>CAMZMU010000033.1:23800914-24152429 GCA_947311845.1 Poa pratensis | reverse complement strand
TGACAATGGCCGTGACCTGCTCCACCTGCCGCTCGTCGGAGCACGCCGCCACGAGCACCTTGGCCGTGCCGGCGTCAGGGTAGCACCCGGCGTCCACCATCTCCTCGAAGATCTCCAGACACCGCCGGTACTCCTTCTTCCTCGCGTACGCGCCCATGCGGGACGTCCACGTCACCACGTCCGCCGCGAGCCCGCTCTTCCCTTCTATCGCCGCGAACGCCGCCTCCATCTTCTCCAGGTACCCCCGTCCGTACGCGTTCACCACCACGTTGTACGTGCTAATGTCCGCCGCCGATCCTCCCCGGCCGGACTCCATGGCGGCGAGGAGGCGCTCCATGTCGTCCAGGCGTCCGGCGCGGCCGTAGGCGTTGAGCATGGCGTTTAGGGCGAAGGTGTCCGGGACGAGGCCGGACTTGTGCAGCTGTGCCATCACTTCCTCGCACCGCGCCACGTTGCCGGACCTGGCGTGCGCCGACAGCAGCAGCATGTGTGACTTCATCGTCGGCGCGATCCCCTGCTGCTTCAGCGACTCGAACACACCTCCGCATCTGCATCCATCAACAATTCAGTGGTGGATTCAGCATCCCATCGATCACTCACTTCAGTTTGTCAGAGATTTAAGAGCAACTGCAATTGGTGTTCTTCAGCTCGTTCTTGCATCAACATGTCACTGGCTGCAAGCCTGCAAGTAATCTATAGTTTACCTCGATGGAGACCGGCTCTTCCATAGGCATCCACCAGGATGTTGTAGGAAGCCCTGTCAGGCTCGCAACCCATGTGCTGCATCAGGAGAAGATCTCTGAAGCGCCTTGCGGGAACCCTGCGCGGCTGCAGCACATCGACAAACAGTTCACAAACATGCATTCTAACCGGACTCTGAATCCGAATAAAAATGAACAAATTTTCGAATTACGGATGGATCACCTGTAGGCCTCCATGAGGGCGTTGTAGGCGTACACGTCGGGCTCGTGCCCGGCCTGTTGCATCTCTTCGAACACCTCCTCCGCCTTCTCGCACAGTCCTTCCCTCGCGAACGCGTTCACCAGCGCCGTGTAGGTGCAGATGTTGGCCTTGCACCCGATCGACTGCATCTCGTTGAAGACTTTCATCGCCGACATCGGTTGCTTCGACTGCCACAGAAATCCCGGGAAAAGATCGATGAGCGCAAGCAACCATCAGAAGGAACATTTTCAGGTGATTTCCTAGCAAAATTTCCTGACCTTGCCATACACATTGATCATCAGGGTGTATGTCTCCGTGTTTGTTCGGCACCGGTCCCTCTTCATCCTCTGGTACACCTCGACCGCCTTCTCGGTGCATCTCGCCTTCAGTAGCCCGTCGAGGTACGCGTTGTATACTGTTGCACCTGGGAAAAATATATCATTCTTTCTGTGAGTGACTGTCTTATTAACCTGAAACTTTCCTCCTCGTGACAGAAAGTTCAGACGAGAATTGGAGTGCCTACTTGGAGGGATCCCATGCTCCCTCATCTCCGAGATAACGCCTTCTGCTCGGTGTAGCGACCCGGCATTGCAGTAGGCACGCAGGAGGAGGGCGTAGGTGTCCTCTGTCGGCACACACCGAGCCTCCAGAAGAGCAGTGTACATAGACTCCGCCTTGTCTAGCTGACGCTTCCGGCCATACGCGTCGATGAGCAGGTTGTAGCAGATGACGTCGGACGGAAGGAGCTCCTGTACACAATCCACTCACAGACCTACAGACAGTTCTGAGAAATCACACATCAAGATGTTGATCAGGGCTTAACTGAAATAGTTAAACACGATGAACGATGGCGGTGTACTGGTTTGGGGACCTACTAATATGATCGGATCCCACTGCCGGTTCAGGCGAAGCTGGACGGCGACGTTGAGGATGTCGTCCCAAAGATGTGTGTAGGAGGATGTTGTCCAGTGATTCCCAGATTTTGGCAACGTCGGTTCCCTTCTGAACAAGTTCAAGGATGTCCTGTGCCATTGGACTGAGCACGGGGAAGACCCCGTCCACAAACCCAGAGCCGTACTTCCAACCCCGGCCTCTCATTGCACCCCCTGAATGAGACTCAAAGCATTTCAAAAACAGAAAACGATGACGCTAGCAAAGCAAATGTTTCTTGGTTTCAGAACTTAACGCAAGCGTAAATCAAGCAAAGGATGGGCATTACCTCTTTTCCTTGATATTTTCTTTCGATCGAAGGTCCTCGCGTCACCATCTTTGTCAATGTAGGCGCCGTCGTATTTCTTCTTCCTTTCGCCGTACCTAGATGAGTTCATCTCTGCGTCACGCAGGGAAGTTCCTTGCTGAACGTTTCCGCAAGCACAGATTCGCCATCTCGGTCCTGCGACCGGAGGATAATACAACAGAGACTCTATCCTTAACCTGCAAAAATGGTTGAGAAAGAAATGTCAGTACAACCACGAACCAAAAATCCACCAAAAGAAGCAGTAGAATGAATCTGTTCTTCGAGAAGGAACAAATAAAAAGGTAACAAGAATTGAGGGAGGTAGAAAGTGGCTCACATTAGCACAGGGTAAAGAACTCCACTGGCAAACCTGTAGCTCCGAGAAGGGACAAATATCGTTGGTAGTTCTGGAAGAGGGAGGAGGCAGGAGGAATCAACTGAAATACCTGGCAACATTAGTATTCCCTGTGGGTTGTTCTGTCTAGCGTGCCATTTTGAGCCTCACAAGATCTATCATCCACCCAGGTTGTCTTATCCAGAAGGCAGATAAAAACTGGCTGTCGTGATGGGCTGAACTAGGCAGTGAGAGCGCTCTTTGAGTGGAGTAACTAATATCTGCTGCTTTTCTACAGCGTTTCTGAATTGGTGTAGATGCTAATTAGCCAATTACATGTCAGAAAGGTTGACATGATGTAAAATTCATGGTTCTCCCGGTACATTTGCTGGCTACCTGTTGTCACAAGGTTCACTCCATAGAACTGTAGGAGGAAACCAGTTGTGGTGCAAGAACATGGTAGGACAGTGCCAGCACATTTCTCACCAAGAACTCAGGAAAATTTGTGTTCATGAGAAATCTTGCTATTATCCATGATTGACAAAATTGGCAGGGATATATTGTCTCCAAATACAGCTGGCAAAAACTATGCATACATCACTCTATGCAGACATTGAAATTTCTGATACATTTGATCAAAAGCAAAAGGAAGTATATCGAAGCTCGTAATAGCTCTACTACTTTTTTCTGTATGATGTCAGACTTTAATATCCCATTTCCAGCCGACAAAAGGACTTTTGAGATGTATTGTCGGTCTAGGTACACCGGTTGTCAAGCGAGAATATCCTTGTTTTTGCATGGAAGAGAACAAGTAGCTGAAGGGCTGCGTGACTCAAAAGTCGGTAGGGTACTCGTCGGGCTTAAACCACAAGGAGAAATCGATTCCTTTCTTCTTAAGATCTTCAGTAGCAGGCCGGATCCGATCCAAAAGCTGCATTTGAATAATAGGATTCATCAACAACCCCCCATGTAAACTCTCTTAAAAAACAACACATCAAAATCGTCATTGCTATAGCTAATCCATACAGCATACACCAAATAACATGAACAACCTAAACCAGGAGAACCTCTGCTATGATGAATCATTTAGTGCGGACTGTTATGTTCGTATAATTGACCATTTCGGGATATGACTGTCAACATTTGAGATATTAGTGAGAACATTATAGGAAAAACTATGGTATGCGATTGCATACCCTCTAAAAAAGAACATTATAGGAGGTGTTTTTTAGCAAATAAGAGAGCAAACAATTTTTTAAACTGACCTGTTCATGAACAGCGCCATTGGAAACAAGAACAGAACGATCGAAGACTGTAAACTCTCCACCATCCATGCGCGACACTACCCCACCAGCTTCTTCAACTATCTGTTGAAAAATAAGCTAATTTATCAACTAATTATACTGACAAACTCCACACAGTAAGAGTAGATCGGGAAAGTAGAAGCCATCCTACTCAGGATGATTGAGCAGGAATTTATCTAACTGAAATCAAGACTACGGTAGATAAATACATTTCAGAATATACACTCGATTACATAAAATGACATATTTTTCTGCGATTTTAAAAATGGCATCATCTGCTTTTAAAATTAGTTCAGAACTGCTCAATATAAGTTTTCAACCCAAATCATCAAAAGTCAGCAATAGAAGAACCATCATAAGTCATAAACCTGAAAAGGATCATCTGAATGAAAAGGGTAAGATTTGAAAATAAGCAAATAAGCCAGTTCCACTCTCTGCCAAAGTAATGAATATTTAGCAAATATGATTCTGATTATTGTTTGTGAGCTACCCACGGGATAAAAGGATTACCAGAACGCCAGCAGCCATGTCCCACGGCTTAAGCCGATATTCCCAGTATGCTTCTGTAATGCCTAGGCCAACATGAGACATATCAGCAGCAGCTGAGCCTAGCCTTCGTACTCCCTGAAAGAAAGTTCATTCAGAAGTATGAAAGAAACAACATAAGGACAAAAATTAGGTGCACAGTGTTTGGTTTCCGTGTTACTGAACCCAGAGTAATACCTTTTTAATCAGAGGGAGATTCACTTACCCTACTAATGTCAGTAAATTCCTTGAACAAGTTAATATTTGTCAGCCATGGATCATCATGTTCATATCCAAACCCAGTTACCAGAAGAGATTGTTCCACCTAGAGAATCAATCAGATATAATACTTTACAATTCATATCTGTTGGCATGAACTATCTATGTTACATGAATTATAATTGCTAAATGAAATACATTGAGTCTATGATTGCTCGAAGATTTTCATTACAGGTACACACAAGTGTGCACATATCATTACTTGTACAGTTGTATAAGAAAAGTAGGCTACCTTGTTTGTTGGACTGACATGAATCTTTTGCCCATTGCAATAAGCACCATTGCCTGTTCAAGGAGCAAACAATGCCTTAAAAACTGATTTCATATCGTTCCAGAACTAGTATATTGCCTGCCACAAAACTTCACAAAACTGTTGGTCAAAGATCCTACCAGAAGATGCAGAAATTGTACGAGTGCTCCAGCACATAGGCCCACCACAAAACTCCACCTAATGGAGATGGCAATAATACTTGAGTAAAACAGAGAGAAACTATTTCTAAGTCCAATAAATTTTGTCTCCAATATTCCATAATCATATGGCTTGAGAATATTACATGCATATACATACCACAGTCGCAGCAGCAGGCTTTCCTCGGAATAAAACACCAATGGATACAGAAAAGCTGGGGTAACCATGTGCAAAGTTTGTTGTTCCATCTAAAGAAGAGAAACTCATTATATTAGATCGTTCATAAAGAAGACCATGAAAATGAATTAAATCTTGTATAAAATTTAAAGATATTTTTTTTGCATATTTTCTAATCAAACTGGCTCAAAGAGCAAAGTTATAATGCCTCAAAATTAGATAGCAAGTGTAAATCTCTAAATTATTCTACCGCTTAGAGATCTACCAAGAATTGTCACCTTCCAAGTTAACAAAACGGACTAACTTATAACAAGTGCACAGTTTGCATCCAGAAAATCAAGTAACCATAAGAATAAGAAACAGGAATCATCTAATGCTACGAAGGATGGTTGTTTGTGAGAAAATTCCAATTAACCCCAGTACAGCAACAATTCCTCACTTTATTGTAAGTAGAAAAGGAGCCAAACCTAAAGGATCAATACACCACAGATACTCTGACAAGGAATCTCCAATGAGGCCACCTTCCTCCCCAAGTATGAGGTGGTCTTTGAAGTTCTTGGTCACAACTTCAAGAATGACTGACTCACTCAGTTTGTCTGTGCTGAACAGAAGTATAGAATAATAAGCTCACTTGAACTTCCAAGGTAGAGCACATATATATAAATTATGGGTCCACGACACCACGTTCATATAATAGAGAAATCTACAGCATGTGCAGAGATAAGAATGTAGTGAGAGCATTCTTACTCTGTAACCAAGTCTGCAGTCCCCTTATACTGAATATTCCGTGGCTTATTAACAGCTTCCATTACAACCTAAAAGGAATAGATGATCAGGGAAACTGACTGGAGAATTTGTTCATCAAAATAAGAACAAGGAAATGGGAACTTGCATAATGGCACGGAAGTACCACACTACATCTTACAGAAAATGAATAACTGAGGACTTAAATTGCCATGTATTAGCCTTGACAAATGAACTAATTTTCCTCTCTAACTAGTCAAAATAGTGGATTATGTCTAATATATCCCCAGAAACCAGTAGCTGGCATCATAGCACAGCGCCTGCCAATTCAACTAATCGACTAGCATTTCTTTGAGGCTCAAGTGGTTCGTACTGCTGGCTCACGATAGACATAGTTTCTTCGCAATCTTCACCACAAATCGAAACAAGCAATTCAATCTACCAATCTTAGCCCGGACGGAACCTGTCATCGTCTTAGCCGAACCAACCCCACATGGAGAGCTGACGAGAGAAACCAAAACCTCAAACGCACCTCTGCGCCTGCCTTGGCGGCGGCCTGGATGACGCCGAGGAGCTCGTCGGCGGGAATCGGGCCGGTTGTGGGGGCGGCCACCTTGGGGAACTTGCTGGGCGCGGCGGGCTGCTCCGACGCCACCGCCATGATAGGGCGCGCCTGCTTGGACCTGGAGGCGAGCGCCCGCAGGCTGAGGATCGGCGCCGGCGAGGTCTTGGCGGCATCCCGGAGGAGCGACGAGGCGGTGGCGGTGGTGGAAGGGAGAAGATACCGTGCCATTGGTGCTGAGAGAAAGGGTGTGATGCTTCTCTGTTTTTTTCCCTCAGTCGACGTATAGCGACCTTTTTTTAAAACAAGGGAGCTGCCAATTTTCCATTTAACTCAGACTATCTATGTTGAGAATAACATAGGTGATCCTTGATCCTCGACGGTTTACCTTGTTCTGCACTTCGGGTGGTCTCAGTGTGCTGGTGGTTTGAGTTCGAGAAGACGGCGCCATGGTGATCCGGTGAAGGTGGTGGCTTGATCTGGCAATGCCCTTCGCTTTTCAGCCGACAGAGGATGAAGATCTCAAGTGTAGGATGTTTCATTTTCTTTCGTGTCAATGGTTGGTGTCGTCACTCTCTTTTTGGTTTAGGCGTTGTTTCTCTCTAGGTGTGCTCTTTATGTAAGTTGTTATCCGTTCGATGTCTTGTACTTCTTGTCGTTGAGACCTTGTTAATTCAAACACGAGCCTTTCATCTAAAAAAATGATGTGACAATAAGAAGAGAGATAACTGTAGTAACATAATATGTTACCGTAACATAGCATATTTCAAGATAAAATGAGTTTGTAACTTAATAAACATAACAATATATAGCAGCCTCATGAATTTAAGATATGAAGTAGAGAATTAGGAAAGAAACAATTGGCATGAGTCGAATTTGAGGTGCACAATATTATGTAGGTCTTGGCACAATGGCATCTCGTGCCAGTGTCTGATGCTTCTTTGTTCTTTCGTCCGCTGCATTTCGTGTGTGGTTATGGGTGTTTGGTTTAAATGGGCGCGATTTTGAAGCAAACTCTGCCACATGGTTTAAATTTGTGCGTTTAGAACCAATTTAGTGCACTCAAACGGGCGCCCACATTTCACCCCATGCCTATAAAAATAAGAAATGGTAGTCAAAATGATATAGTAATGAGAAATAAATTAATAAATACAAGTTGGAGTTCAAAAGTATTTACCTTTTTACCTCCTACCTCTACCTCTATTTTAAACCGTTGGATATCCAAACAAATAAGCAAACCATGTGCTCTACCACTTGAAACACCACAACAAGTGGACAAGGTAGAAGATCTAGCTATTGGGTTCAGCTCCATCTCACTAAACTAGCATTAAAAAATACTAAATTAGTGAAGGATTTGGATAATCTATTGGGTTCATCTGAACCCAGCTGTTGTACACCAACTCCGTCTTTGAACCACAACCACGACCGCTCTCATCTCCTCTACCACCACCACCGTTACTTCCATCCCAATCCCCACCATCATTCCCATCCATCCACAGCCACTATGACTTCCATCCCATCAACCACCACGACCACCACCATCACCTCCATCCCATCCACCACCACCATAACTCCCATATATGCAGTTGACCACCAAGACCATCCCTCTACTATCACCACCACCACTTTTACCGCCACGGTTACCACGGCCACTTTACTACTTCCAATGTGTTGGCTTGTACTTCCACCATCATCTTCCTTCGATTTATTTCGTTTGATACAACCTCTAGTATTGTGCCCCTCTTCTTACAGTCTCCACAACTGGGGTTCTCACGGGGCTCATGAAAATGTCGGTGGCCCCGTCCAATACGGAATCCACCACCTCATTTGTCCATGTCGCCCATGAAATGTTTGGTATGCCGTCTTCCATGTGTATTCACCTTCGTAGTCAGATCAGGGTATAGTGCGGGCCGGTGATAATCTGTCCAATGTGATTCATCTAAGAAGGGTTGGAGTTCGATGGCCTTTGGTGCAGTTAGCTCGTGGCCTTGCTAGTAGCTGATCGACTCGGCTTGTGGAATTAGGTGGTGTTGTTGCCTCTTGTGCCCCAGCCTCCTCTAGGTAAGCTTGGATCTTGGCCCATGAGTCGTTTTCCGGATCGCCGAGGTCCGGTGCCATGTTGGTGAAGAGTGGCCGAGTGGCTGCAAGGTCCTCGCGGCGCTGAGTACACTTTTAAGTTGCCCTTCACTTCTATCACTAAGAAAAATTCATATTCAAAATACAAATCATAATAAATTTCTACATTTATTTGTTTGAAACGAATTTATTGAAATATGTCCCCATACTATTGAAGCATGCGTCCATCAAATGAGTTTCTACTTAACTTAATGAGCACTCATAACCAGATCCATGGCTAGCTTCTATACTCAGGCCTCATGGCGCACGGTCCACCTTGCACTGCGGAAACTTATCTTCTCCTCCATGGTGTACGGTTCACCCTACACTGCGGAAGGTGCATAGTCTTTGTCAACTGGGGCGAGTCCGTTTGATTGACCCTTCTATGTTGGATGAACCGAGTCATATATTTGGCTATTGAAGGGGATCCCATAAATGAATCTTCCTTCCTTTCTTTCTGAGGTTATTGAAGGAGATCCCCTGGATGAACTCGATCTAGGCCACATAAGTTTTCCACTAAATATTTGTGTGTTTGGTTCCTACATTATAAACTTTTAAGATTTCAAGATCCCGGATGCAAACAAGCTCGGCGACCCCGCCCAGGTTCCGTTTTACCCCCTTATCACCATTTTATACTAGGCTTTCATACTTCTCTTGTTGGATGTATGCCCAAAAGGCAATGTATTTATACATCTGATTCAATAATTATGATTTGTATTCTCTATTCTATAACTGCAGTGATTTCTGAATACGTGATTCAAAGGAAAGCTTACTCGCACGTGTAGAGAATATGAACACGTAAAATACACCCTAGTTCTTTTACAGACTGATTTGTTGATTGCTAGATGACACTGCTTTCCTAGTCATGGACATTTTTATGTCAGCATCAATGAGTGGCATATTATTGGATAATAATATGGCCGGGTAGACCCAAGTTTTGGTATGCTAAGAGATTCCGTTAAAATGTCTTTTTGTCCTTAGCTTTATCACAGTAAGGTTATTATATAATTGTCCTGCAACCATGAAATTATTAGGGTTATGCATACTGGAAGAGTTACTTTGATACTGTCAACTATGGCCGTAACTGGGTGGCAAAATGGCAGTCACTGGGTGATTCCAAGATGTGTGTATATCCTAATGTTCTGAGATGGGAAATTACTCCTCGGTGATTAGAGAGATACGCCCTGGGCCCTCTGATATTAAAAGGTATCCAATATGTTCTGCAGACAATGCATGGTGAAGTTACACCGTGTGGGATATCATAATACGGAAATGAGTAATGGGAACTTGCCGTTAACGAGATAGACAAAGATGTAATGAATCAATTAAGTGATTCATGGTGTCATCCACAGATCTATATCTCGGGCGAAGTTTTGGTATCGCGAGTAATGGGAATGATATATTAAATAACCAACAGGTTCAACAGAGTGTCTTCGCATAACGGTAGCAGTTATTCAGGTCGTCTCTGGATCTGACCCTGGCCGGTGATTAGATGGGAACATCTAATTATAGCTACACGTTATCGAACCTGTAGGGTGGACACGCTTAAACTAGGATTGGTTAGTTGTGTATATTGGTTGGTCTGGAGCATAGAGAGAGTATCACCGGAATGGTATCTGCGTGATAGATATGGTTATATCAGAGAGATAACATTGTGATAGAAGTTGCTATCACGGTCGGATTTATTCTGAGTGTTTATAAAGGATGGAAATATTTATCCAGAGAATTTTGTCAGCGGACACTAGGTGTCCCTGATCATGTAAAAGTGTTTTATATGATAAGTAATAAATTCCGGGAATTTTCTATAAAAGGAAAATATTTATGTGGAATTAATTAGACAAAAGAATTAATTGATTAATTAATTAATAATTGGAAAAATATTGGAGCCCACCATGGGGGCTACCAAGATGGCCCCTAGGGGCCCACAAGGTAGCCGCACCACCACATGGTGGTGGTGGGCCAAGGCGCCATGGGGGAGGCTCCCCCAGCCGAAACCCTAATGGGCCATGCGGCCCATGGGGGAGGCTGCGGCAGCCAAGGGCGGCCGGCCTAGGTGGGCCCCACCCGCCTAGGTCGGTGCAGCCTAGGGCAGGCCCCACCCGGTGGCGGCGGCAGTTGAGGCGGTGGGGGAGGGGACTTGGTCCAACTCCAACTCCTCCCTCCCAAACCGAATTGGGCTTGGGGACTTTCCCTTGCCCAAGTTGACTTGGACTAGGAGAAAGCTTTCCCCTTCCCCAAGTCCCTCCACCCCTTGGTCCTCCTATATAAACCCCCACCCCTCCTATTTGGAGACACACAAGAAACACAAGTTCTCTCAAGTTTAGATCCCTTCTAGTTGGATTAGAGGAACCTCTAATTAAAGGCAACCTATCCGATTAGACTAGATCTAATCTCTCTCTCTTTCTCATGTGTCGAGATCTTCACCTTCATATACACCAGTAGTGCTTCAAGCTTGGACGGCGAAGACCTGCTGAACCTTTCCCGGCATACGCGTGCAAGCTCTAGGAGGGGTGATCCGTCGATCCCGACGGTTGACCCTCACGCTGTTGGATCAAGGTGACAAGGCAAGGAGGAGAGGACGGCATCTCTCTACCAGTCTTGGTTGAGGGAATCGGCGACAGGCTACATCGACTACGTCATCAAAACTTTTCCGCAAATTCGGTGTTGGTAACGTATTCCATCTAGATCTTCGGGTTTTTGATTTCGCATGTATCTTCATAGTAGATCTTGGCAGTTGTTGCGTAGCTATACGGAAATTTTTTATTTACCGTACACGCAGCCCAATATCTCTTACTCTCATTTTTATTATGTTAATGAGTAAAAAAATATTACTTAGATTGCGTTGTTAACCGAATAACAAAATTTTGTTTCATTAGTTAGTGTTTATTATTGGAGGGTCATAATATATATACTGCAAATTTTGTGAGTTCTAAATTTAATCTGTATATTGTAAAAAAATCCTCCTTGAATAATTTTTACAATTGCATAAATTATAGTGTATATATGTATTTGTGTTGTATATACTTTAATATCCTTAAGATCTCTGAAGCGTACATTTGGAAAAATATCTTAGTATGGTTCTAGTGTACTACTAGGTAAGTACAATTATAAAACTTTCTAGAGTATAAAAAATACCATTGAGAAAATGGGTCTTGAAAGTTGGGTTCAGGGACAATATGTGCATGCTCTACATGGAATTGAAATTGTGTATATTATACTATTAATTGATGAAAATAAATTTGCCACAGATTTTACTTATGATTATTTTGTATGCTCTTCTTTAATAATGTGGCTGGTTCCATCAAGTGTATATAAGTGCTCCTGTCAATTTCAAAATAAAATAATGGTGCACAAATTTAAACATTGATATCTAGATAACATAATTTTTTTTGTTCTAGTGCTCCACGTAGGAGCGCGAGCTCATGGACTCCGAATGCAACCATCTGGAGACATCACACGGGAGTTACTAAAGCAAGGTGGATAGAGGTCCAATAATATAATCCATGATGCATAACAACTATTTTTTCTGTATCGTTGGTTAATCTATCCACTCTCAGTAACACGTGATTTGTAATACTGTAAATGATAAAAAATGGTTATATACATCAATTGATGCAGAAATCTGGGTATTTCCCATTTTCAACAAAAGGTAACATATACTCCATTTTAGTACAACCTACTGGCGGCCATCGCAAAGTGTAGCCTAAACTCAGTATCGCCCGTGGTGTCGACTTGCTTGTGTAAATTGTGTATTTTACTCTTTTCACATATTAAATAATCATTTTCGCATAAACGATAACAATATGGTGACCGGCCCTACCCCCTAGGGTGGTTATGAGTATTAGTAGATATATTTGAATGTTGCTGTTTGGTTTGTAATACCAACTTATAATGGTTGCAATATCTGTGTCTTCCCAGGCTAAATCAATCAAACTAGCTAAATGCTCATGCGTTGCCATGTCTTTTTAATTTCAAATGGCCACACATATGCATGTGTAAACATAAAAGAACAAAAAAATTAAGTATCTAGAAACAACATAATGTTCCAAAAACGTTTTGATTTCACTTCGTGTAATTTGACAAAAAGCAAGAAAATTTTGGGTGACCCCAATGGTCTCTATAAATCTCACTCTCCAAATTTCAACAATCTTTAATTTGTTGATTTTCTCTAACTACCAAATCGACACACCAATAATAATAACAGTTAGATAATTGATACAACAATCAATCACTAATCAATAAATAAATAAAATTTAATGTGTATATTTCCTAACTATATGTATTCTCTCTCCACTCTAGTAACCTATATGTTCCCCCAATTTCTTCTTCCTCCCCTCGCCACATCTCCCATATCACGTCTCCCATGGCACTGCCCCTCGCATGACCATCTCGCCTTGCTTCGTCACTGGCCCACTTTTGTCAAACATAGTTCAAAATTATAACAAAATTTTGGTAATTTCAGTGGTACCGAAATTTATTTTTTTATTGTTTTTTTACTATATTCGGTTCAAGTTCAAATTTAGTTTAAATTTGACAAACTTTGAACATGAAAAATCTAAAATATTTTCCGAATGTATGGGAATTTCGGTGGGTTCAAAAGTTTTTTCTTTTTTCCGAAATATTTTCCCCTGAAAAAAACCCAGTGAAACACCCAAAAAGCGACACGCTCGCCACGGGATCTAGCCTAGCATGGTTCAGACGCAGCTTGAGCGAAAGTACAGTATCATTTCATGGTGTAGAGATCTAGCTATAGGTGGAACATATATACATCGGCTACACATGGCAAGTACTCCCTCCGTTCCACAATATATGACGTTTTAGCATGTGTGCATGTTCACATCTATGTAGATGTATGTAGACATGTTTTAGTGTGCATGTTCACTCATTGTAGCATGCATTTAGACAATATATGTGAGAGCTAAAACGTCTTATATTATGGAACGAGGGAGTACGTGCAAGTAGCACTCTCGAAGGTATCCATGTCACGGCTAAAGAGCGGCACGGAGAGGCGTCCATGCTGTCGTCGCCCACGAAGGACGGCAGGTAGCTGGGCATGAAGAAGAAGTGTCGGCCGCCTCCAAAGTCCTTGTTGATGTTGGGATTCGTCAGCCGTTGCCACAATCCTGTCCATCTCCACCGTGCCCCGCGTGCTGCCTGTCCGGCCGGTACGCACCCACTCATGGCCATTGCCAGGCAGCGGTGAAGGATGAGCTTCACCCGGGGTCACGTCTCTCGTGGAGAATGCCCAGCTTGTCAAGTTCACTGAATTTTCCCCAATAGGAGGAAGTTCTTCTTACCGCATGGGTCTTTCTCTATTAAGGATGGTTCGAAAATTAGGTTCTGGGAGGATATCTGGCTAGGCCAAACTTCGCTCCGAGAACAATATCCGGCCTTGTACAATATTGTGTGAAACAAAGGCGACACACTCGCTAAGGTGATGGGAACTTCCCCACCGAATGTTTCGTTCGGAAGAAGTTTATTTGGTCCTAGGAAAGCATCTTGGAATGCTCTGCTATTGCGGCTAGACTCGGTCCAGCTGACACAAGGTCCGGATAAATTTAAATGAAATCTCAACAAGAATGGTATATTCTCGGTTGATTCTATGTACAAGGCGTTAATCCATCCTGATGTCCCAGATGATAATAATAAGAAAATTTGGAAGATGAAGATCCCGCTAAAAACTAAAGTGTTTGTATGGTATCTTCGTCGAGGGGTAATTCTTATTAAGATAACCTTGCCAAACGCAATTGGCACGGAAGTAAAAAGTGTGTCTTTTGTCATCATAATGAGAAAATTAAGCATTTATTCTTCCAGTGCAAATTTGCTAGATCTATATGGTCCGCCATCCAGATAGGTTCTAACTTATTCCTTCCACGTAGCGTTGCAAATATTTTCGGCAATTGGCTAAACGGAGTGGACTCTAGGTTTAAACTTCTTATTAGGGTGGGAGCAATTATCGTTATTTGGTCGCTATGGCTAAGTAGAAATGACAAGATCTTTAATGATAAACACACTTCAGTTATGCAGGTTATCTGCCGGTGCACGGCTACGCTATGATCTTGGTTATCCCTACAGCGTGTGGAGCACCGCGACCTGTTTTTGGAGGTATCCTCCCGGTTGGAGGCTGTGGCGAGGGAGTTTTTTTTCCAGCATGGGTGGTAGCATAATTTCCGGATTGGTCCTCCACCACCTCTTTCTTAGGTGTCTCTACAATTTCTCATTTTGATATGTAATTCGCCTTTTTTTCGAGACTTGTGAACTTGTTAGGGCTGTGTGCATCCTAGTTATGGAGAGGCCGGGTGTAATACTTAAAACTCTCTTTAAGTAATAAAGATCCCTTTATCAAAAAAAAGGAGGAGACCCGGTCACGTCAGAGGATCCAATGGCCTCAAGAGACCAACGAGAAAAAACAAGGATGACGAGCAACGCACCGAAACTGGCGCCACACACGAACCGACCTGCAGCTGGGTGTATAATATGCGGCTCGAAAGACCAGATCATGCCTAGATAGGCCAGCGTGACCGCCACGAGACCTCTTGGAGGTGCCGGACACTGCCCGAACATGCCCTCCGATAGGGGTGGCCCGCCCATCATAGGACAAGGCGCGAACAGGTGCTCTAATGGCGCCGTGCAAGAGGTCGTTCCGCCCGCGTAATGGAGACGCGTTTGGGCAGGCGACGACGGGACGGGACGTCAATGCGTGGCTCGCACGCGTCGCATTTACCCCGGCCTGCCGCACGCTAATGACGTGAAACACACGTTCGTTGGGAGACCCCAAGAGGAAGGTATGATGTAGTCAGCAGCAAGTTTTCCCTCAGAAAGAAACCAAGGTTATCGAACCAGTAGGAGCAGCAACTCTTCAGAAGGTTGTCAACGGCGCCAGAAAAATAGCTGTCGCAGGGAGTCTGGACTGTTGACGTGGAATCTGCACACAACACAATCAAACTACTTTGCCCCAACGGAACAGTGAGGTTGTCAATCTCACTGGCTTGCTGAAAACAAAGGATTAAACGTATGGTGTGGAAAATGAGTATTAAATTGCAGAGAATGAAAAAGGAACAGTTTGCAGTTTGTGGTTGTTTAATCAGTGTAAAAGAATGGACCGGGGTCCACAGTTCACTAGTGGTGTCTCTCCATAAAAGATAACTAACATGTTGGGTGAACAAATTACAGCTGGGCAATTGACGAATAGTGAGCGCATGACAATGCATATACATGACATGTTGACTACTATGATATTTAATTGGGCATTACGACATAATACATAGACCGTTATCCAACAGCATCTATGACTAATAATCCACCGCCGGGTTGTCATCCGAGTCCCCCGTTGGTATTAAGTTGCAAGCAACGGATAATTGCATTAAGTAAAGTGCGTAATGTAAACAAACACATATGCCCGTGGACATAGCATCGTTAGGTTATCCCTAGTGGCAACAGCACATCCACAACCTTAGAACTTTCTGTCACTGTCCCAGGTTAAACGGAGACATGAACCCACTATCTAGCATAAATACTCTCTCTTGGAGTTACAAGCATCTACTTGGCCAAAGCATCTACGAGTAACGGAAAGCATGCAAGATCTTAAATAACATATGATAGATTGATAATCAACTTGACATAATATTCAATATTCATCGGATCCCAGCAAACACAACATGTAGCATTACAATAATATGATCTTGATCATGTAGGGCAGCTCACAAGATCTAAACATGATGGCACAAAGTGGAGAGACAACCATCTAGCTACTGCTATGGACCCGTAGTCCAAGGATGAACTACTCACGCATCACTCCGGAGGCAGGCATGGCGATGTAGAAGCCTCCGGTGACGATTCCCCTCTCCGGCAGGGTGCCGGGAAGAGGTTCTGAACCCTCCCGAGCTAGGGTTGACGACGGCGGCGTCTCTGGATCTTTTCGTGGATATTTGCTCAGGTACTTAGGGTTTTCGCGTCGGGGGGAATAAGTAGGCGAAAGGGCGGCGGCTGCGGACCCCCGAGGGGCCCACACCACCCCAGGGCGCGGCAGAGGGGGGCCCGCGCCCTGGGTGCGTGTGGCCTCCTGGTGGCCCTCCTCTGCTGCTCCTTCGCTCCGTCAGGCGTGTTCTGGAAAAATAGGCACCCCCGTGTAGTTTCGTCCAATTCCGAGAATATTTCCAGACTAGCTTTTCTGGAATACAAAAACAGCAGAAAACAGGAACTGGCACTTCGGCATCTTGTTAATAGGTTAGTCCCAAAAAATGTATAAAAGTGATATAAAGTAGATGCAAAACATGTAGCAATTGGTATAAAACAAGCATGGAACATCAAAAATTATAGATACGTTTGAGACGTATCAGCATCCCCAAGCTTAGTTCCTACTCGTCCTCGAGTAGGTAAACGATAAAAACAAAATAATTTTTGAGGTGACATGCTACTATCATAATCTTGATCATATAATATTGCAAGGCACATGTAAATGAATGAAGTGATCCAAGTCAATGGTCTATAATTTGCTACCAAATAGATAATGAGTAAACAATGAATCACACAAGCTAAACGTTTTCATGAATAGTACTTTCGAGACAAGCATCAAACAGTTTTGCATAAGTGTTAACTCATAAAGCAATAGTTTCTAATAAAAGGTATTTAATCAACACAAAGGAAGAATTTAGTTTCAGCATTTGCTTCAACTTTCAACATATTTATCTCATGGATATTGTCAACACAAAGTAGTATAACAAGTCCAATACATTGCATATAACGCATGTTGTAACAAAGTTGACACTAGTGTTTGCTTGTGGAAGACAGAAAGAATAGGAAAACTGACTCAACATAAAAGTAAAAGAAAGGCCCTTCGCAGAGGGAAGCAGGGATTAAATCATGTGCTAGAGCTTTTAGGTTTTTGAAAGCATATAGAGATTGCATAAAATATTTGATACTCCTCCCAACCTTGCTAACACAAGCCATGGCTAACCGAATCCTCGGGTGCCTTCCATCAATCACATACCATGGAGGAGTATCTATTTTTGAGAGGTGTTTGTTAATTGTCAACGAATGGTAGCGGGTGAGAACAGTATTCTACCTGTCGAACGGACTTTTAAGAGCGGCTCCCATGAAGGACGTTATTTCTACCAGCAAGGCAGATCATCCCTCTTTCTCTTTGGTTTACACACATTCAGGTATTTCACTGTTTGTCATTGCTTACTGATGAATCAGGGCAAAAGTGTGAAGAGAATTAATTGGTTAAAGTTGTAATTAATTGGGACTGGGCACCCCGTTGCCAGCTCTTTTTGCAAGTTATTGGATAAGCGGATGTATATGCCACTAGTCCAGGTGTAAAAGTCCACTCGACAAATAGAATAAAGAATAACCACACTAATTCCTCATGAGCTAGTAAACATTGACACAAAAAGGGAATAATAACATTTTGAATAATTTAAAGGTAGCACATGAAAAATTTACTTGGAGTGGCAAGGAAATACCACATATAGTAGTTATGGTGGACACAAATGGCATGGATTTTGGCTCAAGGATTTGGATGCACGAGAAGCATTCCCTCTCAGTACAGAGTTTAGGCTAGCAAGGTTATGTAAGCAAACAAGAATATCAACCCGTACACCAAGTTTTATATGACAAACATATTGCAAACGTTATAAGACTTCATACCGTCTTCCTTGTTAACCAAACCCTGTTATTAGAAAATATCTAGACCTTAGAGGTACCACCGATGCAAACCAAATTTTCAACAAGCTTTACGGTAGTTCTTCACTAATAGGCTTAACTCATGTGATGCGCAATTTAATCATGATCTACTTGTTAACTCAAAACAATTGACAAGCATCAAGTTATCCATTTTAGTGATCTACAAGATTAAGCAAGTTTTTCCTTATACCAATTACCACATGCAACATTTTCTGAACCAACCAAACACCAATCAATTTATTTCATCAACTCTCCAAACAAATATAAGTGAAGCAAGAGAGTACTTTCTACAAAAGAAAGCTAATAGCTCTGACAAGAGATACATGAAAACAAGAGCTAAAAGCTGTCTCTCTCCCAATCAAGAATGCTAGGGTCCAGTCAAACTTTATTGAAAATAAAAGTGCAATACTGAAATTAAAAGCACACAGACGCTCCAAGAAAAGCACATATGATGTGAAAGAATTAAAATATAGTTTCACTAGAGATGACCAGATAATTTTGACGATGAAGAAGGGGATGCCCTAGGCATCCCCAAGCTTAGACGTTTGAGTCTTCTTGAAATATGCTGGGGAGATCCATGGGAGCCTCCCCAAGCTTAAGCTCTTCACTCTTCTTGATCCTATTATATCATCCTTCTCTCTTGACCCTTGAAAACTTCAGTCACACCAAACTCAAAGTAGATCTCATTAGAGGGTTAGTGCATAATCAAAAATTCACATGTTCTATAAAGACGCAATATGATTTGTTACTTTAAACATTAGCTACAGCCACTGATGTTATGTGAAGCTCTTCCACCCAAAAAAGAATTTCACTCAACACTAGTAAAAGAGAGAATGCAAAAAATAAAAAAGCATAATCTGTCTAAAACAGAACAGTCCGCAAAGACAAAAAAAATCGAGACACTTACGACGCTCAGATCGAGAAACTCGGAACTAATGAAAGTTTCAGACATTCATAAAGATTACGCACAAAAAAATTCAGATTTAATTAACAATCTGGTGATTTTAGGAATTTCGTACAGTGAACAGCAAAAATCTGTTTCTGCGCAGCAATCAAAATTAAGCATCATCTTATCATTAGAGGCTACTCTTGGCACAACAATGCGAGAAAATAAAGATACAAAGGAGTTGCTACAGAAGTAAACAGACTCCTTGACTCAATAAAAGAAAAATTGCAGAAAAATAAAATGGGTTGCCTCCCATAAGCGATTTTCTTTAACGCCTTTTAGCTAGGCACAAAGCATGCATCAAGTATTACCAAGTGAAGAAAGGTCTAATTCATCAAAAGCTTCATCAAGAACAGGGTTTGTCACACTAGGACTTTTCAGTTTACGTAATTCTTGGGAAGCAAATTTAAATAGACCATTATGTGACTCACCCTCAAGCTCATTGAACACGTTATCCGTTTTAAACGCACCCGTGGGTTTTGGTTTAGAAATTTTTGGCACATACATAAATTTTTGCTTTCTCCCCACAAAAGCCTTTTGCTTTTTAGTTTTAATAGAGGTAAAAGTAGAACTTATTACATCCATAGCCTCCTCTAATTCAGCAATCCTAAGATTTTGATTATCTTGAATAATACTAGTTTCTAAAACAACAATTCTTTCATTAATGGTTCCCAATGATTCATCAACTTTGCTAGTACTTGATGTCTACGTGTGCTTCTATTCTTGTAGACAGTGTTGGGCCTCCAAGAGCAGAGGTTTGTAGAACAGCAGCAAGTTTCCCTTAAGTGAATCACCCAAGGTTTATCGAACTCAGGTAGGTAGAGGTCAAAGATATTCCTCTCAAGCAACCCTGCAATTAAGATACAAGAAGTCTCTTGTGTCCCCAACACACCCAATACACTTGTCAGATGTATAGGTGCACTAGTTCGGCGAAGAGATAGTGAAATACAAGTGATAGGGATGATTATAAGTAGTAACTGCAATCTGAAATAAAGATGGCAGCAAGCAAACATGTAGCAGAACTTGATGTAAACGGTGTTTCAATGCTTAGAAACAAGGCCTAGGGATCATACTTTCACTAGTGGACACTCTCAACAATGATCTCATAACTGAATAAATAAAAGCTACTCTTAAACACTCTCTTGTTGGATAACAAACACCATTCATTGTGTAGGGCTACAAAAGCACACCTCAAGCCGGAGTAAACAAGCGCCACAATGTCATAAAGGAGTCACACACGGTGCACACACTGTCACCTTTACACGTGGAGAGTACCGGAGTTCATATTAAAGTAACCTATAGAGTGCATAATAGATAAAGAGTAACATCTACATATTCAACTAGATTAGCACAACTGAACACAAGTAAATACTGCTCGGGATTATTCTCCTTCTTGATAACACAAGAGTACTACGTGTAGGGCTGCAAAAGCACTCCTCAAAGTCTGAGTAAACAAACACCACAGTTCCCAAGAATAAGCCATGATAAATGTCTAAATTATTCATAGAGTCACACAAGTACCCACACTGTCATCTTGATACCCTGTTGTCACAATGACTCCAGAAACTAGACAAAATCACTTGAGTAGCATAAACATTATTAATGTATTCAGCGATACTAGCAATACACATGATCACATAAAGATCACACCATGTGAGAGAGAGATGAACCACATAGCTACCGGTAGAGCCCTCAGCCTCGGGGGAGAACTACTCCCTCCTCATCATGGGAGTCAGCAGCGGCGATGAAGATGGCGGTGGTGTCGATGGAGATGACTCCGGGGGCAATTCCCCGTCTCGGCAGCGTGCCGGAACAGAGATTCTGTCCCCCGAAACTTGTCGTCGATGGCGGCGGTGCTGCGGAACTCTTCTGGAAATATGACTTGGTTTTTTAGGGTTTTCGTGTCTGAGGCAATATATAGGCGAAGGGGCGATGTCGGTGGAGGTCCTGGGCTCCCTCCTCACCTCCCGGCGCGCCTGTGGGCCCAGCCGCGCGAGCGTGTGGTTTGGAGGCCGTGGGCCTCCCCCTGGCTTGCCCTTCTGGCTCCGTGTGTCCCTCGGAAAAATAGGAGGTTTGGCTTTTGTTTCGTCGAATTCCGAGAATATTCGCAGAAGTACTTTTCTGAAACCAAAAACAGCAGAAAACAGGGAACTGGCACTTCGGCATCTTGTTAATAGGTTAGTCCCAGAAAATGCATAAAAATGATATAAAGTGTATATAAAACATGTGACAATGATACATAAAACAAGCATGAAACATCAGAAATTATAGATATGTTGGAGACGTATCAGTACTATCAAAGAGATTTGGCAAATTTTTCTCTATAGACTCCAATTTCTTTATAACATCTTCCAAGGTGATCTTATTTTTAATGTTACTATCAGGTGGTGTTCCTACTAGGCTCTCAATAATATAACTAGCTTCCAACGCAGGGGTACCAAGAAAGTTACCTCCCGTCAAAGTGTCCAAGACATATCTATACCAGCTAGTTATGCCAACTTAAAAATTTCTAAGCAGGATCATAGTGAAATATTTTTAGTACGCCTACGATGAGCATCGCTGATTCTATACCAAGCATCTTTCAAACTTTCTCCACTTTGTTGCTTAAAAGATCGAACGTCAACTTCAGGAACCGAAACATAATGAGCCGAACCAGACATGATAACTAACAGATAACAAAACTGAAAATAAACTAAATGCAAGTAACTAATTTTTTTGTGTTTTTGATAATTGAAAGCAAACAAGATAAAATAAAATAAACTAAGCAAGACAAAAACAAAATAAAGAGATTGGAAGCGTGAAACTCCCCTTGCAGAAGACTGCTGTCTCCCGGCAACGGCGCCAGAAAATAGCTTGATGACATGAAACACACGTTCGTTGGGAGACCCCAAGAGGAAGGTATGATGTAGTCAGCAGCAAGTTTTCCCTCAGAAAGAAACCAAGGTTATCGAACCAGTAGGAGCAGCAACTCTTCAGAAGGTTGTCAACGGCGCCAGAAAAATAGCTGTCGCAGGGAGTCTGGACTGTTGACGTGGAATCTCCACACAACACAATCAAACTAATTTGCCCCAACGAAACAGTGAGGTTGTCAATCTCACTGGCTTGCTGAAAACAAAGGATTAAACGTATGGTGTGGAAAATGAGTATTAAATTGCAGAGAATGAAAAAGGAACAGTTTGCAGTTTGTGGTTGTTTAATCAGTGTAAAAGAATGGACCGGGGTCAACAGTTCACTAGTGGTGTCTCTCCATAAAAGATAACTAACATGTTGGGTGAACAAATTACAGCTGGGCAATTGACGAATAGTGAGCGCATGACAATGCATATACATGACATGTTGACTACTATGATATTTAATTGGGCATTACGACATAATACATAGACCGTTATCCAACAGCATCTATGACTAATAATCCACCGCCGGGTTGTCATCCGAGTCCCCCGTTGGTATTAAGTTGCAAGCAACGGATAATTGCATTAAGTAAAGTGCGTAATGTAAACAAACACATATGCCCGTGGACATAGCATCGTTAGGTTATCCCTAGTGGCAACAGCACATCCACAACCTTAGAACTTTCTGTCACTGTCCCAGGTTAAACGGAGACATGAACCCACTATCTAGCATAAATACTCTCTCTTGGAGTTACAAGCATCTACTTGGCCAAAGCATCTACGAGTAACGGAAAGCATGCAAGATCTTAAATAACATATGAGATAGATTGATAATCAACTTGACATAATATTCAATATTCATCGGATCCCAGCAAACACAACATGTAGCATTACAATAATATGATCTTGATCATGTAGGGCAGCTCACAAGATCTAAACATGATGGCACAAAGTGGAGAGACAACCATCTAGCTACTGCTATGGACCAGTAGTCCAAGGAGGAACTACTCACGCATCACTCCGGAGGCAGGCATGGCGATGTAGAAGCCTCCGGTGACGATTCCCCTCTCCGGCAGGGTGCCGGAAAGAGGTTCTGAACCCTCCCGAGCTAGGGTTGACGACGGCGGCGTCTCTGGATCTTTTCGTGGATATTTGCTCAGGTACTTAGAGTTTTCGCGTCGGGGGGAATAAGTAGGCGAAAGGGCGGCGGCTGCGGACCCCCGAGGGGCCCACACCACCCCAGGGCGCGGCAGAAGGGGGGCCCGCGCCCTGGGTGCGTGTGGCCTCCTGGTGGCCCTCCTCTGCTGCTCCTTCGCTCCGTCAGACGTGTTCTGGAAAAATAGGCACCCCCGTGTAGTTTCGTCCAATTCCGAGAATATTTCCAACTAGCTTTTCTGGAATACAAAAACAGCAGAAAACAGGAACTGACACTTCGGCATCTTGTTAATAGGTTAGTCCCAAAAAATGTATAAAAATGATATAAAGTAGATGCAAAACATGTAGCAATTGGTATAAAACAAGCATGGAACATCAAAAATTATAGATACGTTTGAGACGTATCACACGCCTACAGAGCGCCCAGCCTTTCCCGGCTTTCACAGGCGGCGCCGTGGACGTGTCGCCGGCATTAAACTCCGATGGGACGCGTGCTCACCCACCAGGCGCTTCCCGCCCAGCGTCACCGCTTCCCGCCTCTATCTTGGCCGGCTATAAAGAGGCCCCCGCCGTGCAGCCATTTCGCCACACCAGCACCGACGCTCGCCGTAGACTGTTGAGCACATAGTCCAGCCGTAGCTATACCCAGAGCATAACCATGCCTCGCCGACTCGCCACCTCATTGGCCATGCTCACCCAGGCAGCACGCCGTGCACACGTGATGACTCCCAAGTGCAGGAGATCAATTGTAGTACCTTTCGATTAGAAAATGTTGTCGAACCCACGAGGAGCTGAAGGTATTGGTTAGCAAGAATGATAAATAAAACAATGAAAGATACAAGTGTTTTTGGGATTTTTGGTTGTATAGTTGCAAGAAAGTAAAAATGCTGAATATAAATGATGGCAAGTAAAAAGCTCTCAAAGAGAGAAAGCCCAATCCTCTATGTGGCAAGAGGACAAGCTCAAGTGATGTGTAACTTATATGTGGAAAACGTTCCCGAGTGCGGCATGGATACTGCTAGGCATAGAGATTTATTAAACGACACGTTGAATATCTTGTCAAGTTTTAATCTTCTTTGGACGGAGCCATTGTTAGGTAAAGCTAAATAAATAAACTAAACCCCTTATGATGGATCATGTGGCCAATTAAATGACTGCACAAGAATTATTAAGACATAAAGTCCCACCATAGCATTACACTCTAAGGTCCCCGATACTAATACCCTCATAATGCAACTTCATGACTCGGTCTCAGGTTTACATGTCCCCCAAGTCTCCCTCAATTCATTACACTACGGTGTTCTCCTATGAGCCCATATAGGTGAAGTTTTGTGCAGTCGACGTTCGCACAACACCATCATAGAATCACATAAAAAGATAAACACTAGACAAAATACCAACACATGTCATATATAAATCATTGCCAATTCATCCTACGCCCTCAGGAACATACGGGAACTACTCACAACGTGCAAACATAATGATATTCAGTGGCATAAGTGGTACAACACAATCTGAAAATATAACTTCACCTCCAAATAATGACAAGTACTCAATCACAAACATGAAGAGTAGCACAAGACATGTATCTAGGGTATAGCAACTCTCAAACTACGAGGGAAACGGAGTGGATCACGGAGATGATGATGGAGATGGTGCTGGTCTTGGTGATGGTGATGATGTAGAGGCCTCCTCCCACGCAAGAGAGGAGAGGTGATGACGATGACGATGATTTCCCCCTTCTCCGGAGCTCCGGAGCAGCAGGATTTGACCCCCCTCGGAGGGAATCAGGAGTTTCGCTGCCGCCGCGGCCTCGGATGGACTTGGGAAAATTAGGGCCTAACTTTTCGGGCGAGACGAAGGCGTGTTAAAAAGCCCCGAGCGAGGAAGTGCCCGAGGCTCCAGTTAGTGGGCCCCACGCGACCAAAGAATCTGGCCGCGTGGGCCCCCCTCTTTTGGGCCTCGTGGCTCTCCTCCCTTCGATCTTCTTCCCACTGCTGTTCTCCCGATGAAAAACCAGCTGTGCAATTTTCCTTTTCTTATTTGGGTCCCTGTAGCTCCTGAAACATTAAAAACAAGAAAAAGGAGGTTTTCTGCCTCCCATAAATTAAATACCAAAAATAGGACTTTGTATGAAAGTCCCATAAATCATCTAAAACATGTAAAAACAATGATATAACAATGCCAATAACATTCTAATATGATAATATAAGTTGTATAAATGATGATATAAAATGCACGTATCAACTCCCCCAAGCTTAAACCTTTACTCGTCCTCGAGTAAGTAAGGACATAGATCATTACATGTATCGATGGACTTATGGTTGATAAATAAATACGAGCATTGTATCATCATCATATTCAATTGCAATGTAAGATTAATGAACTAAAACTCATACACATACGGGCAACATAAGTAGAAGCTCTAGCAATCACCCCTTACTTTTGAAAGCAAATAACCATTGTATGTTGGACAATCGAATCATACTATTTTTCACATGCTTTTGCTCTTTATGGCAAGCATTATAATATTTTATACTTTGCTGAAATTTAAAGACAAGATAAACTCTCATTGGATAACAAGTTCAAAGAAGACAAATGAAAAGATAGATATAAGATTGTTTACAACCTTGCTTCACTAGTAATTAGTGCAAACTTTAGTCATGGATATTTCAATCAAGTTCCTATGCTCTATACAAACTTTATCTTACACTTTCCATGGCTAACTGAATTTTCAGGTGCCTTCCTTTTCATTCACTTCCCAAGAGCATAAGTATTGAAATATCCATGATTCATTAATTTGCTCAAAAGATACTAGATTCTAACAAGAGTGTTTCATATCCTTTTCATTAACCCTTCCTAACTTTTTATCCTACAAGACTATATCTATACCTTAAACTATTAATTTTCAAGTCATATTGACTCATTCTCTTTACTTATTTTATAATGAGATAATTCTACAATTGTCCAACACACTCAAGTTAATTAAATTCAAGGCAAGATGTGACTGAAACTTCTAAATATGCCACGCTCATTTGCATGAGTGTTACCCATAAATCTCCAAACAAGAGAATCATGGATGACATCATACTTTAATATTCATTGATAAACCACAAGATAGGGATACATGATAATGCTCCATGAGCTCACACACACTAAGAGAGATTGATAACTAAACGATAAAAGCAAAACACACCATGACTAGATAGATATGATAAACGAGTAAAGATAAAGACTAGGTTGAACTCCCCCAAGCTTGACGTTTTGCTAGAGCCTCTTTATTTCTCTTCCTTTTTGTCCTCATAATAATTATCTTCAATTTCTCCAATGATGCTCATCATAAGATTGTAGGCTTCCTCAAACTTGCTTGCAGCTTTGCCCAGCTTTTCCATGAGATTCTTCTCCACCGTCTTCTTGCTAGGCTTCCACTCCGGGCTTGGTACTTTTACATTTGGGATCTTACGATCCCATTCACCAGGATAGTTCTCTTGGGTGGCACGCTTGAATTCCCTGTCAATAAGAGCAGAAACCACGTTTTTGCTAGCAAGTGCGTGCCTAGGAGCCTTCCCTCCTGTGCTCATGCGCGCCGTCTGCCTCTTTTTTCCAAGAGACACGTCCACCTTCACACCAGCAACGGAGATAGGAGAAGGTGGTGTTGTTGCAATAGGTGTGATGTCGACGAAGGGCTTGTATTCTTCATCATCCGAGTAGTCCTTCCTCTTCCTATTCCTCCTCCATATGGACGTGGGGCTGTTGCCCTCAAGTTCATCATCATCATCGTCCATGGAGGAGCATTGGTAGGAGTCTCTCGAAGACATAGCTAAAAACCTGACAGGCAGAAACAGCAAAGATCGCTCGAGAACGCTCGGTGCGAGATTAGATCAACGAAAAGGGGTATATATTGACGGTTTTTAGTTCAAGACGAAGCGTCGGAGACGAAAACGAGACGAAGCGGGACTCCGAGGGGCAAAAGAAGTGGGCCCATGAGGCCAAAGCATCTAACCACGTGGGACCCCCTCTTTTCTCCCTCGGGTCTCCGTTCCTTCCAATTTTCTTGTTCCACACGTTAATTTCCATAAAAAATGACTCCCGTAAAAATTTACGCAATTCCGAGAAACTTTCCAACACAAAAGTTACCTATTATTGATTTTGGGTTTCTGAAACTACAAAATACTTCGCAATTAGCTCCTCCGGTGTCTTTAAATTCAACTCCTCCACCTTTCCGATGAAGCTCCTTCCTGCAATATAATGTTTAAGGCGTTGTCCATTGACTACATGAGGTTTACCTTTCATATCACCATGAAGACGGATAGCTCCTGAACGGTACACCTCCTGTATCACTAATGGTCCCTGCCACTTTGAAGCCAACTTCCCTGCAGAAAACTTGAAACGAGAGTTGTATAATAAAACTTGACCACCTACTTTGAATTCTTTTTTCTTAATTTTCTTGTCATGCCAAATCTTAACTTTCTCTTTAAACATTCTGGCACTTTCATAAGCTTCATTTCTCCATTCATCTAGTAGGTTTAAATCAAGAATTCTCTTCTCTCCCGCAGTTTTAAAATCAAAGTTTAATTGTTTAATAGCCCATCTAGCTTTATGTTATAATTCCACAGGTAAATGACAAGCTTTTCCATAAACCATTTTATAAGGAGACATTCCCATAGGATTTTTAAAAGCAGTTCTATAAGCCCACAATGCATCATTAATTTTAAGTGGCCAGTCAGACCTAGACTTATTCACTGTCTTTTCCAAAATGAGTTTAATTTCCCTATTACTTAATTCTACTTGTCCACTTGTTTGGGGATGATAAGGAGATGCAACTCTATGGTTAACATTATATTTTGCCAATGTTTTCCGAAGAATACCATGTAAGAAATGAGAACCACCATCAGTAATTAAAAACCTTGGAACACCAAACCTGGGGAAAATGATGTCCTGAAGCATCGTCATTGCTGTGGCATGATCTGCACTTTTGGTTGGAATTGCTTCCACCCACTTTGTAACATAATCCACTGCAACCAAAATATGAGTATGCTTTGTCTTTGATTCTGGGAAAGGTCCCATAAAGTCAAAACCCCACACATCAAATGGCTCAAGTGGTAAAGAATAATTCATAGGCATTTCATTTCTCCTACCAATATTTCCTACTCTTTAACATTTATCACAAGATTTAACATATTCAGCACAATCCTTAAATAAAGTGGGCCAATAAAAACCAGATTGTAATACCTCTGCACCTGTACGATCTCCTGCATGATGCCCTCCATAGGGACTGTCATGACAATCTCTTATAATAGCCTGTTGTTCATGCTTAGGTACACAACGTTTAATAATACCATCCACACTTTTCTTTTAAAGGAAAGGATCATCCCAAAAATAATGTCTAAGATCATAAAAGAATTTCTTTCTTTGTTGAAAAGTGAAGCGTTGACATGGGTATGCCTATCGGGTACCCTACCATGAGGGTACCTGGTGCACGTATCGACTAGGCCCAACTATCAGAGCCTACATGAAGCCCATGAAGGGAGGCCCACGAAGATGGAGTATCCTCCAAGTTTGGCGAAGCAATAGTCGGTTTAGAAGTTTCCTTACTTGTAAATCGAGTCGGTTACGAACACCCGAGACCCAGCCTATTATTTAAGGACTGGGAGGGCCATCGAACCAGACAACGAACCACCAGAGCCACAAACCCTAGCGAGATCGACATCTCGCCGGGATCCTTGTAACCATCATATTCACAAATCAATAACAGACAGGCAGGACGTAGGGTGTTACCTCCACACGAGGGCCATGAACCTGGGTAAAATCTTTGCCTTGCTTGTCAGCCGACGATACTTCCAGCTCTACCACGTTCTCTCCCCCATATTCATAACCTAGGGACCTTAACCATGGGTCTTGATGAGTCTACCCCTCGTCAAGCGTGGTGGTAAAACTTTACCAACAATAAAATTTGCATAGTTGGCAAACCATGGAGATGCAACTTTAGCACTAGAAACATTAATATTGCAAGTTGTTCATTAACAAACTATCATTAATAGGAATAGGATCATCAGGTATATTTTCCATTCTAGAAAGATGATCAGCTACTTGATTATCTTCCCCTTTCCTATCAACAATGTGTAAATCAAATTCTTGCAATAAAGTACCCATCTTATTAGTCTAGGCTTAGCATCTTTCTTATTCATTAAATATTTAATAGCAGAATGATCAGTATGTATTGTGACTTTGAATCAGTAATATAAGGTCTAAACTTGTCACAAGCAAATAGCACTGCTAAAAATTCTTTTTCAGTTGTAGCATAATTCCTTTGAGCAGCATCAAGTGTTCTACTAGCATAATAAATAACATTCAGTTTCTTATCAACACGTTGGCCCAAAACAGCCCCAACTGCATAATCACTAGCATCACACATAATTTCAAAAGGCAATTTCCAATCAGGAGGTTGAATAATAGGAGCACTTATTAAAGCATTCTTCAAAATATTAAAGGACTCAATGCAATCATCATTAAAAGAGAAAGGAACATCCTTTTGCAAAAGATTGGTTAGAGGTTTTGATATTTTGGAGAAATCTTTAATAAACCTACGGTAAAAACCTGCATGCCCAAGAAAACTTCTTATACCTTTGATGTCCCTTGGATATGGCAGCTTTTCAATAGCTTCTATCTTTGCTGGGTCAACTTCTATTCCTCTTCCAGAAATCTTATGCCCAAGAACAATACCTTCAGTAACCATGAAGTGACACTTCTCCCAATTAAGAACTAAGTGTTGGTCTTCACAACGCTGCAAAACTTTGTTAAGGTTGAACAAGCAATTATCGAAGGAAGTACCATACACAGAAAAATCATCCATAAAAACTTCCATTATCTTTTCAATATAATCAGCAAATATAGCATTCATGCATCTTTGAAAAGTAGCAGGAGCATTGCACAAACCGAATGGCATTCTCCTATAAGCAAATGTACCATATGGGCAAGTAAAAGTGGTCTTTTCTTGATCATCCTTATGGACAGGAATTTGTGAGAAACCTGAATAACCATCTAATAGCAAAAGTGAGAGTGTTTAGATAACCTTTCTAACATTTGATCAATAAATGGCAATGGGTAATGATCTTTACGAGTTGCTTTATTTAACTTCCTGAAATCAATACACATCCTATAACCAACAACAGTACGTTGAGCCACAAGTTCATCCTCATCATTTGGAACAACAGTCATTCCACCCTTTTTAGGAACACAATGAACAGGACTAACCCACTTACTATCAGCTATGGATAAATGATACCAGCTTCAATAAGTCTTATTACCTCTTTTCTTACCACTTCTTTCATTTTTGGATGGAGACGGCGTTGATAATCAACAACAGGTTTTGCATCCTCCTCCAAATTAATTTTATGCATACATAGAGCTGGGCTTATACCTTTAAGATCATCAAGAGAGTATCCAATGGCTGGTCGGTGAGCTTTAAGCACATCAAGTAATTTTCTTCTTCTTCAGCACTAATAATGACAGGATATATGCTCTTCTCATCCAAATATGCATATTTCAGATTTTAGGCAAAGGTTTTAATTCAAAACTAGGATCCCCTTTAGGTGGTGGTAGCACTCCTAAATTATCAGGTGGGATATGCAATTGTAATTGTGGGGTTGTTGCCATAATATTTGTTCTAAACATCTTTTTCTCATCATTAAATGGTTCATCTTGATTAAGCATATAACGTTCTACCACGTCTGATGAAGCTACAGCTATATGAGCAAGAGTTTCAATTAATCTTCAGAAATTGGCTCTTTCTCAATGTTTATCAGCAAATTTAGAAAAGTTGAATTCAAGTTTTCTCCAGCACATTTAATAAACACTTTCTCTTTAGCAAATTAATTTCAGCACCAACAGTGTGTAAGAAAGGTCTACCAAAAATGATAGGACAAAATGAATCTTGAGGACAACCAAGCACAATAAAATCAGCAGGATATTTTATTTTGCCAACCAATACTTCAACATCTCTAACAATTCCAAATGGACTAATATAATCTTTATTAGCAAGTTGAATTGTCATACCTGTCTCTTCCATAATGATAGGATCAATATCAGGCTTGATTTCAAGATAAAGAGAATATGGAATGACACTAATACTTGCTCCAATATCACATAACCATGATAACTTGAAGTCCCAATAGAGCATGATATAACAGGTTACCAACTTGGCCGAATTACCTTTATGACTTTAGTAGCATCTTCACATAAATAAACATCAACAGGGTCTTCTTCATTTAATTGTTTGATAATGAAATTTGACTGTTGACTTCCACCTGTTCATAAGGCTGAGAACATCTTCTTTTACTCTTGTTAGTAACAGCAATAAGTAAATTCTCCTTAACTTGGTTTGGATATGGAGGTGGTTCAACATACTCCTCAATTGTCACAGATGACACTGGTTCTACCTGTTTAATAACTTTAGGAACAACAATAGATTGTTTAACAGGTTCAACATAAACTTCAAACCACTTTTAGGAACACAATATGATCAGCAAAATTTAGCTATCTCAATTATAACATAAGGATCAAGACCAAAATATCACTCAGATTTTAAACAAATAGAAGTAGAGAAGTTCTCTACACATGAATATCCATAATCAAATAGGGCTCATTACCTTTATCAAGATCCCAATGACAGTATTTCAGAAATAGTCTCCAATAAATTCCATGCTTCTTCTTCAGTATTATTTGTAAAACTTCCACCAGATGAATTATCCAGAATTCCTTTTGTTTCATTGGTAGCCTCACATAAAAGTTTATCAATATAATTTTCCTTGTAAGATCATGACAAGGATTCTTGCGAAGGAGTTCCTTTAACCTCCCCCAAGCTTGAGTAATACTCTCTCCCAGATGTGGCCAGAAATTAAATATATAGCAGCGGTTCTCATAAGCTTCTTTAGGAGTAAAATATTAAGAAAGAAAACCTTCCTCAAATACTCCATTCAATATGACTTCTTCATCCAAAGACCTGAACCAATACGAGCATTACCAGATAAAGACAAATATAATAGCTTCCTTTTTACCTGATCCTCAGAAATACCAGGAAGTCTAAATAAGCCACATATGTCTTCAATTGTCTCCATGTGTTCACGTGCAGACTTAGTTCCATCCCTGTAAATGGATTTTTCATAACTCTTTTAACATGACCAATGGGAATTTTAAATCCCACTTTAGGTACCTCAGACACAGTAGTTTCAACCACTTTAGGAGTAGTGGCATAAGCACTTTCATATAAGCAAGATGCAGCGAGGCACGATTCATAAATGCCATAGTAACAATGAGATAAAACAGTAAATAAAATTCAGCTTTCAAGTTTCCTTACCAAACTTCTTACCAATAGCGCTACGCTCCCCGGCAACGGCGCCAGAAAAGTATCTTGATGACTCCCAAGTGCAGGAGATCAATTGTAGTACCTTTCAATTAGAAAAGGTTGTCGAACCCACGAGGAGCTGAAGGTATTGGTTAGCAAGATGATAAATAAAACAATAAAGATGCAAGTGTTTTTGGATTTTTGGTTGTATAGTTGCAAGAAAGTAAAAATGCTGAATATAAATGAGCAAGTAAAGCTCTCAAAGAGAGAAAGCCCAATCCTCTATGTGGCAAGAGGACAAGCTCAAGTGATGTGTAACTTATATGTGGAAAACGTTCCCGAGGGCGGCATGGATATGCTAGGCATAGAGATTTATTAAACAACACGTTGAATATCTTGTCAAGTTTTAATCTTCTTTGGACGGAGCCATTGTTAGGTATAGCTAAATAAATAAACTAAACCCCTTATGATGGATCATGTGGCCAAGTAAATGACTGCACAAGAATTATTAAGACATAAAGTCCCACCATAGCATTACACTCTAAGGTCCCCGATACTAATACCCTCATAATAACTTCATGACTCGGTCTCAGGTTTACATGTCCCCCAAGTCTCCCTCAATTCATTACACTACGGTGTTCTCCTATGAGCCCATATAGGTGAAGTGTTGTGCAGTCGACGTTCGCACAACACCATCATAGAATCACATAAAAGATAAACACTAGACAAAATACCAACACATGTCATATATAAATCATTGCCAATTCATCCTATGCCCTCAGGAACATACGGGAACTACTCACAACGTGCAAACATAATGATATTCAGTGGCATAAGTGGTACAACACAATCTGAAAATATAACTTCACCTCCAAATAATGACAAGTACTCAATCACAAACATGAATAGTAGCACAAGACAAGTATCTAGGGTATAGCAACTCTCAAACTACGAGGGGAACGGAGTGGATCACGGAGATGATGATGGAGATGGTGCTGGTCTTGGTGATGGTGATGATGTAGAGGCCTCCTCCCACGCCAAGGAGGAGAGGTGATGACGATGACGATGATTTCCCCCTTCTCCGGAGCTCCGGAGCAGCAGGATCTGACCCCCCTCGGAGGGAATCAGGAGTTTCGCCGCCGCCGCGGCCTCGGATGGACTTGGGAAAATTAGGGCCTAACTTTTCGGGCGAGACGAAGGCGTGTTAAAAAGCCCCGAGCGGCCAAAGAATCTGGCCGCGTGGGCCCCCCTCTTTTGGGCCTCGTGGCTCTCCTCCCTTCGATCTTCTTCCCACTGCTATTCTCCCGATGAAAAACCAGCTGTGCAATTTTTCTTTTCTTATTTGGGTCCCTGTAGCTCCTGAAACATTAAAAACAAGAAAAAGGAGGTTTTCTGCCTCCCAGAAATTAAATACCAAAAATAGGGACTTTGTATGAAAGTCCCATAAATCATCTAAAACATGTAAAAACAATGATATAACAATGCCAATAACATTCTAATATGATAATATAAGTTGTATAAATGATGATATAAAATGCACGTATCAACACGGCATGGCGAAGGAGGATGCCGCCGCCGACGAGGAACATCCGTTCGACTGGGTGGATGTGGACGACGTCGACGTCGACGAGCAGGAGGAGCAGGAGCCGGTGCAGGACCCGTACCCCGGCCAGGAGCCGCCGTCGGAGCTCGACGAGGTGCCGCCGCCGCAGTCAAGCCGCCAGGTCAGGCTTGGCTACGAGGCGTCTGGGAACGCCGTGGAGGCCGCAATCATCCAGGCCTCCATCCTGAGCGCCTAGCGGGCGGCGTACGAGCAGCTCAACGCCTAGGCGGAGGAGCCCACGCAGCAACAGCTCATTGCACAGGCGGAGGAGCTAGCGGATGCGGCCTCCTGGCTGCGCGCCGAGCGGGAGGCGCACGAGGAGCTGAACCAGATGCGGACGGAGAGGCAGGCTCGCGTTTGGAAGGCGCAGGCACCGTCGGCGGCAGAGAGGGATGCCATGCGCCGGGCGGCGAGTCAGCTCCGGCAGGAGAGGCGTGTGCGCTCCCGCTTAGCCCACTAGAAGGCCGCGCACGACAGCGAGGCTGGCCCGAGCGGCGGCGTTTAGATTAGGCTTTAGTTTAAGTTTCTATGGTTTTAGTTTAACTTTGTAACGTGTTAGTTTAAGTTTGCAACTTGTATCGGTTTAGTTTAAATTTGTAACTTTTTGAATTAGTTCGAATGTCGCGGTAGACACAAGTTGCCACACGCAAAGTGTTCGATCATGTGTCGCGTTTGGAGGGCGGAACTTTAGGGTGCGCCGTTGTGGGCGTGGTCGAAAACTTGGGCGGACACAGGTCCGACAACCCCCAATTGGGCCTCAATTGGGGGTGCCGAACACGAATTTGGAGTCCCCCGGTGGAGATGCTCTAAGCCCGCCTAGGCCAATATCTAACTTGCACGCCTCGACGCCGCCACCGCATGACCACCGCTATTGTGCAACATCACTATCGAGCCGGTGGCCTCGCACCGCCGCAGTCTGAGCCGTGGCCACTGGTTTTCCTCGAATCACCCATAAGGAGCAACACGAGGGATGGGAGTTAACTGGTACTCCCTCCGTTCCTTCTTTTAAGTTTTAAGGTGTATTAGTCTTTGACGAAATAGGCCGTAGCCCCGCTATACAAATATAGCAACCACCCGATACAACCAACAGTTTTGACATGCCGGGGCGGCAGCAAATATACACCCAAAGAGCACAAAAGAGAAAAAAAAGGAGACATAGGCGGGTTGACTAAACGACGGCAACCCAGAACCGCTGCACCCTCTCCGAGAAAGTACCACCACGCTCCTAGCACCGAATCGACGAGTACCAAGCAGCACCTTCAAGAAGGAAAGCCATGCTGCTGCTCGGACCACACTGGTCCTAGGGTTTCCCCCGGCACAGAGGAAAGCGGATGAAGGGTCGCCACGACGCCCTTCAGGAAGGAAAGGTGCCACCCAGAGCGGCACCGCGTCGGTGTCGGATAAGCCAACAAGGATTTCTCCCGAAAGCACTATCCACAATCCCGGTCGATCCGTAGTACAGGAGCCCCGCGAGGACGGGCCTCGACACCACCAGACAAGCCGCCCACCACCAAGCGCCAAAACGATTCCGAAGCCACCAACTCCATCTCACCAAAGTGGCCGTCATGAGGACTGCAAGCCGAGGAGGGGGCGAAGTATGATACGGGGTCAGCAGAACCACGACCGCGCGGGAGGGAACAACCTCCACTGTCAAGGACGGTAGTCGACCGGATGAGGCAGCAGAGCATACCAGTCCCCGTCAGGTCCGGTCAGGCCCAGTGGGCCCGTAAAGCCCCCACGGGGCACACCCGTCCTAATATGGTCCGGCCGGGCCCGAGCTGGGCCCGTGAAGCTCGCCGCGAAGCTGCAACAAGAGCCGCCGTCGCCGCTGCCCCCTACACCCTCCACCTCACCGACAGCTGCAGAACGCACCATAGAGCGGGGAGGTCTGCCCGGACCCAGATGGGGCCCGCCGAGCCCAGATCTGGGCCGCAAGGCCCAGCCGCCCCACCCTCGCTGCACGTCATCGTCGCTCACCGCTGCGCCGCCCCGCTGCAGAAGAGCGCCGCCCCCACGACGCCACCCACCGGCCGAGGCCGGGCCACCGCCTCCTGGGTCGCACCGGCGCCAGAGTTAAGCCGCCCCGCGCGGCCGCCTTCAGACGCGGGTAGAAGAAGGTCGCCGCCGCCGGCACCGCCCGAGCCTCGCTCGGCGGCTCGCGCCGACGGCGGCGAAGGAGGAGAAGCAAGGTGGGGGAACGAGGAGAGGCCGCGCCGGCCGCCGCGGGGGCGGCGCGGTCGCGGGAGGGGAGGAGGGGACGGTCGCGTCTCTTCCTTCCCAGGTGTATTAGTCTTTCGAAAAATCAAACGAGATGCACTTTGACCAATTTTTTTGGAAAATATGATTAGCATTTACAATATCAAATCAATATCATATTAGACTTGGTAGATAATCAGGTTTGACTTTTCAAAAAATCAATACTCGTACACCTTACAATACACTCATTGAGTAATATATACTACTATATCAAAGCTGAGGGCTTTAGCTCTCCACTCAGGCTGCCACATCACCGATACTGTTCATGTGAACAGTACTCGCACTTCTACAGTGACGTTTACTGTTCACGTGAACAGTCATTTTTTTAAATATTTTTTTTAGGTTTTTTTTTGAATTTTTTTTCCCATAAATTATATAATATACTTATATCACTAGTACAGAAAAGGCTATTAGTGGCGCACCAATTTGGTATTCTGTGGCGCACCCCCAGAAATGCTGGGTGCGCCACAGAATTCTCGCCACAAAAATTATTTCTGTGGCGCACCTGGCTTGGTGCGCCACAGAATTCTCACATTTCTGTGGCGCACCTGGCCTGGTGCTCCACAGAATTCTCAAAAAATTCAAAAATTCGAAAAATGCAAAAAAATAAAAAGTTTAAAAAAAAATCCAAAAAATCAGAATATGAAATAATATGAAAAATCCTAATTATTGGAATTATTTTCATATTTTTTGAATTTTTTGAACTGATACCTTCCCGCTAGGTCACCCATCCTCAAATTGCTCCAACCCTAGCACGCTTAACTTCTAAGTTCCACCCACTCCACCTACCCTTGTGCTACTCAAGTTCTTATTGATATATATATCATATGAACCCTCTTAAGTCTTGTATGTGTATATGTGTGGTATGTGTTATAAACGTGTGTTTTTAAATTTCAGATTTTTCAAAAACTTCTAAACTTTCAAAAGGAGATTCAAAAGTTTCAAAAGATCCAAAAAAAATTCAAAAAACTTAAAAAATTTCAAAAAATCCAAAAAATTCAAAAAATCTAAAAAATCCAAAAAAAATAAAAAAAGTCAAGAAAAGTCAACAATCTTCTTTGTTATACATTTCTGTGTCTTTTTTGGAATTTTGGAATTTTTGAAATTTTTTGAATTTTTTGAATTTTTTTGATTTTGCTGCGAAAAATCGTCTGTTTGAAATAACTTTTTTTTCTTTTGGAATTTGAGAAATCTGTGAATTTGAGGAACCTAACTACATGTCAAAGGATTTTATTTATTGAATTTTTTATCATTTTCCTTTAATTCCTGCGAGACTAAAAAGGCAATCCACGGGAAGGGGGGGGGTGGGATTTGAAAAAACAAATTCTGTGGCGCACATGGCCAGGTGCGCCACATAAATGTGACTTTCTGTGGCGCACTAAACCACGTGCGCCACAAAAAAAAATTCTGTGGCGCACCAATTAAGGGTGCGCCACAGAGTGCCAACCTATCTATATAGGGTTTCCCTACTAGTGTATATCTATCAATATATGAAAGCTCACCCAGTTAGCCCTCCCCTCGCGCGCCCACGTCACGGCCACTGTAGAAGGATGACAGTAACGCACTTCTACAGTGCGTGGTCGGCTCCGCGCCGTCGATTGCGGATCCGACGGTCCCCGATGTATTTTTGCATAAAAGCCATCGCGTTTTCCAGAAATTACTCCGCAACCCAAACATTCCCACGCAGATGGATCTATCTAAAAAATTCAGAAAATCCAGGGACTTCCTGCAAAAACGTCCCCACATCCCCCCTTCCCCTTCCTCTCTCCCGCGCTACGCCGAAATCGACGCCGCCGTGCCCCTGCTCCCTCCGCCGCGTGTGCACGCCGCAGCCGCCACTCCGACGACCTAAACCCAGCGGCACCGCCGCTCCCAGACGCTCCGCGTTCACACGCTTCCGCCGCACGCACGCGAGCGTCCCAGATCGCACGGACGCGGCGCCGCCGTGCGCTCTGCTCGCCGTGCCTGCCATGGCCACCGTAGACGTCAGCCTGACGTCACGGTGGACCCCACCTGACAATTTTTTTTAAAAAAAAAGAAAATGCAAAAAAACCCACAAATAACCACTGGAAAATATAAAAAATATATCAAAATGCTAAAAAAAAAACTTTTTTTTCGCAAAATGCAACCATGTATGAATAATTCAAATTCAAATTGGCCAACATTTGTATAATTTTATGTAAAGATACAACCATATACTTCAGCATTCCAACTCAAATTTCGAATTTGCATATTTCAAATAATTTAAATGACTTTCAAACCTGCAGTTTTTCCCCCAAAAAAAATGAAAAAAATCCATAAACTTCCATACATAACCACCGGAAAAATATAAAAAATATATATCAAACTTAATTAAACAAATTCGGAAAATTACTAAATGCTACAAAATCAATAAATTTAAATATATCCAACTGCAAAACATAAAAATAAATATCAAAATTACCACAAAAAATAAATGCTAACTGTCTATAACATATAATCAAAAATCAAATTTGAATATTTCGAAAATTTAAATGTCCTTCAAATCTGAATATTTCAAAATTTTGAATGCCTTTTCGGTCTGTTCATTTCACTAACCTAAAAAGAAATCAAATCTGGAAAACTTCCCAATTTGAACATTTTCCGAAATCTGAACAATTTTTGAACGTAACCTCTCTTTGCATTCCAATAATTTCAAATTTTCACACTTTTTAAATAAGGACATTTCCGAATTTAAATTTTACCACACGGGCGCGGCGGTGTCGCCGCGCGGAATTTTCCTAGTACAAATAAGGAACGGAGGGAGTACTTTTTAGCTTACGACGCATTGAAGAGCCTAATTCTACGTGGGTGATCCAATTGATCGAGTACTATGTGCGCGGTGCTCCATCTTGACGTAGGATATCTCTCCTTGGTGTTCAACTTGTTGCCCATGTGGAGAACTTGCCTGTGGCAAGATGGTTAGGTGGATGGTTGTATCCCCAGCCCACCAGAGTTCAAACCCCAGGTTTGACGCTGGTGTTTCTCATTTAAGGCGGAATATTCTTCAGTGGGAGGCGACGTTCCCGTCGACAGCGAGGCGCCCGTGGTGACTTCGTCAATCTCAAGACTCGACCCGCCGGCTCAGTCTCTCGGAGGTGCTCATAGGGGTAGGGTGTGCGTGCGTGCGTTCATAGGGGTGAGTGTGTGCGCGTGTATATGAGCGCTTACGTTGTACTGTGTTTCGCAAAAAAAAAAAAAACTTGTTGCCCATGTGGCTGCACGTAGATGTTCCTTGCATCCTGCTTATTAGCCCTCGGAACATACCATCCGTACAGCTCCCACGCGAGTACGTGATAAACCAGAAAACTAGGATTTGAATCGACCACCCATAATTAAGAGTCAGGACGCGTCCGTAACAATTTGTCCGTAAGAAACGTCGTCTCTGTAATGTAACAATTGCAGATCGTGAGAACTTGCCTATGGCAAGATGGTCAGGAGGGTTGTTGTACCCCCAGCCCACCAGAGTTCAAACCCCAGGTTTGACGCTGGTGTTTCTCATTTAGGCGGAATATTCTTCAGTGGGAGGCGACGTTCCCGTCGACAGCGAGGCGCCCGTGGTGATTTCGTCAATCTCAAGACCTGATCCGCCGGCTCAGTCTCTCGGATGTGCTCATAGGGGTAGGGTGTGCGTGTGTGCGTTCATAGGGGTGGTTGTATGCGCGTGTATATGAGCGTCTGCGTTGTACTGTGTTTCCAAAAAAAAAAACAATTGCAGATCGTAGGATGGGTGCAAGGAAGATCGGAGGAGTATGAAGCGTGATTGCCGCGCGCGGATGCAGCCCTGCAGGGCCTCAGGAGACCCTTCGCCGGTTCTCCCTAGAAAATAAGGGCCCAGGCAACCTCCGGCACCTAGAGGCTGACGCTCGGTTTATAAACCCTAAATCCAGAATCCAGATCAATCCCCTCGACGAGCTAGGGTATGGCTTCCCTCATCGTGTCCAAGCTCGCGCGGGCAACCTTCGCAACCCACGCCTCTCCCTCAGCCCTTGGAGGATTTGCTGGTGGCGGTCGCCCTGCGGCGGCCATCCGTGTCCCCCTCCAGGTAATACCTATCTAATTCTCCATCGGAATTTGGGTAGGAAGCTTGAATACTGAAATTCCCAAAGTACATGTTTCGATATGAATGCTTCAAACCTGAAATTCACATGTGATTTCCTATTATCAGTAGATATATTTTGATAAGCAGGCAGAGATTGGAGCCTATTCATTAGGAGTTGTTCTAGTCGACACACTTCTAACAAGCATGTTGTTTGCTTTAGTAATACCAACTGATAATTTGTTATGATATCGTTCAAAAATAATAATTTGTTATGATAGCTCTGCCTTGCTAAGCTAATTAGCCAATCAAATTGACTCTGCCGAGAGCAATTAGTATAAATGATTTATTTTTCACAAATCAAGTTATAATTCTATGTCTACTGAACGACAGGAGGCCCCAAGTCTGAAGAAGAAGAAGAGAAAGCCAAACCCAAGTCAAAGGTCACTGCTCTCGATGTTGATGATAAAGTACTTGAGTCGGATGATACAATGTGGGCCTTCTACAAGTCCTGGTGCAACCATTATTCCATATCGCGTGACCCTAGTGACATGCACCGCCGGTTCAAGGCATTTAGTGACAACGCAAGGCGTGTGCACAAGTTCAACAATACTTATACGGGTGCCAAGTGTGGAATGAACCATATGGCTGATTGGACCAAGCAGGAGAGGTCTCAGCTACGAATTAAGAGGCGTGCACCATAATGAGATGTCAGCCCTTTGATTTACTCTTGTGTGACCCTTCAGCCCTCAGCTATGCTTCTGAATACCAAGACATGCCTCTTAAGTTCTGGCAGTATTGTGTGTCACTTGGTTGTATGAGAACTCATTTTAGCTTTAATAAAAGACTGTATCTGCATGTATATTTGTCAAGTATCTTTCACATTGTTGTATGAGCTAATTTAGCTTTGATAAAAGCTATATTTTCTGTATGCCCTTCCATTGTGCCTTTTGGTGCAGATTATAAATTGCACTCCTGGTGCCTTTTGGTGCAGATTACAAATTGCACTACTGGTCATTCTTTCTAGAGATGCCAGTAAGCCTGTTATGTGGGTTGATGTGGGCTCGGAAGGCGATAATGAAGTAAACCTTTTGAGTTTTCTCAAGTTGATTAGTGAATATGTAGTTTGCTTCAGCTATTCATATGGTACTTGAACAAGGAGCATCTTAGGATTCATACCCTGTTTGTTGCTGCTTAGGCATTGTAGCTTCAGGAGCTCCTCCTCTGCGGTCTACGAGCTCAGCCGAGTCAGTCTACTCCCCTCTCCACACGCTCCGACCTCCTGCCGGTTCTCTCCCTCGTTCATCCAGGCGGTTCAATCCAAGGCTATGGTGGCCGAACAGGCAGTGAGGAGCCGCGGACCTTCCTTGTCCGAACCTCGTTCATCCAGGCGGTTCAATCCAAGGCTATGGTGGCCGGGCAGGCAGTTTGAGCGAAAGTACAGTATCATTTCATGGTGTAGAGATCTAGCTATAGGTGGAACATATATACATCGGTTACACATGGCAAGTACGTGCAAGTAGCGCTCTCGAAGGTATCCATGTCACGGCTACAGAGCGGGAGTAGAGGCGTCCACGCTGCCGTCGCCCACGAAGGACGGCAGGTAGCTGGGCATGAAGAAGAAGTGCCGGCCGCCTCCGCGTGCTGCCTGTACGGCCGGTACGCACCCACTGACGGCCATTGCCAGGCAGCGGTGAAGGATGAGCTTCACCCGGGGTCACGTCTCTCGTGGAGAATGCCCAGCTCGTCAAGTTCACCGCGTGTTTGGCAATTTGGGGGAAAGGGAAAGGGAATTTGGAGGGGGGAGTTAGTTAGAGAATTAGCATAGGGAATTTCATAATTAGTCCCAATCCCACGTTTGGCATGTCATGGGAATTACTGATGGGAATTTGACAAGAAGCTATGTTGGGTTAGTGGGCTTTGATGCCGTGATGTCCTCTGTCGACCTGCATCTGTAATTTATCCATCACCACCTGCATTGACTTCTCCTTTTTCTTCCCAAACTAGAATAGCCCCTACACAGCGGACATGCTCGCCGTGTCACGCAGGCGCAGGTCATACTCATAGGATGTATCTCGTCGTCTCCGTCGCTGAATGGGAACGTGTTGGCATAGGTGATGCAGGTGCAGCCCCTCGAGCATTTTCCGACGAGGGGCAATAACTTGATTTACTTCCGGACGGTACTTTTGGTCAGGATCAAGATCCACGTACGAAGCTAGCTCACCTTGATCGACTAGCAAGCTAAGTACAACAACGTAACTAGAACGATCCATTTTGCTAGCTCAATACATGCACGCGGCCGCAGCCGTACTCATCGACGATCTCTTGTAGCGGCCGAACTTGACAGTCTGAGCTCGCAGGCACCTGACGGAAGAAGACACACCGCGCGGACGAGTCGGCTCCATAGTCTGACGGCCGGTAAAGCCAACGAAGCGTTTTTTCTCCAATTCCCAATCCTCCGCCGAATTACCTGGTCTCCCCAGGGAAGTGTTTGAAGGGAGTTTCCGATCTTAATTCCCCTTCCTTATCCCTCCTTAACTCCCATGCCCATAAACCAATCAACGGACTAGAAGTCCCACATCCCTCAAACTCCCATTCCCCACGTCCAATTTTCCCCAACAGGAGGAGACCCGGGCACGTCAGAGGATCCAACGGCCTCAAGAGACCATTCGCTCTAATAAGGCCCAGGTAAACCATCGGCCCTGCTGCCGCTCTGTGTATAAACCCTAAATCCAGAATCCAGATCAATCCCCTCGACGAGCTAGGGTATGGCTTCCCTCATCGTGTCCAAGCTCGCGCGGGCAGCATTCGCAACCCGCGCCTCTCCCTCAGCCGTTGGAGAATTTGCTGGTGGTGGTCTCGCTGCGGCGGCCATCCGTGCCTCCCCTGCAGGTAATACCTATCTAATTCTCCATCGGAATTTGGGTATGAATTAGCCTGATACTAAAATTCGCAAAGTACTTCTTCTATTTCGATACGAATGCTCCAAACCTGAAATCCACATGTGATTTCTTATTATCAGTAGATGTATTTTGATAAGCAGGCAACGATTGGAGCCTATTCTTTAGGACTAGTTCGAATCGCCACACTTCTAACAAGCATGTTGTTTGCTTTACTAATACCAACTGATAATTTGTTATGATAGCTCTGCCTTTCAAGGCCAAGTCAATCAAATTAACTCTGCATTGTAAGAACAACTGTACAAATGATCGTGTTTTCCACAAATCAAATATTAACTCTCATCTCTACTGAACGACAGGAGGCCCCAGGCCAGAATTAGCTGCGCGTCCTCGCAGACCACCTCTCCTTGTTGATGAGAATGCACTGAAGTCAAAGAAAGACGTGTGGGCCTTCTATGAGTACTGGTGCAATTATCATGGCCTAAAGCGGGACCGATCTGAGATGGCTCGCCGGTTCAGGACGTTTAGTACTAGTGCAAGGTTTGTGCACAAGGCTAACAGTTCTGCTTCGCGTGTCATGTACTCAATGACCAAATATGCAGATACGACCGACAAGGAGATGTTTCCTGGACTAGCCAGGCGAACAAACAAATGATCTCTGCCCTTTCTGATGTACTAGATCTTGTGTGGCCCTTAAGCCCTAAGTTATGCTTCTGTATGTACGAAGACATGCCTCTTATGTTCTATCACTACTTTGTGTCACATGGTTGTATGAACTAATTTTAGCTTTAATAAAAGACTGTATCTTCTTTTACATTTTAAGTTTATTTCTCGCTGTTGTATATGAAGTTATGAACTAATATCACTTAAACATGAGCTATTTTTTCTGTATGTGCTCCGCTGGTGCCTTTTGCTACAGATTATAAATTGCAATCCTCGTCGACTTGGCAGTTGGCAGACTGTTTCTTTTTTAGGTTAAATACCAAAAACCATCAAACCCGGAATGTTGTGTAATAAAAAAAAGTTTGAGCATTCAATATGAAAATGAGAGCCATCTGTAAAGACTAACTAGATTTGCACTGCAGATAAGCCAGAATCTATATTATAAGTAGGGCAATGATGATTGTCATTTTTTTTAGATTATGATGACTGTCGTTGTGATGTTGCCTTTCGATGTAAAATACTTCTCTGGTAACAATGGTCAGATATGAATTGGATTAGGCAAGATAGGATAAAAGAGGGATTCAGCAGGTCAGGTATTTGTGAATATTTGCATTTTTCCTGTGCTTGTTCAGCCTGTTTGATGCAAAAGCTGGTATTGCTCCAAATACTGGACATGTAGGTGTGCAATGCCGCGTTCGTCCACGGAAAACTATATAAATGTTCGTGAAAATCAAGCTCATACAAATGAGAAAATTGGATTATAGGATTTTTTTTTTGATTTTAAAGGGTTTTTCCCCGATTTCCATTAATAGAAACCAGATTACAAAGTTTCCTCCACAACACTGCACCACCTGATGATACCAAACCCAAAACACATCTCCAGCTTACACAAGTAAAAGAGTGACCCAAAACTGACGACACACAAAGTTTTGCGAACTAAAGAAACATCTAAACTACGCCTCCAGCAACGCCATCTTCCTTCTTTTATTCTTCACTTCAACGATCATCGATCCTCAATCTCCAGGTTGCCCAACCCTTTCCACCTCTGAACACCTCATCCGCGACTCGCGCCAGTAGCTTTGCGCCCCGCTGCAGCTCCAGTTTTGCGTCCTCCGATCCCTGCAAGTTTGCCCACCAAACAATCCAGTAACATATTCTGTGAATTACTTCAATCGGCTCGCTCGGCCACTTATGTTCAAAGCATGCCAAGTTCCTGGTTTTCCAAATCCCCCAGAAAACAGCAGCTACCCCTACCGTCATCAGTTTTTTCGAGTTTTTGTCAAATCTATCTAGGTAAGTTGTTAGGCAATGGCTAGCATCGACGAACTGGCAATCAAAACCAGTTGCTATGCTGACAACATTCCAAACATACCTAGCTAGAGGACATCGCAAGAAAAGATGATCAATAGATTCATCTTGTCCACAGAAGAGGCAATTTTTTGTACAAGTCCCACCCCTTTTTAACAAAGTATCTCTAGTTAGTATGCTTTTCCTCATTATCAACCACATGAACGTTTTGATTCGAAGGGGAAGTTTAACTTTCCACAAGAAACTATACGGCACACTTTCTGATACCTGCAAGAAATCATTCCGCTAGCTATGCACTGACATCCTCGGCTACCACCATATTCTCCGCACTTCTGCCACATACGCTGCTCCACTCGCTCCTGACCACGGGCTGATGCCATGCATCATATCAGATTTTTTTTCATCCTGGAAAATGCCCCCTCATAAGTATTTTTTTCGAGAAAGAAGTCCATATAACCCCCACAACTATCCGGTTTTGGACACTAGACCACCCCCCCCCCCCCCCAACTTCTAAGTGGCACATTTAACCCCCTCAACTATCTAAAACCGGGCAATTGACCCCCCCCCCCCCCCCCCCCAGCGCCTAAGAGTTGTTTTGCAACCCGGGTTTGCTGATGTGGCACGTCCCAATACCAGAACCATTTTCTCTCTCCGTCCCATCTTCCTCCTGACCACCGCAATGGAAAACCACTGAGGCACCGACGCCATGGACGCCGTGCCAGACTGAGCAGCTGAGAAGCTTCACCTCGACCTCCTCTTCCACATCCTTCCAGCAATTTAATCGGGGAGCTCGGAAATCGACCTCACAGTCCAATTATTCCCCGCCTCCGACCGAGCCCCGTCGCCTTCGATTCGTCACCCATGATTCCTCTTTGTCCTCGCCGTTCACTGCATCGTCCTCTCGGTGAGCTCGCTGTCCCCCCTGACTTAACCGTGGTCATTTTCATGCACCATGGCGTCCGAGCGACAAGGTTGTCGCACGCCTCCGCTCCGGTGGTCACCGGCATCGCGGCATTGCGCCCGGAGACCTTTTGGTCCATCTTGCCGCTCGACCACATCCCTGTGTCGCCGCACTCCCGAGCTGCGGCCCCACGGCCTCACTCCGACGCCCTCCGCCGTCGCCATGTCGGCCATGGCCTCACGAGGTCGACCATGTCGCCGCCGCACGCCCTGATCCTGGCGTCGTCGCCGCCGACCCGCCGTTGTGCGCAAATGCGTCCTACAGTAAGCAGTTACCGCGTGGCCTATGCTGGTTCAGGCTGAGGCGTCCTGGCGCCTCATTGTGCCCATTCCGGCGCCGGCGAGGCTGGACAGGGAGGTCTCAGCGGCGACGAGGCTGGACAGGGAAGCCCTGTCTGTGCTGGTTCAGGCGAGTCCTCCTGGCGCGGCGTACGTGCCCATTCAGGTCCTCCGAGCGTACCGCCTCGTCTACCTTGCCGGCGCCAGCCACCGCATCGCGCGGTCGTCCCTGCGAGATACTCCTCTCTCTCTGTGCTTTGACTCTTGTGGTCGAATGATAGAATGGCACATGGCAAAACCGGTATGCAAAACAGCTTTTAGGCGCTGGGGGGGGTCAATTGCCCGGTTTTAGATAGTTCAGGGGGTTAAGTGTGCCACTTTGAAGTTGGGGGGGTCTAGCGTCCAAAACCTAGTTGTGGGGGTTATATGGACTTCTTTCATTTTTTTCATGGAATCATCGGGTCTTTATTGAGGCTCTGCTCCAGCGTCATCAGCAAAAATGCTAGTAACCATAAAGCTAGGCGGTAGTTCCATCCAAACAGTCGGTAACCTCCTGAGTGCAAGCATGCTTAGCCCACAAGTGGGCCGGCACATTGGCTGATCTTACTATATGCTGAATAACAAAGGAATAAAACTACCAGGCTAGCCCTTCGATTTCTAGTAGAATTGGCCCTACAACTGAGCGAGATACAGCACACGAGTCCCAGAGGTTCACCAACCTCCAACCAATCCGTTTCCATTATCACTCGCGAGAATCCATGGAGTTTCGCAAAGATCAGCCCATCTCGAAGAGATAAAGCCTTCGCAATTAGGGGATGGGTAATACCAGTGTAAGGTTTGCTCCAAGCTCCAATGAAGCTGGATGGGGATCTAGTAATCCCACCCGCTCCAGCTTTCAGAACATCTAACACAATGCCTGCGTCAGTGTTAAGTTTAACCACGTCCAGATCAGGCGGTCGCCATCCATGGAGGCATGTGGATCTGAAAAGGGTGAAAAAGAATTTATTTTACTTGGTAGATTTGTCTTTTTTGTGCAGATCACGTATGAAAAGATATTTCTCTGAAAATTTGGCATACATTGTAGACATGTATATGTACTTGTGTGATTATTTTTCAGAAATTTCTGAGATGAAGAAATAAAGTTTTCGATTTTTTTAGAAACCGGGAGCACTGGAGCTCGGGATCAAAAAGTGTTTTTGCAAAGTTTGACTGTTCTAAATCTATACTGTATATTGCAACAAAATTCTCTTCGAACTATTTTTAAAAAGTGTATATATTTTTTATCCTTAAATACTTTGATAAGAACCCGAAAGCATACATTCGAACAAATATCTTAGTAGTGGTTCTAATGTACTATTTGGTAATATAATTATAAAACCCAGCAGGTCGCTAGCTGGGCATGAAGAAGAGGGGGCCGGCCGCTCCGAAGTCGATGTTGTCCACCGCGCCGCGTGCTGTAACGCCGGTGCGCACCCGCCGACGGGGCAAACCATGCCATTGCCAGTTAGCGGTGAAGGATGAGCTTCACCGCCACAACACAGCAAGCCCACGGGGTCGCGCGGAGGAAGTGTTCGAACCCGCCCTGGGTCACGCGGAGGATGCCCAGCAGCTCGTCAAGTTCACTGAATTTTCCCCAACAGGCAGGAGGAGACCCGGGGCGGCTCCTCTGTCTTCCTCTGTTCATATAGGTCGCATCGACCTCCCCAATGACGCACAAAAAGTTTTACACAGAAATATCTGAAAAGAAAGAGCTCAAAACGAAACAAAAAGGAATGAACAAATAGAATGTCGCAAGAGTGAAAAAGGAAAAAAGCATGACGCACAAAGATAGAAAGAAAAAACAAACGCTGGCCAGTTTTTTTTTAGACAATGCTGCGCCAGCTTCCCGCGCGAGCGATCCAGCAACCTCCGCTGCGCACAAACCCTAAATCTAAATCTATCCCCTCCGACCTAGGGCATGGCTTCCATCGTGTCCAAGCTCGCGCGGGCAGCCTTCGCTACCAGCCGTTGGAGAATTTGCTGGTGGTGGTCTCGCTGCGGCGGCCATCCGTGCCTCCCCTGCAGGTAATACCTATCTAATTCTCCATCGGAATTTGGGTATGAATTAGCCTGATACTAAAATTCGCAAAGTACTTCTTCTATTTCGATACGAATGCTCCAAACCTGAAATCCACATGTGATTTCTTATTATCAGTAGATGTATTTTGATAAGCAGGCAACGATTGGAGCCTATTCTTTAGGACTAGTTCGAATCGCCACACTTCTAACAAGCATGTTGTTTGCTTTACTAATACCAACTGATAATTTGTTATGATAGCTCTGCCTTTCAAGGCCAAGTCAATCAAATTAACTCTGCTAAGAACCAACTGTACAAATGATCGTGTTTTCCACAGATCAAATATTAACTCTCATCTCTACTGAACGACAGGAGGCCCCAGGCCAGAATTAGCTGCACGTCCTCGCAAACCACCTCTCCTTGTTGATGAGAACGCACTGAAGTCAAAGAAAGACATGTGGGCCTTCTATGAGTACTGGTGCAATTATCACGGCCTAAAACGGGACCGATCTGAGATGGCTCGCCGGTTCAGGACATTTAGTGCTAAGGCAAGGTTTGTGCACAAGGCTAACAATTATGGTGAGGGTGTCAAGTACGCAATGACCAAATATGCAGATACGACCGACAAAGGAGATGTTTCGTGGACTAGCCAGGCGAACAAACAAATGATCTCAGCCCTTTCTGATGTACGCTTGTGTGACCGTTAAGCCCTAAGTTATGCTTCTGTATGTACGAAGACATGTGTCTTTAACTTCTATCAGTACTTTGTGTCGCTTGGTTGTATGAACTAATTTTAGAATAAAAGGATGTATCTGTTTTTACATTTTAAGTTTCTTTCGCGTTGTTGTATGAACTAATATAGCTTGAATATGAGCTATATTTTATGTATGTGCTCCGTTGGTGCCTTTTGGTTCAGATTATAACCTGGTCGACTTGGCAGACCGTTTCTTTTTTAGGTTAAATACCAAACACCACCAAACCCGTAATGTTGTGTAATAAAAAAAGTTTGAGCATTCAATATGAAAATGAGAGCCTTCTTAGCAGAAAATGTGCACACAACATCTGTAAAGACTAACTAGATTTGCACTGTAGATAAGCCAGAATCCATATTATAAGTAGGGCTATGATGATTGTCATTTTTTTTTTTGAGATTATGATGATTGTCGTTGTGATGTTGCCTTTTGATGTAAAATACTTCTCTTGTTAACAAGGGTATGATATGAATTGGATTAGGCAAGATATGATAAAAGAGGGATTCATCAGGTCACGTATGGTTTGTGAATATTTGCATTTTTCTCTATGCTTTCTAAATCATAGGTTCAGCCTGTTTGATGCAAAAGCTGGTATTGCTCCAAATACTGGTCATGTAGGCGTGCAATGCCGCACTCGTCCACGGAAAACTATATAAATGGTCGTGAAAATCAAGCTCATACAAATGAGAAAATTGGATTATAGGATATAGGTGGTACAGAATTGGATTAATTGACATATATATATTCATGAAATAAAAAAGAAAAATTCTTAACATCGTCAATTAGGATAGCAGAAACCATTCTGCTATGCTATGCACTGATATCCTCGGCTACCACCACATTCTCCGCACTTCTGTCACATACGCTGCTCCACTCGCTCCTTACCACGGGCTGATGCCATGCATCATATCAGATCATCCTGGAAAATGCCCCCTCATAAGTATTTTTTTCATGGGATCATCGGGGCTTTATTCAGGCTCTGCTCCAGCGTCATCAGCAAAAATGATGGTAACCATGAAGCTAGGCGGTAGTTCCATCCAAACAGTCGGTAACCTCCTTAGTGCAAGCATGCTTAGCACACAAGTGGGCCGGCACATTGGCTGATCTTACTACATGCTGAATAACAAAGGAATAAAACGACGAGGCTAGCCCTTCGATTTCTAGTAGAATTGGCGGTACAACTGAGCGAGATACATCACGCGAGTCCCTGAGTTCACCACCTCCAAGCAATCCGTTTCCGTTACCACTCGCGAGAATCCATGGAGTTCGCAAAGATCAGCCCATCTCGAAGAGATAAAAGCCTCAGCAATTAGGGGATCAGTAATACCAGTGTGGGGTTTGCTCCAAGCTCCAATGAAGACGGATGGGGATCTAGAAATAATCCCACACGCTCCAGCCTTCAGAACATCTAACGCAATGCCTGTGTCAGTGTTAATTTTAACCACGTTCAGATCAGGCGGTCGCCATCCATGGCCTGGTAGGGTCCGAGCATGGTGTCCCGAAATATCAAACAAAGCAAGTGCATCTGTTGTTATCTTCTTAGAGTGTTTCGGATCAAGACTGCCCTCGTCATGAGTCAAATTGTTCCGCGACGTCCAAATAGCCCACATGACAGTGATAATTTTAGCTTGATCTGTCTCGGAAAACATAGAATCACAGAGGATATCCCTGGTCCAAGTGACCAGGTGCAAGTCTGGTATCTTCAAATCACGCTAGCTTCTTGCATCTGTCCGAAAACCGCTTTGCACAAGTGCATTTCAATAACACATGCATCTTTTCTAGGTAGCCGTTCTATCGCTCATAACGTCGCCACTTTCCATAAATATTCCCTCTCCACCATTGTATGCTAGACTTTTATACTTCTCTTACACTTATTTTTATCATGTTGTTGTGTTAATGAGTACGAGTTTTTATTACTTAGATTGCATAGTTAAACAAATAACAACTTTTTGGATCATTAGGTAGTGTTCTTTATTGTAGGGTTGTAATATATATAACTGCAAAGTTTGGAGAGAAGACTTTTGGCTCCCGAAATCCAGTGCTCTTGCCTATATTTTTTTTTCAAAAATGGTATTTCAAAGTTAAAAAAAAAACCCAAAAAACATTCATGGATACATATACATATACATATTTGCATAGTTTTGCTCAATAATACGTTGTATTGTAGGCTACACAAAAATCACAAAATCATGGATCCGAAAAGTGTGAAAAATAATTTATTTTACTTGGTAGATTTGTCTTTTTTGTGCGGATCACGTATGAAAAGATATTTCTTTGAAAATTTGGCGTACATAGTCGACATGTATATGTACTTGTATGATTTTTTTTCAGAATTTTCTGAGATGAAGAAATAAATTTTTTGAGTTTTTTAGAAACCGAGAGCACTGGATCTCGGGATCAAAAAGTGGTTTTTGCAAAGTTTGACTGCTCTAAATCTATACTGTATATTGCAACAAAATTCTCTTTAAACTATTTTTTAAAAGTGTAAAAATGATAGTATATAGATGTATTTGTGTTAGTGTATATATTTATATCCTTAAATACTTTGATAAGACCCCGAAAGCATACATTCCAACAAATATCTTAGTAGTTGTTCTAATGTACTATTTGGTAAATATAATTATAAAAGTTTCTAGAGTATAAACGGAACCATTGGAAAAATGTGTCTTGCAAATTGGGTTCAGTGACAACATGTGCGTGCTCTACATGGTATTTGGTATTGAATCGGTACTAATAATTGAAGAAAATAAATTTGTTGCAGATTTTAGTTTTGAGTTAAGGTATGCTCCGATTTCATGATTCTGGTTTCATCCAGTGTATATAAATGCACCTATTAGTTTAAATTGGACGAAATTTGAACATGAAAAATCCAAAAAAAAAAACACAATCCGAAATATTTGGAATCTCGTCGGGTTCCGAATTTTTTGTCTGTTCGAAATATTTTCCCGTGAACAGAAGTTCCTGCCCTACTGATCTAAGCCAACAGAGCAGGAAAACCCTGTGAGCACCGAACAAGCGAAACGATCGCTACGGGGTTCTAGCACCCAACTTGACGAGCTGGGCATGAAGAAGAGGGGGCCGGCCGCTCCGAAGTCCATGTTGATGTTGGGGCTCGTCGTCGGCCCTCGGCCGTTGCCACAAGCCTCTCCATGTCCACCGCGCGCGTGCTGTCTGGCCGGTGCGCACCCGCTGACAGGGCAAACCATGCCATTGCCTGGCAGCGGTGAAGGATGAGCTTCACGGCCACAGCAAGCCCACGGGGTCGCGCGGAGGAAGAGTTCGAACCCGCCCGGGATGCCCAGCTCGTCAAGTTCACTGAATTTTCCACAACCAGGAGGAGACCCGGGACAGGTCCTCTCTGTTCCTCTCTTCATATCTACGGATCTACCTGCTCAAATTTATTCAGTCTACCGCTATTTGCTTTGAATTGATCTTGTTCGGCCTCCACCCCGTGCGCGGTGCGAATCATCTACACCTGAGCTGCTCGATGAAGAGGCCCTTCGCATTTTCGACAAAGCATGACCGACAAAGAAAGAAAGGAAAAACTTGTAAAAAAAAAACACTGGCCAGTTTTTTTAGACAACACTGAGCCAGCTTCCCGCGTGAGCGGTGCAATCTTTTCCGCAGAAGCGATCCAGCAACCTCCGCCGCACACAAACCCTAAATCCAGATCTATCCCCTGCCGCCTGCGACTCCGACCTAGGCTATGGCTTCCATCGTATCCAAACTCGCGCGGGCAGCCTTCGCAACCCGCGCCTCTCCCACAGCCGTTGTAGCTATTCCTGGTGGCGGTCGCCCTGCAGCAGCCATCCGTGTCTCCCCTGCAGGTAATATCTAGCTAAGGGCCTCCTTCGGGGAATTTGGGTATGAAGCATGAATACCGAAATTCCCAAAGGAGTTTTTTTTTTCGATCAGGATGCTTCAGAATTTAGTACCGGAAATTCACATACGATTTCTTATTATCAGTAGATATACTTGAAATAAGCAGGTTACCCGCGAAAAAAGAAAAGAATAGCGGGCGGGGAGAGAGCCTATTCATTAGGAGTTGTTCTAATCAACACACTTCTAACAAGCATGTTGTATTGTTGTTTGCTTTAGTAAAACACCAACTGATAATCTGCTATAATAGCTCTGGCTTGCAAGGCTAAATCAACCATATATTAACTCCGCTGATAGCAATAGTACAAATGAACGTAACTTCCACAATCAAATTATAACTCTATATGTCTACTGAACGACAGGAGGCGCCAAGTCTGAAGAAGAAGAGAAGGCTAAACCCAAGTCAGAAGTCGCTCCACATGCCGTAATCATACCACATCCCAAACAATATTTTGATGATGACGAGGATCCATTTCTCGATATTGGCTCGGAGGGATATCTCGATGTTTATGACGAGACACTTGAGTCAAAGGATGCCATGTGGGCCTTCTATGAGTACTGGTGCAAGTATCATGGCATATCGCGTGACCGTCGTGAGATGGTCCGTCGGTTCAAGACATTTTGTGCTACCGCAAGGCGTGTGCACAAGTTCAACACTTCTAGTTCTAGTGGCAAGGCTGCAATGAACGGATTTGCAGATATGACCCAGAAGGAGATATTTCCTGGACGCGAATACATACGTGCCATGCGTGCAAAAAAATGATCTCAACCCTTTCTGATGTACTCTTGTGTGACCTTTAGGCCCTAATTTTAGAGGCTTGGCTTTCTGAAGTACTCTTGTGTGGCCTTTATTTCCTGAACTTAGAGGCTTCTGTACATGCCTCTAAGTTCTAGCAGTACTGTGTGTCGCTTTGTTGTATGAACTCATTTAGCTTTAATAAAAGCATGTATCTGGATGGTATCTTTTGCTTCGTTGTATGTGCTATATTTCTGTATCTGCTCCGTTTGGGCCTTTTGGTGAAAATTAAAAATTGCACTCCTGGTCAGCTTGGCAGACAGTTTCTATTTTTAGGTTAAATACAGATCATTCTTAATACTAGACGCATATGTTGATTGAGAAATTCGGTTTCTGGTGTACCTCTGATATCAAGGGACAGTTTCTATTTTTAGGTTAAATACAGATCATTCTTAATACTACACCAGCAACCAAAGGGAAGGAAATCAACGATGCACATAGCTAAAGAATAGCTGCTATGAGAGTTAATACAAAGTAAAAAACCTAATATACTAGACGCAGAAGTCGATCAGCAGTTTCAGTTTGCCCTGTCTTGGGACTAAAATCAATACCTTTTTCTAGCTTAGAATCTACCCTGGGTATCTACCTATTCCTTTGTATTAACTCTCATAGCAGCTATTCTTTAGCTATGTGCATCGTTGATTTCCTTCCCTTTGGTTGCTGGTGTACCTCTGATATCAGTTGCTGCAAGGAGTCACATAAATGCCTTTGGTTATATGCTAACAAATTTAACAGCTATGAGAAGAAATAATCTTTAGGTTGATGGTAGCGTGTTTCCGTCTTAATGCTTCATAGATTTGCTTATTTCCTAATTCCTATTGATTGCTTTTTACTCAGCAAGATAATGGTTGACTTTCATAAATTATTCATTGTTCTTTTGGTTACAATGTTGATTAACGTTTCATCCTCCTGCTTGCAGATGCTTTTTAGCAGGAGGAACTAGGCAATGAATTGCATTGGTAGTGCTTTACCTTTCCTACTTTGTTTAGTTCAACATAAAAAAAACATTGCGTGGTTAATTGCCATGTTGGTCTTTGGTATACATATGTAACTAAACTCCAGCTGATATGTACTATCTTGACCTCGCGAATTGCAGTTTTTCATTCTTGGTTAACTGCATCATATGTTAGTTATATCTTCCGTATATTAGTCATGAGGACAGCACTGTAAGTACATAAGAAGATAAGAGGTATGTCCACTAAAACATGTCCGTTCTGATCCTCAGATCTCTAACACCTGAATCTCGGAACTGCTAATGCACTGTATACAATCACTATCAATCAAACTGCAGCACTATGGAAGCCGTATGCTTTGCTTATCTTCATAAAAAGAACTTTAAATATCCAAATGATTGATCACATTGTGATTATGGAATTATGTGGCAAATATTGCTTATTAAACATCTATTTTTGTCCAATCCTAGAAATATTGCATACCTTCCTACAAATATTCACTTCGAAGTGTCCAAGCATCAAGAGCAGAGTACATAAACTAAATCAGGCTAGTTGCATAGCTAACGAACTAATCTACTCATAGAAAAATAGTGAATCCACCTACAGATCAACCTACAAAAACAGACAAGCTTTGGCAAAACGCAAAGATATTGGAGGCTGTTTGCTAAGACGCAACACGGGCTGTCAGATCATAATCACTTGCAACCTTTTTTTTTATGGCCAAGAAGAACATCTTCATACTCACCAGCAGCCTCTGTGTCAGGTCTGTACAACCAGTCCCCCCGCCCTCCCCCGAAATATGTTTCTCCTATGTTACTCACTCATCCAAATGCTACAAAATACAGCCAAGGATAGCAAACAGTCAATAAAAAGGTCAATAAATACCATGCCTACTTTGTCCCCCGCAAACGGACCAGGACAGTCCGATTCTGTCCGAACGGACACGAGAGGGGTTTCAACGGCTCACCGCAAACGGACAAGTGTCCGCGCGGACACGCGTTTCCCCACATACGCGGCCCAACTTTGGTCACGGTTTGGGGAGGCACGGACACAACGCGTGTCCATCCGTGTCCTCCCTGGCCTACCTGGCAGCGAGCGCGGCCGCTTCGACTACCTCCCTGGGTACTTTTTAATGGGGACCGGTGACCAGATCCATCCCCATCCACACTCTTATCCCTGGTCAAAACCCTAGCCACCGACCACCGCAAACCCTAGCTCCACCGTCCCCGACGCCGGCCACGATGAAGAAGCCCTCGTGGTGGAAGGCAGGCCGCAACGACAAGGAGGTGTTGAGCTCCAGCACGGCCGCCTCTGATGCGCCCCGCCACGCCGCATAGTGGCCGGACATCGGGGCGGCGCTCCGCGCGTCGGCGGAGGAGGCGGCGCAGCGCGCCCGCGAGCAGGAGGACACATCGTAGGAGCGCGCCTGCTGGCAGGTGCCTTGTTCGCCGTGGCCAGAGCGTAGGCGGGCCAAGCCTGGGCGGCGGCACCCGCGTGGCTGCAGGATCCCGAGGTGCCGCGGACGCCTCCTCCGGCCGTGCCACCGGCGCATCTGTTAAGCGGCCCTGCCCTACATCATCCTCTCTGACGGCGAGGAGTAGGAGGCCACGACGAGGTCCTAGCCCCGGCGGCGCCGGCACCGCCCAATCCCCTAGTAGCATAGGGTTTTATTTTTATTTTTATTTTGTATGTCTATTTTGTGTCACTGGCCCCTGGGGCACTGCTATTTAAATATGTATAATTATTTTCAGTGTTTATCGTTTTTATCTTTTTTTTATTATGCGATGGGCCGTTGGCGACACCCACCCCAAATGGACAAAGGCCCAAAATATGTCAGTGATCCGCTCCAAACGGAGGGAGGGGGGGGGGGGGGGGGCGTTGGAGATGCCCTTATACTAAGCTCAGCTCAGCTCACCTGGAGACAAAAGCTCCAGCAAGATTAGCGAGGGAGGTGTCGTGGGGGACCGAACTTTCTACTTTTGGAAGGTGCGGGCCAGGGAACGTGAGTGTTTGCTTTGTTGGGGGAGCACTCCGGAGTATTACAGGGTGCCCGGGCACTGTGTAGCCACGTCCTATTAAGAATTATCTGTATTTTTAACATTAAAAAAGGAGACTATCCGATAAACCGAATAGGATGCAATTTATAATCTGCACCAAAAGGGACAATCGGGGCATATACAGAAAATAGAGTTTGTATTATAGCTATATATTAGCTCATACAACAAAGCGAATGATACTTGACAAATATACATGCAGATGCAATCTTTTATTAAAGCTAAAATGGGTTCATACAACCAAGCGGCACAGAGTAATGCTAGAACTTAGGGGCATGTCTTGGTTAGGGGTGGGCATAAAAACCGAAGACCGAAAACCGAAACCGAAAAGACCGAGACCGAAACCGAAATGACCGAGACCGAAAAAACCGTTAAAAGTTTGGGTAGCAAATTAGAAAAGACCGAAATTAGATCAGAAATTCGGTCATCACTTATAAATAACCCGAATAGACCGAAAGACCGATTTTATTTTATTTTGAGTGAATTACGTACGGAAGCGGCCGGATTTGTGTGCCAGCCCAGCTTATGTGTACATCTAGTCTATAGGCCAACTATTAAACCAAGTATACCATCTAGTCTCTAGGCTCAACAACTGAGTATCCCAGCCCAGCGTACTGTAAATTCTCCCGTGCGTGAGAGACTAGTCGATCGCTTCTCACTTTCTCAGTCCCGGACGCTGATTCCACTTCTTGCGCCCTATATTTTGGTCTATTTGGTCATGACCGAAGACCGGACCGAATAGACCGAAGACCGAAGAACAGAAAACCGAAAAGACCGAATTTATTACGGGTATCATTTCTGGATGACCGAAATTGTTAAAGACCGGAAAGACCGAACCAAACTAACCGAAAAGACCGAACGCCCACCCCTAGTCTTGGTATTCTATGCCTCTTTGGGTGTAGCCGAGACCTCTCCTCCTTGGTCCAATCTGCAAAATGGTTCATTGCACACTTGCCATTCAGACAAGTATTATTGAACTCGTGCACTCGCCTTGCAGTATCACCAAATGTCTTGAACCGGCGGAGCATCTCATTACGGTCACGCGATATGCCATAATGCTTGCACCAGTACTCATAGAAGGCCCACATGGAGGCCCACATGGCTTCATCCGACTCAAGTACTTTATCATCAACACCGAGAGGAGTGACTTTTGACTTGGGTTTGCGTTTGGCTTTTTCTTCTTCTCCACACTTGGGGCCTCCTGTCGTTCAGTAGACATAGAATTGCTTGTTAGAAGTGTGGTGAACTGGTGATTAGAACAACTCCTAATGAGTAGGCTCCGATGCCTGCCTGCTTTTTTTTTTTTTGCGGTAACCTGATTATCCCAACTAGCCGAGTGCCCGTGCGTTGCCACGGCCGATTAATTTTTTTCCTCGCATACACATGCAAACATAATGTACGTGAAATGCATCTAAAAATATAATGACTCAACTTCGCTTGAAATTCATTTTGATAAAAGCCATAATTTTATGCATATAATGGAAGTAGCCACATATATTTTATCTTATTAACTAAGATTTACTTTGTCGCGCTTTTAAGGTATTATGGTAAAACATTAGGATGTTGTATATACATTCAGCGTTGCAACGGTTTTGATATGACATAAGCCATATACAGCCATCAGTGAATACTGAATACAATAGTCAATGTATTATTATCATTCAGAAAAAAATCATTATATGAAGTAAACATCCAATCATATCCTATGAACATATATATATTCCTTGTACATAATCTAGAAGCAAATAAATGACAGAGTTAGCCCAATTTTGTGGATCCTGCTCCAACAGACCAACACCCATGAACATGAAATCGAGAAGCAAATATCCAATATCAAATGTAGAATCAAATATCTCTACCTTCATTTTCACCTGTATGTCCTCCATGACCACTCAAGTAATCTCTTTCAGTTTTTTTGTTTGCCTACACTGAATTATGTGACGCGTTCAAATTAGTTCAGTTCCACCATCAATATTGCTTGTTTTCAGTTGTATCTTCAGAGTTCACTGACCAACAAAATGAATTGATTTATGGCTACATGTACGGTGCACCTGCTACTCCACTCTCGTAGCTTTGTGCAAGATTGAGATAAAGATGAAGAGTGCTTTCCCCGGCTGCACATGGTCGCCTCCCACCTGTGTCGATTCGTCAGCCCTGTGCTTTCTGACACCTACCAAAAATCCTTCCCAAAGAATGGATCGGGCTTCCTCCGGAGACTGCGACGGCGGATCCATGCGGCCTCCGGCCTCCCATGCTAATTATTCCACATAATCTCCGTCTCACTCGAGGAGGGCAAGTACCATGGATGATGCGCTTCAGCTACTTCATACTGGCGTCGCGAGCAGGCCACTGTGCGCCTCCGCGGCCGTCGGTTTCGGCGCCTCCGCGCGCTCACATAGGCGTGGCCGCGTGGGTCTGGGCTCCTGCGTGTTGTACGCTGGGCGGACAGCCCTCGTCACGAGCGTAGGTATGAGCCGCCTCTGGGTTGGAGTTGGAGTTTGAGTTGGTATCGGATGACTTGATCGATGCCGCACGCACGACGTACCACCAGACGTACCACCAAACGGACGAAGGAAGAAACACTACTCGTATTATAGTAAAGATACATCTACTGATAATAAGAAATCATATGTGAATTTCGGGTACTAAATTCTGAAGCATTGGGAACAAAATAAGAAGAACTCCTTTGGGAATTTCAGTATTGAGCATGCAAACCAAAATTGGGAAAGAGATTCATAGGTAGGTTTTTTCTTTCTTTATGACCGTATTCCACTTGTGTAAAAAAATGCAGCGGGTTCGAATTTTAGGTCCATTACAGCGCATCACCGTGCAACCCTACATCGTCTGTTGTATATATTAAGACCGACAACAACCCTACCTTCCCACTCCACTCGACAACCGCCTCTCATTTTAGGACCATACCCTGTTTACTATGAAATAAATACAAAAGACACATCTTACACGCTAGATCAAGGATTATGCAGTTCCCACACACACATAGAAGGCCGGAGATATCGCCGGCATGTCCGGTCACTTGTTCGGTCTCCAGCATGGCAAACCCTCGACCATACTTTTGGACTGAAGAAAGGGCACTTTCTAAGACCGGCTCAACATTGTTGTCCTCCTCACCCTCGCTACTCCGCTATTACCATTGGGGGTCTACTTTATTAGTACGGATGTCAGCAGTAGATCTAATAGAATATCGCTACTCCGCTATTACCATTGCGTATGTTTTCGTAATATCTAGATGCGTCTGTATTCATCTAAGCTTAAGCTATGCGTTAGAATCAACACATCTTACCCTTTTTGACCGAACAAACTCGTCAAAACTATAGCATACTATAATTTTTTTTCTCGAAAAGGGGAGTGAAGCCCCTGCTTGTGCATCAGAGTGATGCACACGACATTTTATTTTACATCAAAAGGCAACATCCCAATGACAAACATCAGAATCTCAAAAAAATCATCATAGCCCTACTTATAATATGGATTCTGACTTATCTGCCGTGCAAATCTTGTAAGTCTTTTACGGATGGTATGTGCAGATTTTCTGCTAAGAAGGCTCTCATTTTCATATTGAATGCTGAATTTTTTTATATTACACAACTTTACGGGTTTGGTGGTGTCCAGTATTAAGAATGATCTGTATTTAACCTAAAAAACAAAACCATATGCCAAGTCGATCAGGAGTGCAACTTATAATCTGGACCAGGAGACACCAACGGAGCACATACAGAAAATACAGCACATATTACAGATATATTAGCTCATACAACCAGTGGCGAAGGACGGAAAAAAATTGAGGTCGCGCGAACTCTAAAGCGAAGGAAAAAATGAGGCAACAAAAGTAAAGTTGTAATAGACACATTGATACTTCATATGATATTAAGCATAATCGCTTGGTACAATAGTAGCAATAACGCGTTTTAATCAAAGTAGAAGCAACAAACATACCGACAAAGAGATAATGAAGCTTCAATGACGTCTAGATGTCCCAGGCAATGACAAAGCTCTACCTTGTTTCTGAAAATCTTCCTTAATATCACCAAGATCAAGACTCTTGAATATCTCTTGCTCGATGTATATCACCATCAAATCATTAAGCCAACCATCAGACATCTTGTTGTGCAACTCGGTCTTGATGATCTTCATAGCTGAGAAAGCCCTTTCAACTGTTGCCATGGCCAACGGTAAAAGCAATGTCAACTCAATAAGATGGTAAACTGTAGGAAACATGATATACCTTTCAAGTTCAACCATCTTTTGAGCAAGGCTTGCAATATCAAGACAAGCTCTGAAATCTTCAATTCTTCTCATATGAATAATGAACAGATTAAGAGTATCCCCTGTCACGCGTCTAGGCGAACAGGAACAGCCGAACAAGCTTCGCGTACGAGGCCAGGGCAGACGAACGTCTCAGCGTATCAGCGTATGAGGCCTCCCGCCCCAGCCCACTTAGTGGCCCAGCTAGGCTAAGACAGTTAGAATTGGCCCAAGTATTCTGTTTTTCCTTTGTTTTTTTCTAGAACGTACTGAAATTTCAGAAACTTGTATATACGAACGAAAATGCCTATATATATGTAGTTTTTTTTGCCAAAAATCAAGGTAGGGCGGCCGCCCTACCTCGCCCTGTGGGGAGCTTCGCCCCTATGATACAACAAAGAGACCGATTCTTGACAAATATACAAGCAGATAGTATTTATTAAAGCTAAAATTGTTGATACAACCAAGCGACACACAGTACAGATAGAACTTAGGCATGTCTTGGTATACAGAAGCATAACTTATAGGGCTTAAGGGTCAGACAGGAGAACATGAGAAAGGGCTGAGATCATTTCTATGAACGCCTGCCAATTCTAGGCAACATCTCCTCTCGGGTCATGTCTGCATATTTGGTCATTGCGTGCTTCACACCCGTGTTAGAATTCTGGGCCTTGTGCACAAACCTTGCGGTAGCACTGAATGTCTCGAACCGGCGTTCCATCTCATATCGGTCACGCGATACGCCATGATACTTGCACCAGTACTCATAGAAGGCCCACATGGCCTTCTTGGACTTGAGTGCATTGTCATCAACAGCGAGATGTGGTTTAGTGCTTATGGTTTTGAAACGTGGAACTTCTGGCTTGGGTGTCCCTTTCTCTTCTTCTCCAGACTTGGGGCCTCCTGTCGTGTTCAGTAGGGATAGAGTTAATATTTGATTTGTGGAAAACGAGATCATTTGTACAGTTGCTCTTAGCAGACAGAGCTATCATAACAAATTATCAAGTTGGTACTACTAAAGCAAACAACATGCTTGTTAGAAGTGTGGTGATTAGAACAACTCCTAATGAATAGGCTCCGATCACTGCCTGCTTTTTTGTTGTTGTAGAGTGACCTGCTTATCCAAATATCTACTGATGATGAATTTCAGGTATTAAATTCTGAAGCATTCGCATCCATATAAGAAGAACTACTTTGGGAATTTCGATATTGAGGATTCACACCCAAATTCCAAAAGAGATCCTTAGCTAGGATTACCTGCAGGGGAGACACCGATATCACTGCTTGTCTGGTAGAGCCGGGGTAGACACAGGGATAGAGGGCGACCACCACCAGCAATACCTCCAACGGCCGCGAGAGAGGAGCGGGTTGCGACGGCTGCCCACGCGAGCTTTGACAAGATGGAAGCCATACCCTAGGTCGGACGAGATTGATCTGGATTTAGGGTTAACCCAGGGGCCGGTGGTGTTGCACGGTAGCCGCGGTCATGCGGTGGTGAGGGGGAGGAGGCGGCGCCCACGCGTGCAGGTTAGATATGGTCCAAGGCGGGCTTAGGTCTGGTGGTGGTCATGCTGGCCTATCTAGCCATGATCTGGGCTTTCGAGACGCAAATTATACACCCAGCTGCAGGTTAGATATGCTTCCACTCAAAAAAAAAAAAGCTGCAGCTCAGTTCTGCTAAAAAAAAAGCTGCAGGTCAGTTTGTACTAAAAAAAAGGCTGCAGGCCAGTTTGTGTGTGGCTCCGGTTCCGGTGCGGTGCTCAACGTCCTTGTGCTTGTCGTTGTGCTGCCGTCTACACCCTCCAACCTAGACGGAGAGTCGGAGACTGTTCGTGACACGTGCTGCCTCACCTCTTCTTCTTGGCTAGGGATCTTTTGGTTACAGATTTAGAGGCTCAAGAGAAATCCCTGCCATCATGTCGGCGTCGACACGACGCGGCTGTGCCTGTCAGCATCGGCAATCCATGATGGAGGGTGTTGAGGTAACCTCTGTTCCACTCCCTTCCGAGTGTCAGGGAAAACACTAGGACAACTCGCGGGTCCGGGCACAAGTGTCGCGCTGACGTCCGCAACCTTGTCAAAGGTGCTGCCTTGGTGCTCAATGATATGTGGTTCATGTAGCGTCTTGATAGGATGATGCCGGACTTTGTCCAGGATGTGGGTTTTGGAGGGTGCAATGCACTACCTTCGTGGCACCGCGGAGGCCCACCTTTCACTTTGTTCTGGTCTAGCGCCTTACACTTGCCGGAGCCAGGTCCTCTCTTGACCTGCCTTCTCTCGTAGGATTTTGGGGTGCGAGGTTGTCGGAGCGGTCATGTGGTAGTGGTGGGTCTCGGACGCGACCGTTCAAAATCAGTGCTCTGCCTCCTCCCACATGGCTTCATCCGACTTTAGTGCATTCTCATCAACAGGGAGATGTGGATTGTAGGATATGGTTGCAGCATGTGGAGCTACTGCTGACTTGGGTCTGGCTTTCTCTTCTTCATCTGACTTGGGGGATCCTGTGTTCAGTACGTAGGCATATAGTTACAATTTGATTTGTGGAAAGTACGATCGTCTGTACCATTTCTCACTTCTCAGCAGAGTTAATTTGATTGATTTAGCCGAGTGTTTAGCGTAAAACTACCACTTTACAAACTAAATCACAAAAACATACCACTTTTGCCCGCAATCGCAAAAAACTACCACATTTCGTCGCAAATCACAAAAAGCTACCAAATCGCATTGATCGTGAATTGAACAAAGATTGACACTGAATCCGACAGGTGGGACCCATTTGTCAGTGCTGAGGTGGCAGACCATGGGCGGCTCCGGCGGCCGTGGGCGGGGGGCGGCTGCGACCATGGACGGCTCCGGCAGCCGTGGGCGGGGGGCGGCGGCCATGGGCGGCACCAGCGGCGGCCATGGCGGGCACCTTTTTTTAATTTCTTTTTCGATTTTTATTAAGCTGAAAAGTCAACATGCCACGTAATCACTTACATGTGGGCCCGCCATGTCAGTTTTAGTGTCAATCTTTGTTCAATTCACAATCAGTGTGATTTGGTAGCTTTTTGTGATTTGCGACGAAATGTGGTAGTTTTTTGTGATTGCGGGCAAAAGTGGTATGTTTTTGTGATTTAGTTTGTAAAGTGGTAGTTTTACGCTAAACACTCGATTTAGCCTTGCAAGGCAGAAGTATTATAAGAAATTATCAGTCGGTACTACTAGATAGAACAACATGCTTGTTAGAAGTATGGTGATTAGAACAACTCCTAATGAATAGGGTCCAACCCCTGCCTGTTTATATCTACTGAAGGTAAGAAACTGTACGTGAATTTCACGTATTAAAACCTGAAACATTCATATCGAACTAAGAAGAACTCTTTCGGAAATTTCGGTAGCTAGTCAGGGTTCATATACTACCCAAATTCCGAAAGAGGCCCTTAGCTAGGATTACCTGCATCTGCATGGATGGCGGCTGCCGGGAGACCGCCAACAGGAATACCTTGACCGGCTAAGGGAAAGGCGTGGGTTGCGAAGGCTGCCCGCGTAAGCTTGGACATGATGGAAGCCATAGCCTAGGTCGGAGTCGAAGGGGGTAGATCTGGATTTAGGGTTTTGCGCAGCGGTAGTTGCTTGAGCCCTTTATTTATATAGCGCGAAGGGTCTCTTGAGTCTTGAGGCCGCTGGATCGCTCTCCCCTTCTTTCTGCTGTGGAGATTAGTTTGTTTGACCACGGACCTTTGTATTGCTGGCTTGGTACGACGTAAGGCAACAGGCGCTCGTGCCTTCCATCGCAGGCGTGGCGCGGCGGTGACAGCAGGCGCTCGTGTTATCCTTTTGCGGGCCTGGCGCGGCGGCGGAGAAGTAAAATGGCAATCTGTTCGCAACAATATGGGCGCGAGTACGCCGTGTCTGTGCTGATGGCAGTGATGGCGTCCTTTTCCTCTAAAATACAAGTCTGTTGAATGATCCTGCTCTGATCATCAGGTAAATCGTTTTCTCAGAAAAGCATGCTGATCAGCTGATGTTCCATATAGTATACGAAACTGAAGAAGAACTACATTTTCTCACCGTCAAAGCGAACGCTGCAGCATCGTCAAGGTACATAATTGCTTCAGTCGGTCCATGGAGTTTCTCGCATAGGTTCTTCCTAGCTAAGCATATGCCATCGTAAACAATTAAGCTCCGTGGTCTAATGATCGTCCTTGTATTCCTGGATATGGCTCTGATAATCTGATTCTGATCCACATCGTCCTCCCGCTCAATGGTCGTCCTCGCCGATCTTCCGACGTTATCGTCCTCGTGGTCACCATGGTGCGCATCACCGTCGTCCTCATCGCCGCTGCCGCCAAAGATCAGCGGCGAACCGTCATGTGTACGGCCGGGCTGGCCATGAAGTAACCCTGAGGGCCGATGTGGGACTTCGCCATGGCTCGTCCTGGCCATTCACTGAAAGTCTGAACTTTGAAGCCCGAGATATCTGAATTGTATTGTCGCACTGTCCCCATGGCTCATGCCTAAGTTCTACAGCCGGCACGCCATGATCAAGTCGCAATAGGAAACGACGTGCATAATTGGATAGCTAGCGTACGTGACCAATAGAACAAATTGTTGGGACTCACCTCTAGAGGTACAATCTTCGATGGATGGTCATGTGTACCAGCCGACGATCATCCAGTTCAGATCACCGCGACGCCTAGAGATGCCACGTCGGTAATTATAGGAAAGAAGTTAAGGGCAACTCTAACGGTGACCCATTTAGTTCGCCCGCGTTCGTGTGTGTCCACGCCGACGCAAATCAAAACCCAATGGAACGACGCAAACGGGTCGTTGTCCGTTTTTCTGTCCACGGCGACCCATTTTCGGCCTAAATTCGGGCGATGTTTGCATCGGCGGGCCGCTCCTATGTCCATCTTGTGTCCACCCCTGACCCGTGTGTCATCGAATACAACAGCCACCTATTTCATTTATTGTGGGCGGTGGAACTCCTTAAATGGGCGTCGGCAGGGCAAACCATAGAGAACAAACCCTAGCTCCAGTCTCACTCGTTCAGCCACGGCGGCCACCACCTACCCTGGTAGATCGAAGCACCAGAATGGAACCGCCGCCAACGGCGCAGCATCTCGTCGACCAGGTCGAGCGAGTGCGTCGGAGCGCAGCCGGGCGCCATCGCAGCAGCTTTTCTCAGCGCATGGTGACGAGTACGGCGTGGGCATCATTCTGTAGCCGTCTCGGCCACTGCTGCCGGATCAGGCGAGGAGGGCGCTAGAGGAAGCCTACATGGACGTGTTCGATGCCGAGGAGGAAGCGTACGCCGTCGGGGTCGTGGGGGTCACCACGCTTGTGCCCACCGGCGGGCCTGAGGAAGCCACCAAGGTCAAGGACGGCTCCGTCATGGCAGCGGTGTGAGCGGCCCACATGGAACTGAACGCCCAGAGGGCGGCCAGATTCATGGCCTCTGCCCACGGAGCTGCGACAGCGGTAGAGGAGGCCGAGACGGAGCAAGCCACCTGGGCAGCTGCGACCGCGGCACGCGCTCTCCGCCGCAAACGTGTGTGTTCCCAGGCGGACGGATCAGGCATCTCCCATTCATGCCATACCACCGTGTCTACCTAGTTTCTCCTATTTATATGACTGGATGCCGATATTCCAAAATTAATTAAAATTTTAACTACAAATGTGTGATAGTTTGCTCTGAATTGTTTCCAAAAATCATTTTAAGGTACAAAAGTAGTGATTACATAACATAATCGTCGATAGTTTTGAAAACTTCGGCCCCTTTCAATGAATAGCCATGCTGGTTATTTTGACATTTTTTTTTCAAATACCTCAAAGAAAATAAAGAAATACTCAAAAAACCTTTGGCATGGAGTTCTTTTATTTATACTAGTTGCTATAGAAAATGATAAACTTATGTTTTGACAAACTTTCCAAAAATAATCTTCACAAAAAGGTCTATCATGTATAAACATGTATAGGTTTCAAGCCAAATGATCAACTTATGCCCATTCCAGTGGCCGTGGCATAGTTTGTGATAACATGCCCATATTTGACACATTGGTGTATCTTGATATTGGTATGGAAAATAATGGTGCCAAACCAAGTTTTCAATTATTTTTAGAAATGTCATTTTCCATTTTCTAAGTGCCAAAAATGACTTTTTAGTTAAGCAAGTACAAAAACTTGGTGCAAAATGGAACTAGTCCAATTTTCACACAAGGTAGTCCATATTTGATGGATAATCCCCAAGTATTAGGAATTGTCTCGCTTTCTACCTAATTTCGCCTATTTATATGACTTTATGCGGATCTTTCGAGAGTAATTCAAATTTGAACTACAAGTGTGTGATAGTTTGCTCTAGATGTTTTCCAAAAATCATTGTTAAGGTACACACGTAGTGATTACATCACAAAATCGCTGATAGTTTTGAAAATTTGATCCCTTTCAATGAATAGCCATGCTGGCCATTTGGACATTTTTTCAAAAACCTCAAAGAAAATGAAGAAATACTAAAAAAATTGCATGGAGTCCTTCCTTTTATGTGTATTAGTTGCTACGAAGAATGATAAACTTGAGTTTTGATAAAATTCCCCAAAAAAGCCTTCATAATTTTTTTTATCATGTATAAACATGTATAGGTTTCAAGCCAAATGACCAAGTTATGTCCATTCTCGTGGCATAGTTTCTGAAAAAGTGCGCATATTTGACACATAGGTGTATCTTAGTATGGAAACAATGATGGCAAACTAAGGTTTCTACTTATTTTTAGAAATATCATTTTCCATTTTCTAAGTGCCAAAAATGACATTTTTTGCTAAGCAAGTACAACACATTTGGTGCAATGTAGTCCATATTCGATGGATAATACCCCCAAATATTAGGAATGTTCTCGCTTTGTACCTAATTTCGCCTATTTATATTACTTTGTGCCGGTATTCACAAAGTAATTCAAATTTCAACTACAAGTGTGTGATAATTTGCTCTGAATTGTTTCTGAAAATCGTTTTAAGGTACAACAGTAGTGATTACGTCACAGAATCGTCAATATTTTTGAAAAATTTGACCCCTTTCATTAATAGCCATGCTGGCCATTTTGATGTTTTTTTTTCAAAACCTCAAAGAAAATGAAAAAATACTCAAAAAATAAATCCTTTGGCATGGAGTCCTTTTATTTGTACTAGTTTCTATGGAAAATGATAAACTTGAGTGTTGACAAAGATTTCAAAAAAGCCCTTCAAAAAAAGTCTATCGTGTATAAACATGTATAGTTTTCAAGTCAAATGACTAATTTATGGCCATTGCCATGGTCGTGGCATTGTTTGTAATAAAGTTCTCATATTTGGCATATAGGTGCATCTTGGTATTGGTATGAAAAACAATGGTGCCAATCTGAGTTTTCAAATTATTTAGAAATTTTATTTTGCATCTTGTAAGTGCCAAGAATGACTTTTTAGTTAAGCAAGTACAAAAACTTGGTACAAAATGGAACCAATCCAATTTTCACGAAGATAGTCCATATTTGATGGATAATCCCCAAGTATTAGGAATTGTCTCTCTTTCTACCTAATTTCGCCTATTTATATAACTTTATGCCGATTATCCGAGAGTAATTCAAATTTGAACTACCACTAGTACAGAACGACACATCGGAAACGGGCCACAACCCTCATTGGAAACGGAAAAACGGTCCATTTCCCCGCCCCCGATGCTGATGTGAAGGCGCACAATGGCAACGGAGATTTTGATCGTTTCCAATAAGTTTGGCAATGAGCATAATATAAAATTGTTGCCTAAATTCTTTACATCAGATACGGAGATTAGTTTTTGACCGTTTGTAATGAGGGCTAAAGGAAACAACAACAAAAAGCCGGTGATGCCTGCTGTGCCATCGACGGAGCCCTCGCTCCTTCTTGACAGCCGCCGATTCTTTACCTTCCTCTTCGCCCTGCTTCATTGCATGCTCTTCTTCTACCTATTTAGTAATGCACAAAAGTCTTGCTCCTGGAGGCGCCGGCTTCAGTGGACCATGTGGACGGAGCCCCGCTCCTACGTCTTCACGGCCGCCGCATAGTCTCCAGGTTTCCTCCTCACCCTAAAGGAGATGAAAAAAATCATAAGTAAAGCTGGTAAGCCAAGTAGGATGCACATAACTAATTACAACTAGTACAGAGCCAAAATACAGAACTAATTACAACTAGAACATAGCCTAAAAAATGCCTCATATATATATGTAGATTGGACACACAAATTTCAGGGAGGGAGCTAGTGAGCCGAGTAGGATGCACAAGATATGAATGTGTACGTACCACAAGGATCACTAGCGCCACCCCCGGATCACACGGTGTCACCTTATTTTAATCATCGGCATTATAGAAAAAATAGAACTAATTACAACTAGAATATAGCCTGAACAATGGCTCATGTATATGTAGATTGGACACACAAATTTCAGGGATGGAGCAAGCGAGCCAAGTAGGATGCACAAAATGTGTATTTGTGCATACCACAAGGATCACTAGCACAAAAATAAAAATAAAAACCCTAGTCTACATAACTGGGGTATTACATTAGGCGAGGCGGGATCGCTTAGCGTCGCTGCCGGCGACGGAGCTAGCGCCGACCTCCCATGGCGGCGCCTCCACCTCGAGCCCCTTGCCCTCACCGGGGACCAAAGAGAGGGCTATTGCGGCCCGGAGGTCAGACTGGAAGACCACCTCCTCGGCGCGTTCGACCTGGTTCGAGGCCTCGGAGAGGAGGACCGCGGCCTCCAGATCGGCCTCGCCCTGACGACGCTGGGCGTCCTAGCGCTCGAATTCGGCGCGGGAGAGACTGCAAGCGATCTGCAGATCACGATCCTCCTCCTCTTCCTCGTCATGGGAGGACGAGGAGGAAGACGGATGGTTGAGCGCCTGGTGGATCTGGCGCCAGCTACAATGGCGGCCAGTTGAGCGGCTGCGCCCGGAAAGGGACGGAGCGCTCGAGCCTTCCGCACGCTCGTCCTGCAACACCAGCTGCCCGGAGGGTGGGGCGGCCGCGGCCACGGCCGCCTCTGTCGCGGCAGTGATGGCCGGATCTACCAGCGCAGGCAGTGGAAGCCATGCAAGACAATGGAGAGAGAGGAGACCGTGCGGCGGCTAGGGTTGGAAGTGAGACAGTGAGAGTGAGAGTGAAGGGTGTAGGGTTTTGATAGGCCACGTTAGCGGGCTGCAGGGCTGCTTCTGATGGCAACGCAGATTACACGAATGTCCGTGTGCAATGAGCACATATCGGTAACGGAGGTAAAAATAACTCCGTTGCTAACAAGTATTCCCTATTCACCGTTGCTTTTGTTGTGGGCTTGCCTTATGTGAAGGAGATATGCCCTAGAGGCAATTAATAAAGATATTTTACTTGTCATATCTCGATTTTTCATAATATGTTTTATACCATGCTATAACTGTATTAAGTGGAAACGTTAATACACGTGTGGTATGTAAACAAGCATGTCCCTAGCAGCCTCTTTACTAGTCCATTGAGATCAACAGATGATCAAGATTTCTTGATCATGGACTTGGACGTCAATTGTTAATGGAGTCATATCATTAGGTGAATGATGTGATGAACGCACACCTAATATATATAGGACGTAGTACTCACGCCTTCGACCGTGAGATCATATTTAATTGCTATTTCTGAAAGGTACTTTGATTGCATCAAACGTCACTTCTTATATAGGGTGACAATGAAGGTGTCCCTCTCGGGTATACGAAAGAAATATGTTGAGGTGTATGATCAAGAGTGGGATTTGCCAGTCCGTATAGCAGGATAGATACTATGTGCCCACTCGGTGAGATTGCATCAATGAGCTTGCAAGCATGTGACTAGGTCACGAGGATGTAATATCACATACGAGTAAAGATAGTATTGTCAGTAACGAGATCGAGCTTGATATCGTGATGCCTGAGATCGAGTCTCGGACAAGACTAACTATCGCCAGGCAAAAGGTTTGAGACTTGACGTCTAAGGTTCAAACGACAAAGATATTCGTGGACGCACAGGGGCTATCATGGGTTTCCAGACCCCGCTGTTAGTCATTGATCGGAGAACGGGTCTCGATCATGTCTGGAGTGATCCCGAACCGTAGGGTGGCACACTTAAGGGTAGGCGACGTTTAAAATAGATTGGACACCAAAGAGAAAATAGAGGAGAGCACCGGAATCGTTCTGGGACATATCCAAATAAGTTCGGAGGGAAACGAAATAAGTTTCGGAGCTAGAATAAATAAAGTAATATGTATTTATTATTAATTACATGAATTAATTAATAAATATATCTTTATTTTTATTTAAAAGGCATCCCCACCTTAAATGGGCCTCATGGGACAAAGAGGCCCATGAGGGGGGAGGCGCCCCAAAGAGGGGAGAGGGAGGCCCGCCGGCCGGGCCCACCTAGGGCCGGCGCACCATGTGGTGCGGCTGGCCATATGGTAATAGTCCCACATGGCCAAGCCAACAAGTGTGGCAGCCCTCCTCCTCCTTTAAATAGGGGTGCACCCATGCCTTGGAAATTCACCCAGAAATCTCTCTCTCTCTCTCTCACCTTCGGACGTGACTCCGCAATTGGAGTTGCGCATAGTTTGAGGTTTTCTCCACCATACGCACACCGCCGTGCTGCTGGTCTTCTTCGATCCATGTCTTCTGCTTCCGCTGCTTTGCTGGATCGGAGCCTAGAGGTTGTCGTCTACACCGTACATGTGTAGAGCTACGAGGTGCTGCACTTGTGGCACTTGGAGAAGTTTGTCAACTCCATCTTAAGGTCGATGTCGCCAGCGTCATCGCCGCCCGTCTTCATCACGTGTCGTCATCGAAACAGATTTTTTGATCGTCGACGCTTATGGTCTACAAGGGTATGTACACCATTCTCTCCGTTACTTTATATCGGCATAGTAATAGATTCTGACTATTTAGGTTATCGTTTTTAGGAAAAAAAATTGTTTTCTGCATACGATCCCCTTCATTATGGCCCAGTGCGGGCACGCGGGGATGTCACAATTTTCTGTCGCCTAACTCGTGTCGTTGTCATAGAGGGGCATCCGATGTGTTGTTCTATACTAGTGTACTCATTTTAAGGTACGTAAGTTGTGATTACATCTCAAATCCATGATAGTTTTGAAAATTTTGACCCCTTTCAATGAATAGCCACGCTGGCGATTTGGACATTTTTTCAAAAACCTCAAAGAAAATAAAGAAATACTAAAAAAGAAATCTTTGACACGGAGTCCTTTTATGTGTACTAGTTGCTACGAAAAATTATAAACTTGAGTTTTGATTAACTTTCCAAAAAAACTTCATAAAAAGATCTATCATGTATAAACATGTATACGATTCAAGACAAATGACCAAGTTATGATCATTCCAGTGGCATAGTTTGTGATAAAGTGCCCATATTTTGCACATAGGTGTATCTTGGTATGGGAAACAATGGTGCTAAACTGAGTTTTCAAATTATCATTTTCCATTTTCTAAGTGCCAAAAATGACTTTCTTGTTAAGTAAGTATAAAACATTTGGTGCAAAATGACATCAATCTAAGTTTCACACAAAATAATCCATATTTGATGGATAATCCCCAATATTAGGAATTTTCTTGCTTTCTACCTAATGTCGCCCAAAAAACATAGGTACCTACATAAGTTAAACTCTCTAGAGATCACATGACAGAAAAAGAGGGGGCACCCCCAAACAAGTGACATGACAGAAATCTCCTCGGACTTCATTGACGGGAATCCCCTCCAATTTCCTCGAAAAAACTGCAGAGATTCAAAAACGATAAGTGGCCTGATTAATCCCTATTTTATCTTTTATCTTGTGCCTAATCCAACATCGCAATCACAATGAAAATAGTCCTAATTTTAATCCGGATTTCGGCCTATCTGCCCTTCTGAATCATCTGCCAAGTTAAACCAAAAGGCGCAAACAGAACAGACATACAAAGTATAGCTTTTATTAAAGCTAACTAAGCTCATACAACAAACGAAGGATATCTGTCCAATATACATACTGATACAGTTAATAGAGCTTTTAGTAAACGCTAATGAGTTCATACAGCAAAGCGGCGCACAGTACTGCTAGAGAACTTAGAGGAATGTCTTGGCAGAAGCTTAAGGGTCACACAAGAGTACATGAGAATGACGACCATAAGGAGTGATGCCTCTGAGTACACGAGATTTCTCCTTCCTGGTCCAATCCGAAAATTTGGTCATTGAGGCCTCGGCAGTCTCATCAGTAGCACTGTTGAATTCGTGCACAGCCCTTGCGTTTTGACTAAATATCTTGAACCGGCGTTCCATCTCACGACGGTCACGCGGTATGCCATGATACTTGCACCAGTACTCGTAGAAGGACCACATGGCTTCATCCTACTTAAGTGCATTCTCATCGACAGCAAGATGTGGTTTGCGAACTATGGTTGCTGAACTTGGAGCTACTTCTGACTTGAGTCTGCCTTTCTCTTCTTGTCCTGATGACTTGGGGCCTCCTGTGTTCACTAGGCAATGGCATAGAGTTACAGTTTGATTTGTGAAACGTACGAGCATTCTTGTACAATTTCTCAGCAGAGTTAGTTTGATTGATTTAGCCTTGCAAGGCAGAGGTACTATAACAAATTATCAGTCGGTATTACTAAATCAAACAACATGCTTGTTACAAGTATGGTGATTAGAACAGCTCCTAATGAATTGGTCCAGTCCATGCCTGTTTATTCAAATATATCTACTGATGATCAGAAGCTTCATGTAAATTTCACGTATTAAAAACTGAAGCATTGCTATCGAACTAAGAAGAACTCGTTTGGGAATCTCGGTATGCAGGAATTCCGAAAGAGGCCCTTAGCTAGCTGGCGAATAGGGATTACCTGCAGGGAAGACACGGACGGCGGCTGCAGAGGGCGACCGCCATTACGGATGTCGGCTAAGGGAAAGGCGCGGGTTGCGACGGCTGCCCGCGCAAGCTTGGACACGATGGAAGCCATAGCCTAGGTCTGAGACGGAGGGGATAAATCTGGATTTACAGGTTTGTGGGCGGCGTTAGTTACTTGAGGCCTTCATTAATATAGAGCGAAGGGTCTCTTGAGGGTTTCCTGTGGAGATTAGTTTATTTGACCCCGGACCTTTGTTTTGGCCCAGCCGGTTCAGGGTTACCTAAAAAAAAGAAAAAACCTTTCCCATCCACGGTCCATTGCCTGCTTGGCACGGTGTAAGGCAACAGGTGCTCGACTGCTCGTGCCTTCCTTTCGCCGGCCTGGCGCGGCGGCGGCGAAGCAAAATGGCCATCTGTTCGCAACGTCGGGGCATCGAGTACGCCGTGCCGTGCTGATAGCAGTGATGGGCGTCGAGCTGTGGCGGTCGTCTGCGCCAGCATCCTCCTCCTCTCATCCCCACGATGACGAGTTGACGACTGACGTGTGGTACCTGATGAAATACTACCCGGCCGATGTTTTGATTCTCGCTTGCTTGTTTGGTACCGGTGTGCCTGAGCAAGTTGGATGGATGTTGTTATTTCTGCTTTTACATGATATTTGTAAAAAATGATGATCAGTCAGCCTGGTTCCAAAAACAAATATGTTGAATGATCCTACTCTGATCATCAGGTCAATCATTTTCTAAGAAAAACATTCTCATCAGCTGATGTTTGCATATCTCTACAATAACTAAGCTCCCAAGGATTTGAGCTCTATGAAGTATGCCACGTGTCGGTGTGCATGTGGTAACCGAATAATGCGCAAGAAAAAATAAAATGCATGCATACGTCGACTGCCACCATTTTTTAATTAATATGTGGACTTTAATTACATGCACGAAGCCATGTATGGCTTTGGACCACGGGCTGGGGATTAATTCATCATTTGTCGGTAATCTTGCGGCTTAATCCATGCATGATGCCTCCATGCGCGTAGGGTAGCTATGTAGCTGTATCGTATTTCTTCTTTTTACCATGTACGGTTGACATCATCTATACAATATCTAAACTCTAGCCATCTGTGTGAGGCAAGTTCATGTTATTATAGTACATGCTACATTCTTTTTTTACAGATTATTAATATTACTTCACCATTTTATTGTTTTAAAACCAACAATTGAACTGGGCGGTCTAACTGATGACCAGCCAACCGAGACCCTCCCGGTTCGGTCACCGGTCCGGCTTTTGAAACTACGGTAGCCGTGTGTGATACACTGTTTACAACTTGTACAACGTGTGATAAACTGGGCGGTCTAATTTAGTTTACAACTTGTATATTTTTCATATTATAATGGGCTATTGTGAATCAAGGTTGAGTGAGTAGTTTCTTAGCTATATTTATTTTTAACTACTGCCAAGCATGCTATGTTCAGATTTTGTGGTACACAAAGTGCCACTCTTCTTTGTTACAATACAAATATATTAAGCCTACTAAATGATAATTGATAAACATATACTTTTGCCTTTTTATTTAATTTTGTCACCTTTATATGTTGTACATATTTGATGCATGACATACCATTAACCTGACCAATAGAGGAAAAATCCTGAGCTTTTTTTTTGTTACAGAGAGCTGAATATGGTTAGGCATCCTGCACATAAGTAAAGAATACCACCTGATGAGCATGGTGGTCTAATGGCTAAGAGAGTAGAATAAATGAATGGTTCAATGTCTTGGAGTTATGTAACTTGGGAAAATTAAATCTACATACTGGGATGGAAGGGAAGGTACGATTGAGTATACAAGCATCAAACAATAGGTTGTCAAATATGACATTGTGGTTGATTGACTTGATTATCTTAGAAATGGGACAAGGTAGCAAATTATCGCATTTGATACGATTTCTTTTCCTGTTTGAGTTCTTAATTTGTTGAAGTCTCATTTTAACAGTTTCTCTGTATGAGTTATTGTCTCTTCATGGTAAAGAATTTTGAGGTATGTACACCATTTTTTTTTGCCAGTGTACAAACTGGTGCGGCAAGGCGCGCCAATTCCTTCTAGTAGTATACGAAACTGAAGAAGAACTACATTTTTTCAGCCTCAAAGCGAACGCTGCAGCAGCGTCAAGGCGCCGAATTGCTTGAGTCCGTCCACAGCTAGGTAGTTTTTTTTGTTCGAAAAAGGGTGAAAGCCCTGGCCTCTTATGCACACAGCCTGTAGAGGACGGTAGCAGCTATGGTAGGCCGTATGTGGTAAAGGTAGAGAACATGTCCGGAGGTGGTACGAAGGCGAGGCGCCAAATGGAGGCTAGGAGGGCAGACACAACTTGAGGTGCGAGGATACAATGGAGATGGGAGGCACCGTGCGTCACCAGTACAGAACACATTATGTAAACAGGTCAAAACCCTTATCAGAACGTTGTCCGAGACTCTAAGTTTTCTTGCAGTGTACTCATTTTAGCGGTGTACTAGCCGCGGACCAATTCTGTCAGGCCACGTCGGCTACAGAAAAATCGCTAATTATCGTTACCTTATCGCTGCCGTTTCCATTGAAGGATGCCCTTACGTTGTTCTATATTAGTGGGTGAAAGTGTATCGGCTTGTCGCATGGGGAGAGAGTTGTAAAGCTTAGAGATCATGTGGGCTCGGATTAATATCGGATCACGTTGGTTTCAGGTGGTAGGAAAAGTTAATTTCTTTTGAGAATTGGAGAGCAGTTTGGAAACGAATGACCTGAGAAGCGACAGCATAAAATGGGATATGAGGGCAGACTACTGATAATTGACACTTTGTAAGCTGTGATATGAGAACAGAAAAATGATGGACACTTCGTACACTCTAGAAAATTTGTGTTTACATATACCTACGTTTTCTTAATCCTAAACATGAAGCTCTAGTTCTATAGATACATAATAATGATATCATAAAGAGATACATTTAAAAAAAAACATTACAATACATCAAGGAGCAAAAATGAATTGGAGTAAAATAAACATATTTGTTTATTTTAATTTATAGTGAAATCCACAAACAAAAGATTTTTATTAAACATTGGAAAAAACATACAAACAAAGTTTACGACAAAATACAGTTTCAGAATAGCACGATAAATGTGCAACGATAAATATGGGAACTTATGAATAATATGTACTTTAAATGATTATTTTGAGTTGCTAATGCTTATACCAAAATTAGTTTTCTTTATAATATATTGATTAACTTATAAATAAAACCAACATCCATTAACGACTAGCTAAGTTAGGATGAGGTAAAAGAGTTTAGTATAAATGTATATGTGAGTGCATTTTCAACTTGCTCACGCCGAGTGTTTTTGTCGTGGGATATGGTGAAAGGGATCTAACATGTTAGCTCTATTTGATACTCAAAACTTCTAGGGTGTCGATTTGGATCGAGATGCCCTCTTCTGGGTTGCAAAAACTATTTTCTAAGTGTATTCATGAGTTATGTAATTGTCCTTGACTTTGGACTGGATCTTGGAGCTGAGCACTGATTTGTCAGTGATTTTTTACCGAAACTATGAGCTGGCCGGGATCGTTCTTTAGTGCTTTATTTGGCTAATTGGATATAATCTATGAGCTGAAAATTGAATCAAAAAAACAGATTCGATGTTTGATCGAGTCTGAGTGTCATGCCTGCGAGGAGAAGAGATTAATCTCTCTTGGGCGGTACGCTGAGGATGTGGTGAAAAAACTAGGATCGGTGTCGTGATACTAACCATTGATGCCATGTTATTACAGAATTCTAGAATATTGTGTTGTTCTTTTGATCAAACCCTCGTGGGGGCATATATAGTGTACAAAATTTGGAGTTCAAGATGCATATGACTTGAAATACAAGATAATTTCCATAATCGTAGTCTAGCTCTAGTCGTACTCGTATACATGCATATTGTAACCCCAACATCTATTTTGAACAACCAACAATAATCAGTTGCTTCTTCTTTTTACGACACCTATTATTCGATGAAATAGAAAAATAATTGTCTTCCATGGTGTTGTGGTAAAGTCTGTACGACATGGCAGGCCGCCAAGGTGGAAGGGTTGTATGCTGATGAAGTTATGTTAGCGAGGATTATCTCTTTAGTTATATATGATCGATATATGACATGCAAGCAAACTCAATAGGAAAAAATGACCTTGATCTTTTGGTCGACAGACTATATTCCACTTTGGAGCAAATCTTATATATAATATTGCAAAGAGAAATTGGTCTATGCTGAGTAATATTCTGTGGGCTTTTCACCTTTGGGATTTTTTTTTTATTTTTAGAAAAGGGAATTTTATTAATCCCAGCCTCTGCATCGAGTGATGCACACAGCCGCTTATTACAGAGTTTTATCGTAAATTATTCAAGTTTACATCTCCAGACTCACAAAGAGTAAGACCAACCTCAACCGACACTGACAAAGAAAAGTACAACTACGAAAGTCTACTAATATGTTGCCACGTATGTCGGGAGAAAAACTCCTGTGCCACCAGCAGGAGTCGAGAGCATCCAGCCACCATAAGGTCCCGCTGATCCGATGGAAGCAGGAAAGCCCATAGCTGGATCCAGTGCACCGCCGAGTGAATAACCTGTAAGACATGAAAATTTTCTTTCCTGTTGAACACAATATTATTCCTACAATTCCATATAGACCAACAAATAGCCGAAACGCCAATACGAATCCTATCTTTGGTCTTTTTGTCCATACCATTCAACCAATTCCCAAACATATTTTTGATATTGGTAGGAGGAGGAATATTGTAGGTACAAAAGACCACACGCCACACAAGTTTAGCAAAAGGGCATGATATAAATAGATGTTCCACTGTCTCGGGAGACCCACAAAAAGAACACCGCGAACAGCCATGCCAATTCTTCCTAGCTAGATTATCCTTTGTAAGCAAGACTTTTCGATGAAGGAACCACATAAATATTTTGATCTTTAAAGGCATTTTAATTTTCCACAGATATTTTTGCAAAAATCTAGTATGACCATTCATAAGATCCTCATACATAGATTTCACTGTAAAAAGACCATTCTGCGTCAGTTTCCAGTGCAAACAATCCGAATCATCAGACAGCGTAACATTCATAAGCCTAAGGCAAAGATGAGACCACATCTCCCCCTTATTCCCAACAATCGCCCTCCTAAACTCGATATTTAGAGGGGGCGCATTATGCATCACATCATGCACCGAAACATTCTGTTGCTGCACAATATTGTATAAGATCGAGTATTGGTCTTTTAACGGAGAATTACCTAACCATGTATCCTCCCAAAACCTTACAGTTTGCCCATTGCCCAGCTTGAACGAGACTCTATCAAAAAAATCTTTTTTGACACGCATTAGTCCCTTCCAAAAGGGAGAATCTGAAGGTTGTGCCTCAACTTGCGCTAAAGTCTTACTGTGAAGATACTTATTGTGTAACAGCTCCTGCCACACCCCTTCTTCATTAGATAGTTTAAACAGCCATTTGTTGAGTAAACATTTATTCTTTAACTCAAGCACTTCAACCCCCAAACCTCCCTGATCTTTTGGCCGGCAGATAATATTCCATTTGGTCAATCTATATTTACGTTTATTCTCATCACTCTGCCAAAAGAAGCGAGACCTATAAAATCCAATCTTTTCCGTACCCCTTTGGGTATTTCGAGAAAGGATAGCATGAACATCGGTAGACTAGTTAACACCGAATTAACCAGTACCAACCGGTCCCCGTAGGACAACAACTTGCCCTTCCAGCATCCCAATTTGCCTTCAAAACGGCTCTCAACAGGATGCCACTCAGCATTCCGAAGCTTCCTATAGTGAATCGGAACACCAAGATATTTGAAAGGTAAAGAACCAGACTCACATCCGAAGATATGCTTATACTGTTCTTCTACATCTTTAGCCCTCCCAAAACAAAATATTTCACTTTTGTTAGCGAATAACGTCGCCTTCACCTCTTCTATATTAACGATAGCAATGCCTAGGGTATGGGTAGGGAAGATCAATACCACATCCATTCTAATTGCTGCCGACACGTCAGTGCTAAAAATTTGAGAAAATCGTTGATCTAGATGGGGAATATTAGTGTCGGTGGAATAGTTGCCGACTCTGTTCCTTGCAATGGCGGCGTAAGAGCATCTCCAAGCGGAGCCCTCAAATTCGGCCCCCAAACTGTCCGCGGACGCGTCCGGACGCGTCCGTGGACAGTGACCGGACAGCCCCCAAAAGTGGCCATATCCAACCACAGCCCCCAAAAACACCCCTAATTGTCCGTCCGGATGCATGTGATTGGTGGGGATGGAGAGAGAAAGGAAAAAGAAAGAGATAAGTAGTAGATAAAGTGGTCCATGTCCTACGTGGCGGCTGTCCGGGCGCGTCCGGCAGCCCCCAAACCCTCCCCACATATGGGGTGAGTTTGTGGGCTGCCGGACAGCCCGGACGTTTGGGGAGGCTTTGCCCACCCTGGTTGGGTAGCTATTTTAGCTCATTTTCCGTCCGGAGCCCGTCCGGACACAAATAAACCGGTTTTGGGGCTGTTTGGGGGCCTCGCTTGGAGATGCTCTAATGAGGAGATCCAGTGGGTCAAGAATTTGAGGGTGGACCCGACTCCAAACCTTGTGGTCAAAATGGAAAGGTTTTGGATATACCCCACGGGTATCAAACTGTACCACGCCCTACCCATTTGTTGATGAGTAGGATGTAGGTGCTAGTTATGGGTATAGAAAGTATGCCTATTTTTTACCCATATGGGTAAGGTACCCGCAAATACCCATAGCCATGAGTAAAATTGACATATTTATCCAGAGTAACCGGGGACATGATCTGCTTTTTTTGAAAATCGGGACATGATCTGCTCGTTCATCATGTAACCATGTGTTGTACCTGAAGCAACACTGTCTCAATATCGGGTATGCTCATGAGCATTTTGTACAACACCGAATAAAACCATAATTTCGTTCTGGTTCCTACGCGCTCAAGCACGAGCGTAAAAGAATTCCATATATATTTCTGTCCCCCTCCTTCCAGCCAATCAACACGTGATAGATCTTTTGCCATAATTTCAGGAAAACGCTTTGGATCATCCGGGGGATCGCACGCGGTGCGTCCCTACTCCCTCGGTTCGCTCATGCGACGCGTGTCCAGCTCGGGCCCACAAACGGCAAGTCACCTCATCATTTCTTGCCAGATGCGTCTCTTCCCCAACCTTTACCGCTTTTCCCTCCCGGCTGTGGGCGGAGGTGCTACCGTAGGTGTGCTGAGGAGCTTCCATAGGTGTGCGGCCAAGCTTCAGAGGAACCACGGCACTGGTGCTGTTGTGAAGCTTCATCTCCAGCGAGCTGCGTCGATGGTAAAATCTCCGGCGACGGGAGGCCACGGCTACATCTCCGGCGAGCCACGACTGCATCTCCGGCGAGCTGCATTGACGGCAAAATCTCCGGCGACGGGCGGCCACGGATGCATCCCCGGCGAGCTGTGGCGACGGCTGCATCTCCAGTGACCGGTGGCGACGACTCCATCCGGCAACGGTCGGAGGTCACGGAGACGTGGCGTGCCCAGGAGCTTCATGGCGTCACTGCACATGCACGTGGGATTTATTTTTGCGAGGCATGTTTGATATCTAAAACATATTTATATTTTTTGATTAATCTATTCTATTGTTTTATCACTGTTACATACCTTTGCTACTGTTTTATATCATTTTACATTATTTTTATTGGACTCACATATCAACATAGTGCCAAGTGCTTTACTAAAACATCACATTGTAGATCAAGGAGAAGAAAGGACATATGTCAACCAAAAATGCTTTACTAAAAATGTGATTTATGTGGAGGAACAATTTCAACTAGTGAATCATACATTTATTTTAGCATTTATATTTATATTTTAGAACTAGATATGTTAATATTTCAATAGTTGATGAAAAAACTGCCGAACCAAACATTTCGTTAAACGTTACTTAGGCCATGTACAATGAAACGTGCTTAGAGGGGTGCTTACGAAAATAAACCACTTTTTAAAGCACCAGCACTTATTTGTATAGGAAAGGCGCCTAGTTAGGTATCTGCCTAGTGTAAATAAGCATTAGTGCTTAAAAAAACGGTTTGTTTTTCTTAACACCTCTCTAAGCATCATGCATTGATGTCATCGTGAACTTGGTGCGATGACTAACGAATAGCTTGTTTTCTATTATGATGGCTATGCAGAATTCAGTAGTGATAGAGGAGAGTAGTGATAGACTAGGAATGTTATGAACTACTCCCTCCATTCCAATAAGTAAGGTGCCCTCATTTTATGTCTTTTATCTTTGACCAAAATTACTCCAAATATATAAAGATTATTGGTATAAAATTAGCATCATTAGAAAGTGTTTTTTCAATTCGAATCTAACGATACTAATTATGTAGAATATAATCAAGATATTTTTTATCAAATTTTCAATCAAAGTTCGTCTTGAAAAGCGTGTGCGCCTTATTCATTGAAACAGAGTTAGTAGAAGTCTAGAAGAGATATCACATTCGTATTCACAAGTTACTCGCATAGCAGAACTTGGCAGCAAGTTCAAGCCTCCAACATTTACAAGCTCCAGATTTGAGAGATCTGGATCATTGAAGTCGGCTACTCTATTTCTTGTTCTTCTGCACCGAAAAACTAATCAAAAGAAAAAAAGGAAAAATAAGTGCATGTATACTTTATGATTAACCTAGAAACGGGAAGCTTGAGTTTAGTTACTGATTGTACAACTTTGATGTACATGGACCATGAAGAATTTTTTTCAACATTTTGTTGCTTCTCACCCTTATAAAAACCTAACGGATAAATAAGAAAAGAATACAATATAAACCTTGAACCTTTTGTCGGGAGAGTCGACAAACTATATCCCACTTTGCGTTCGTAGCTACGCTAGTGATTGTTGCCCATTCAAAGAAAAAGAAACCGGTACAAATCCTCGTACACTACACCAAAGCACCATGCCATGCCGCAGACATGGATATGCATGTCAGCCAGAACAAATCCGGTGGCGCCAAACTCTGCAACTCGCATCGTGTATATAGACAGGCATGACACCTCGTTCCTAGCAATACAAAACACAGGATGCACGCCCTCGACATACTCGCCGTCCTGCTGCTCCTCGCCGCCGGCACCGCTGCCGGCGCCGAGAAGGAGGCATGCCACGGCGGCGACGAAGCCGCGCTCCTCGCCGTTAAGGCTGCATTCAGCAACGCCTCCTCCTTTGTATCATGGACGCCCGACTTCCCGTGCTGTCGCTGGCCCGGCATCGAGTGTTCCGACGACGACGGCTCCGGGGGGACCACGGGCCGCGTCGTCAGCCTCGCCATCCTGCGGGACGTCAGCATCACCGGCACCGTGCCAGGCGACGCCATCGCCGGACTCACCCGCCTCGAGACCCTGTTTCTTTTCAAGCTCCCCGGTGTGTCCGGCGCTCGCCAGGCTCTCCGGCCTCAAGGAGCTCACCATCTCGCGGACCGGCGTGTCAGGCCCCGTGCCGCCATTCCTGGGTGCGCTCAAAGCTCTGGAGTCGCTGGACCTCTCCTTCAACGCGCTCACCGGCGCCATCCCACCGTCCCTAGGCGCGCTCCCGCGGCTCATCAGCGTCGACCTCAGTCGCAACCGCCTCACCGGCCACATCCCGGCGCTGCTCCTCAGCATGGCCGGGCCGCAGGCGTTCCTGGCGCTCTCCCACAATAACCTATCCGGCGGCATCCCGGCCGAGTTTGCCGCCGTGAACTTCGTACAGATCGACCTGTCGCGGAACCAGCTCACAGGGGACGCCTCGCTGCTGTTCGGCCGGGGAGACGACAACCGGATCTGGTTTCCGTGGACCTGTCGCGCAACGCCCTGAGCTTCAACATGTCCGGGCTGCGCCTGATTTTACGGCTGGACTCGCTGGACCTGAGCCACAACATGATCTACGGCGGCATCCGGCGGTGGTGGCCAACCTCACGCAACTACAGGTGTTCAACGTCAGCTACAACCGGCTCTGCGGCGCGGTGCCGGCCGGCGCGGCGGCGAGATACGATATGTACTCCTTCGCGCACAACAAGTGCCTCTGCGGTGCCCCGCTACCTGATCCATGCCACTGACTACAAGTTGCATTTAGTACTCACCAGTTACCACTCAGAAGCTAGAGCTAGATCGAGACAGTCGGTGTAAGCAAAGCTCATTTCGCGCTCTTGTCTGTTAAGAAATTAAACCACAAGTGACAATTGTGAATCATCGATATTTGGTGAAGAATATATTGTAATTTCTTTTCAAAATTCAAAGAAGAAGTGTGTTGTAATGTTTTTGAGTTAATGGCGATAGTGATTTTACTTTCTCCCGTAAAAAAAAGATTTTACTTTCTGATGATTGATAAGTATACAATATTGGGCACTGAGCAATGCAATGTTTCTGTAGAAGAATTATCCATGTTTGGTCAGGATGCACATACTACTATAGTATTTAACCATATATGCTCACGTGTTCCGTTTTCTTGTTCGAGTAGTGCTCAATCTCCAGTGCAAGTGCTCTAAACTCAATTGGGCTGCCTAGCTATATATTTATTTCGGATTTGCCAAGTAACAGTTGACTGATTTCCTCTTAAGTCTCGGCCGACTTGGTGAACAGTCAGATGATTCATCCGAGTTTAACCATTTTTGCCAGATATGGAAAAGAAAACGAAAAGCCTTAGATCATCTCTAGCAGATCCCATAAAAGTGGTCAAATATTCAAACCGGATATTTACAGTTTCAGTTGAAAAATACACATCGAATACATCTCGAAAAACAGCTATCACTCCGAATATTATCACCTAGATACCCCCATAGAACCAGTTCTAGAGTCGATTTACGTGTCCCAGACCGGACAAACCGAAATGAGTCAACGTCCCGTCGGTGCTGGAATTGCGACTCCCGAACTCGATTACATGAAACAGAAATGGGATAAGGGTTAGGGTACCACGAAACGGTGCGTGAGGTGAGGGTCAGGAGAGAGGCGATCCTGACGCGGCTGTACAAACCCATCTAGAGTTCCGTCCCCCTCGCCGGTGACGCCGCTGGTCTGCTCCGTCTCCGGCCTTAGGGCGTCGGAGGCGTGGCGGATCACGGTATCTCGCCGGTGGGGTTCTCGTCCTTCGTTTAGGTTCTTTAAGTGTCCTTCAAGATGGTGAGGCGGCGGCTACTTCTTGAAGTCATAATAAGGTCCTTCCCGTCCTATCCTCGCTCCGGTGGTGCGCCTAGCGCCAACGGAGGGCGCGTGGACGCGTGTGTCGGGAGATCCCTATGATCCTGTCCGTTTTTGTGTTCGTCCGTGTGGTTGCAGGTCTGGCTCTTCCGGTCTACTGTTTTTCATCGTTCACGATGGTTACTGCTCTAGTGCGCTGGTCCCTCTGGGCCTTAGCACGACGACTTCCTGTATGTCTACTACAACAAGCTCTATGACGACAAGGTTTACCCGGCTCCAGTGAGGGAGGGGTGAGGACAGCGGCGCAAGGCGCGCTTTAGTGTTTATAGTCGTCGCTATGTGGTCTGAAGACCTGTTTATAATTTTTATTACTTTTAAAATTCTTTGTACCATTGTTGATGATAAATAAATTGGTTGGCCTTTTCGCAAAAAAATAACTGGTCTTGTTTTGGTTTTGGAAGAAATCTCTCGGGGAGAATTGGCCGATATGTTGAGACAATTACAAAATATATGTGGTAACATAGTACTTATTGAACAACAAGATAAATGTGGATGGACTTTGAGAAAATCTGTTGAATTTCCTGTTAATTCTATGTAGACGGATTAAATATCCTTACAGAAAATGTGAATTATCAAAGCTCCTCTTAAAGTTAAAGTTTGTGTGTGGCTAACTTGTAGAAGGATTATTTTACGTTAGTTCAAAATTTTAGTTGTGTTCAAATGATGAAACAATAGATCATCGTTTTTTAGATCGTTTCTTGGCAAGTGTTGAGTGGGAACAAAAGTACCCGTTCGTGACGATGCATGCAATGACTCGCACGGGGTCGGATCATACACCGTTAATTTTAGAGTCGGGTGATACCAGGCTCATTTAGGGAATAAGAATCACTTCTCTTTTGAATTATCTTGGATATGCCAAGATGGTTTTTATGAGATGATTATGCGTGAATGGACATCGGTCCAGAAGGGGGATTCTCCTATTGAGCGATGGCAGGAAAAAATTAGACACTTGAGAAAGTTCTTGCGGGGTTGGGCAAAGAATCTGAGTGGAGAATATAAGAAAAAGAAAGAGAGTCTATTGGCACTCATTGACGAACTAGATATTAAAGCTGAAACTTGTTCTCTAAGCGCAGCCGAGCGGGCAGCCAAAAAACAAGCAGACAGCGAGTTAGCTAAACTTAGACGTGATGAGGAATCCAAATGGGCTCAACGTGCTAAAGTTAGACATATTCAAGAAGGTGGGAATAATACGCGGTATTTCCACATTATGGCTAATGGTAAACATAGAAAAAAAGAAGATTTTTCAACTAGAGCAAGATGAGGGCACTATAGTGGGGGAAGCCAATCTTAAAGTCTTAATATCAGAATATTATAAAAAGTTATTTGGAGCTCCCGATCCAAACTATTTTGATATGGATGAGGTGGTAATTGAGGATATGCCTCAAATATCTCGAGAGGAGAATAGCATTCTAACATCGGAATTCTCTGAGAAAGAGGTTCATGAGGCTATCTCTCAAATGGAACACAACAAATCTCCGGGACCAGACGGGTTCCCAGCGGAGTTTTATCAAAAAAAATTGGCCTATACTAAAAGATGACCTGATGGCAATGTTTGCCCAGCTGCGGACGGGTGAGCTGCCACTTTATAAGCTGAACTTTAAGCTGAACTTTGGAGTTATTACCTTGCTGCCCAAAAAAGAAGATGCGAGTCGAATTGAGCAGTACATGCCGATTTGTCTCCTGAATGTCAGCTTCAAATTTTTTACAAAGGTTGGGACGAATAGGGTGACTTCTATTGCGAGTAGAGTCATACGTCCTACTCAAACACCTTTTTATTCCAGGACGAAATATCTTGGAGGGAGTTGTGGTGTTACACGAAACAATACATGAACTAAAACGCAAGAAACTTGATGGAGTTTTATTTGAGATTGATTTCGAAAAGGCCTATGATAAAGTAAAATGGTCCTTCCTGCAGCAAGCGTTGCGTATGAAAGGATTTGCACCGCAGTGGTGTGAGTGGGTCGCTCGTTTTGTTCAGGGGGAGAGTGTTGGTATTCGCGTAAATGATGACACCGGTCATTATTTCCAAACACTCAAAGGTCTAAGACAGGGAGATCCCCTATCACCAATGTTATTTAATTTAGTTGCTGATATGCTGGCTATTCTGATTGCAAGAGCAAAAGAGGATGGTCAGGTTGGAGGGTTGGTACCACATCTAGTTGATGGGGATGTTTCCATCCTCCAATATGCTGATGATACAATATTATTTCTTGAACATGACATTGCGAAAGCCGTGAACATGAAATTAATATTGGCCTTCTTTGAGCAATTATCAGGACTAAAAATAAACTTTCATAAAAGCGAGATATATTGTTTTGGCAAAGCTATGGATGAGAAGGAGCAATACCGACATATTTTTTGCTGTGAACTAGGGTCACTCCCATTTAAATATTTAGGTATTCCTATCCACTATAGAAAGCTGCTCAATAAGGAATGGAAACCAGTTGAAAATCGCTTCGAGCGTAAGCTGGGGTCCTGGTTACCTAAGATGTTGTCTTATGGAGATCGTCTAGTGCTAATCAATTCTGTTTTGACTAGCTTACCGATGTTCTTGCTATCTTTCTTTGAAATACCTAAGGGGGGGTACGTAAAAGATTAGATTTTTATAGGTCTCGTTTTTTCTGGCAGAATGACCAGCAAAAGAAGAAATACAGACTCACCAAATGGAACATTGTGTGTAGACCTAAGGACCAAGGAGGCTCGGGATTGAAGTTTTAGAAATTAAAAATAAGTGCTTGCTGAGCAAATGGATTTTCAAATTTTTGCATGAGGATGGTGTATGGCAGGAACTTTTAAGTAACAAGTACTTAGGTGATAAAACGTTGTCACAAGTTCAAGCCAAACCATCAGATTCACCTTTTTGGAAGGGATTAATGCGAGTCAAAGATGACTTCTTCAAATTTGGCTCCTTTACCCTTGGAAACGGACAGCAAATTCGATTTTGGGAGGACATATGGGCAGGTGATATTCCTTTAGCGAATGATTACCCTTCCTTATATGCTATATCTTCTAACAAGCAAGCTACGGTGGCTAATGTTTTTGAAACTATGCCGATTAATCTGCCTTTTCGTAGGAACTTGGTAGGTGCGAATAGGGATTTGTGGTTTCAACTAGTTGAAAAACTGATGCGTGTTAACTTGACTAGTGAACCAGATAAATTTAACTGGAAGCTAACCTCGTCGGGGGTTTTTACAGTTAAATCCTATTATGCCGAGCTGCTTAATGGTCACACGAGATACTTGCGTAAATATCTTTGGAGACTTAAGATCACTGTTCAAGATATCTTCCGATATTCCGATAAATCGGCCGATTTATCGCTTCTCAGTGTCTCACCGATAAGATAAATCGGCCGATAAATTCGCCGATATGCCGATAAATCAGCCGAAATGCCGATAAATCGACCGATTTACCCTTTATCTTGGGTCGACCGATAAGTTCCCGATAAGCGATATCCCCAATATTGCTTAAGATACCTTTAAAAATTAAAATTTTCTTACGGTTTTTAAACCGAAAGGAATTATTGACAAAAGATAATTTGATTAAACGGAGATGGACAGGTTGCAAGAAATACGTTTTCTGTGATGCAGACGAGTCTGTAGAGGACTTGTTCATATCTTGTACTTTTGCTCGAGACATTTGGAGATTGGTGCATTTTACTTTTAACATTTATCCTCCAACAAGTGTAGCAAATATGTTTGGTAGCTGGTTGAATGGGATAGATAAGAAATCAAAAGCGCGAATTAGAATTGGTGTGGCGGCCATTCTATGGGCAATTTGGAATTGCCGCAATGATATCATTTTTAACAATGCACAATCTACTCATTATTTGCAGGTTATAAACAAGGCGACTTATTGGATCCATATGTGGTCCTATCTTTTGCCTGCGGATCAGCGTGGACTCATGGATACCGGATGTACTCGAATGATGATGGTCGTACGGGCTATCTTCTGTCGGGGTGGGTGGCTACATCATAAGCGAATAGATGGCTAGGGCCCTTTTCATCTGGTTAATTTTTGTATCCACGTTGAGTGATCCGTGATCTGTAATAACTTTGGATGAATGTTTGATACTATGCAATAATTGCGGAGAGGCTATGTGCATCAGTTTGATGCACAGGCCGGGGATCCGCAGCCCCATTTCTAAAAAAAAAAGATACTTGTGGATGTTGTTAGTTAATTTTTGCCTTAAAAAATACTCCTAGAGCTGTAGAAGAGTTACCTAGCTGGATTAAGTCATTTCCTGTTAAAGTTCAAAGTAATGTTGTTGTAGGAGTGGTTGCGCTCATGTGGTCGATCTAGCGTGCCAGAAATAGGGCATGTTTTGAGAGCATACTACCACAGGATCCGACTTCGATAGTGTTTCAAGTTTTCAGTATTTGTCTTTCTGGTCTAGAGTCTAGACTACAGAAAACCGGACTCGAAAAATGGCAGATCGAGGGGGCAAAGCTGCCCACTAGAATTTTGCATAGGCGCCAGGGATGGGGTCCGATGGTGCTCATACAGGAATGAAGAGTGGCTGCTGAACAAAAAGAAGTTCCCTGGAGTCGTTAAGAAGAAGCTGCTTATGAGAAATGGTGGCTCGTATAGTTTTGGAGAGACCTTATGTGCTTTGATGCAGTAGTAAGCAGGTTGTGTGGTTGCCTGTAGAGGTTTTTCAGCTGCCTGACGGGGGCAGGAGCGAGTTCGGCCTTGCTCTGTTCTCTTTTCTTCTTTTGAAACAGATAACTTCTACCTTATGTATTGAACTGTTTATCCGGTTTCAGTGAAACTGGTGGGCTTGAACCCATTTTGATCGGAAAAGAACGTTGCTTTCAGAAATCGACCAATTTTGAGTGAACAGCTTATGTCGCCAATCAGCTTGTTAAGCAATCATTATTCAAGTAATTGGTCCAGCCCACTGAGATTATTACCCACCATTCCACCAAAACCAAATGGTTGATCTCATGTACGGCTTCTGAGTAATTAGGAAAATATATCTCTTCTCTTGTTGCCAGAATCGATAAATAAATTTGCCCGGTGAGTCAGTTCATGGAGTCCCTCACCATCGAGAATATTGGCTGCAGTGAAGCACATTCTGCGGTACGTCGCCGGTACGCGCACCTTGGGTTGCTTCCTTTCACACGAGGGGAAGTGCGACGAGCAGCTGATTGAGTACAGCGACATGGCTAGGGACATCGACAACCGAAAGAGCACCTCAGGGCTGAATGGCTGATGTTCTTCCTTGTCAGGTGTCCCATCAGCTGGCCAGTGGCGGACCTAGAACTTTTTTTGAGAGGGGGCACACTATGTGAGTGGGGGCATTTCTTCTATAAGTTTAAATATTTTGTATAATTTTCTTCTAAAAAATGAACAGATTCTATTGGATTTTCAAATTTTGAGTGGGGGCCAAGGCCCCCACTAGCTTGCACTTGGGTCCGCCCCTGCAGCTGGCAATCAGCATAGTAAAGGTTGTGCCGCTTTCTTCCTGTGAAGTGGAGTACATCGCCGCTGCCACTGCCGTATGCCAGGACATCTTGGCATCTGGCATTCTCGCCCGCTCTATGTTCTCACCGGAGAAGAAGAAACTAGGGCAACGCTCAAATTGGACAACAAGTCTGCCATTTCTCTGCAGGAACCCGGTGTAACACGATCGAAGCAAACAAATCGAAGCACGCTACCACTACATCAGGCAGTGCGTCGATGACGAGAAGATCATCGTTGAGTTCACTGGGACAATCGAGCAGCTCGCTGGCGCTCTGACAACCTTGGGCGCGTGCGATTCCTGTATCTGCGTGACAAGATTGGCATCATCAAAATAAAGTGAGCAGGAGGGATTAGGGGGTGATTGTTGTCGCTGATAATGTCTGCTGTCAGGTTCAGGTTCAGGTGTTAATTTCCGTCAGTTTCGTCAGGTAGCACTTAGTCGTTTATTTCATTCTTTTTTCCGTTAAAGTTTGGCTCCAGTTTTGTAACAAACTGGAGCGAATCATACCGAGGGCATGATCTGTTCGTGGGATGGCATGAACACCAGGATCATGGGATACGTTTCCCTTTGTAATCCGACCGGAAGAACAGAAAGTAAAAAGTTACGGGAGTTTGAGCAGTGCAAAACACTGGTCTCTGTTTTCACTTCTTACAATTTGATCGCAAATTCGTGAGGTTTTAGCCGACAGCTACCAGAATCGTTAAATGAATTTGCATGCATGCTTATTTGCTTGCATTTACAAAAATAAAGGACAGGCTATTAAAAAAACGGACAGTGAACGAACATACACACACGCACACTCACGGACATCTGAAAAGCTTACGCCCGAATGCTGCACCATCAACACCACCGCTCAAACCCCGAGTAAATCGGTGAGCAGGATCACACCAGATTTGAGAAAAAACGGAGAAATGCATGTGCAGTTTCTGGTGTGTGACACCAACGGCCCGAGGGAGCGAAGGACAGTGCACATAAAACAAGCAGCGGTGGCGATGGCGACCTCGGTGAGGGCAAAACGGCAGTGTCACGAGGTGTGAGCGGCAGCAAGAAAGGGGCCATGCTTGCTTGAGCCAACCACCCCACCTCTCGTGCCATGGTTTTGTCTCTCATCCTCTCCTTCAATTCCCCAACTTGCTATATATCATGAGAGATTATACAGCTATACTATCAGTAGACAGTACACAGCCAGTCACCACTTCCCTTCCCATCGATATCTCTTGCGAGAACAGCTTATGCATGGACGGCTTTGCTGGTGTGAGAGACTGAAGCTGCCAGCATGATCTGTTCGTCGTCCAACATACACCCCAAGAAATTTTCAAAAAAAAACATACACCCCAAGAATGCGTCAGGTTGCGCGGTTATCTTTGGAATTTTGGCGCCATCAGATCATGTTGCAGCTTCATTCTCTCACCACCACCAAGAGATATGGATGTTGTGGATGGTTCGTCTCTGGTTTCTCTTGTGTAGCGCTACGCAGCTTGTGAGTGGAAGGTATGATTGCTTATCCTGTGCTGTTTGTGCTGCCTTCCGTTTATCAAGCTTCACTCTTCTTCAAGAGGTTCTGTGTCATACAAATTTCCCAACTGTTTCCAGCTTCTCATGAATTTCTATTACGAGGTAGGTAATGTTGTAGTTTATTTTACTTGTGCATCTTGCTTATACCATCAAAATAAGATGGCTCATTCTTTGACAAAGGTAAGGAAAGGAATTTTGTCACTCTTCTGTTTAGTTTTTTGTGTTTTTCAAAGGAAAATTGTAGGAAGCCAAGTCCAGTGAATTAGAGACCCAAATTCTGAGTTCATGATGACTTCAATTCAAGCCCGATCCGACTGAGCTAGGCATACTTCAATTTTGTTTAGTCGAATCTAAATGAGACCACTTTGCAAACAAAATCTTGTACATTACCTCTGCCTGACTTTGCTCTAATTCTAGAAATTCGAATTTTACAGTTTCCTTTCCCTTTTGGAGTGCAATTTTGTGCGGACCGCACATCCACGAACTAACTCGTGTGGTGACTGTGCTCTCTTCTAGCACTACAGTTTCCTTTCCCGCATAAGTGATTCCCATTACTTGTATGTCCTTACTAGTGTAAGGATTCTTAGCCAGAACGCACCTCTCCTGTCACCCTAAGATGAAAACCTTTACACATTCAGCACTAGATTTGCAGTACGGTTGTGTGAATTGTTACCTCCTCCAACAAAAAGTTAATTTATATCAACAAATTGATATTGTCAGCATTCGGGCAATTATCAGGATTGAAAATTAATTTCCATAAGAGTGAATTATTTTGTTTCGGTGAGGCTCAAGAAGCAGCTGCCCAATATGCCGATATTTTTGGCTGCGAGCAGGGTCAATTTCCAATAATGTACCTTGGAATACCAATACATTATCAAGAACTGACTAATGCGGAATGGAGACACGTCGAAGAACGTCTGCAAGCTAGGCTATCTAGTTGGAAAGGAAAATTGATGTCTCTTGGTGGAAGACTGGTACTCATTAATTCGGTACTTACAAATATGGTACTGTATATGATTTCCTTCTTCCAAATACCAAAAGGAATCTTGTATAAATTGGATTATTACCGATCAAGATTCTTTTGGCAAGGAGATGGTGAGAAGAAGAAGTACAGACTGGCTAAATGGAATGTTGTTTGTCGTCCTAAAGATCAGGGAGGGCTTGGTATTCATGACCTTAATGTCAAGAACTCAGCTCTTCTAGGTAAATAGCTTTTTAAGCTGCTTACTGAAGATGGGATATGGCAAACACTCCTTAAGAGAAAATACATTGGCACAAAAGCGGTATCACAGGTATATTGGAAACCTGGTGACTCCCACTTTTGGGCTGAACTGATGGCGACAAAGAAACATTTCTTTCGCTTCGGGGTATTTAATATTAAGGATGGCTCGGAGATTAGATTCTGGGAGGACAAATAGTTAGACAATACCACCCTCCGGGATCGATATCCAGCTCTATACAATATTGTACGTCATAAAGGGGATACCATTGCTACTGTCATGCAGAGTTCCCCTCCGAATGTGACGTTCAGGCGAGATTTGTTTGGACCGAGACTTGCGTCTTGGAACTCCCTGTTGGCACGGTTGAACTCAGTTCAACTCACACAGGGTCCTGATGAGTTTCGCTGGAATCTATGTGCGAATGGTAAATTCTCCGTGGATTCAATGTATAGAGCGTTAGTACATTCCGATGTGCCAGTTGATGATAATAAAAAATATGGCAAATGAAGATACCACTTAAGATTAAAGTATTTACGTGGTATCTTCGTAGGGGTGTTATTCTAACAAAGGATAACCTTGTTAAACGAAATTGGCATGAAAGTACGAAGTGTATGTTTTGTCCACAGGAAGAGATAATAAAACACTTATTCTTCGAGTGTAGTTTCGCACGTTCTATATGGTCAGCCATTCAGATAGCGTCTAACTTATATCAACCAAAGTCTGTTGCTAATGTTTTTGACAACTGGCTTAATGGTATTGATAAGAAGTTTAAAACCATTATTAGAGTGGGAGCGATAGCCGTCATATGGTCGCTTTGGCTTAGTAGAAATGACAAGGTTTTCAATGATAAAAATGTTTCTCGTATGTAGGTTCTCTACCGGTGCACAAGTTTTCTCCGTTCCTGGTCCATCTTACAACGGGAGGGACATCGAGGCCTCTTTACGGAGGCATGTGCACGTTTGAAAGAGGTGGCGAGGGATATTTTTATCCGACATGGATGGCCACTTGATCGCCGGATTGGACCACCATAGGCGCTTGAGTCCACCTGCAAGTGCTGGCGTTCTACTATTTCATTTCATGATTGTAATTCGTCTAGTGCTTCACATACTATTTTATTTTCTCGCTTGCATTGCGGCTGTGTGCATTTATATGCAGAGACCGGGTGTAATACTTATCCTATAAGTAATAAAGCCCTTTATCTAAAAAAAATTAACATGCCTCTGTTTCCGCTGTATAATAGAAATTACAATGAAGGTCCAAGAGAAAGGAAATGTTGGAACTATAACATTTGTGACATATGCATGAATAATACAGACAATGCAATTATCACATCCAAGTATAGAAGTGTTTGGTCATTGAGTTGTTTGTAGATGGTGTGTAAAAGCAAGTAAGCAACATAAGGTAATGGAAAACTACAATAAGGTACAAATCAGCCAAATATGATCATTTGCAATTAGATTCCTTGCCGCCAAAAGGCCATGCATCTCAGACACTTCATTCACAAACAAAACATATAATAAGATTCTTGTGTTTATGCTTAACAGCGACATAGCATCATGCTAGTCTAGGCTCTCTGTTCAGCCACAATAACAGGCACAATGATACAAGTGGTTCATGTTGGTGTAGGTGCGATCTGAAATACTCCAGTGATACTTTGTCTACCTGTCTTGATAAATAATGGCCACATTTGTTGTTGATCACTTTGGCTGTAGCAGCCTTTATTAGTTTTGAGCTAAACATGTCCAGTGTTTCTTCTTTGTAGATCAGATGGTAATGAGTGAGTGCCCGATTGTATACCTACCGCAATTTCTAATGGTCCTGTTAATCCATCAAGAATACTTTACTGGCTTCTCCCATGCAGCTTTTTCAGCCTTGGAATACTCGAGCTTCTTAAAATGGCTGTACATGCAAGATATCTGGAGCTAACGTCCCAACAACAGCAAAGCAAGCAAACACAGGAGAACAGGATGCAATAAACGCAAGACGTGAAACAGATAGCCATACACATCCACAGGGGTATGTCAGTTTCCAATCACTTCACTCACGAGAGGAAGTTGATCATTATTCACGACTCACCTAGCAAAAATTGGTGACAAGCCTATCTCAAAGTTCCTTAAACATAAGGTTCACCGTACGCTGATATCCCAAACCCAAACGTAAGGGGGCATGAAGAGGCAAAGCCGAATCAACTTAAGCCTCATCAAGGGCAAGAACACCTGGGAGAGGCTTGCCTTCCAGCAGCTCCAAGCTCGCACCACCGCCGGTCGAGATGTGGCTCATCTTGTCGGCCAGCCCAGCCTTCTCAACAGCAGCTACAGAGTCACCACCACCAATGATGGTGGTGACACCCTTCCCTGTAAGGTCAGCCAACTGCTTCGCAATCGCCTGAGGAAAGAGAAACTGTACTTAGTATCGAGAAAAAATAGCAGATCAGATCAATATAGATGTTATGTGAGATTATACTCACATCAGTGCCTGCTGCAAACTTCTCAAACTCAAAGACTCCCATGGGACCATTCCAGATAACAGTCTTGGTGGTGTCCAATGCTTTACTGAAAGTCTTGATGGAATCTGGGCCAACATCCAGGCCCATCCAACCATCAGGGATAGCATCGGCAGAAACGATCTGCAAATAAAGTTATAGCTGAGCATCAGCAGGTAAACACCTAAGAATGCTTTGGAGCACAATGCCAGGTAAATCACAGTTAGATCACTTGAAAGTAATTTTGCAAGAATGGGTGCTTCCGCAAGGACTTCTAAGGTGTAATTGTAAGATCAACAAACCTTGCTTTCGGCATCTGGTGCGAACTTGTCAGCTACAACGACATCAGTAGGAAGCAAGAGGCTAACACCCTTGTCCTTTGCCGTTTTCATCAGTGAAGTTGCTAGTTCAAGTTTGTCTTCCTCTACAAGGGACTTTCCGACAGCTTTTCCCTGGGCCTTGTAGAATGTGAAGATCATACCACCACCAAGGATGAGGATATCAACCTTGGCCAGCAGAGACTCAATCACACCAATCTTAGATGAGACCTTGGATCCACCAACAATGGCAGCAAATGGCTTCTTTGGGTTGGCGACGGCTCCGACAAGATAGTCAAGTTCCTGGGGGTAAATAGAATAATTAGGCACCCTGCTATTTTGATCTGAAATAATTGTTGCAAGCAATTTTAAAAATAAATCTATGAAGGCATCTTAGCTATCGCCCTATGGTTGCAAGATGAACAGATAGTAAAGGATCCATGTGCTGACTTGAATTTAAAATCACATTCCAGGTCTTATGCTAAATTTGCAAATTATCGTTCACATTAAGTAAGTGGGGTATTTCTTCTTTCAAGACAAGGATACAGTCATTGAGGCAAATTACCATATATCGACTGATAGTGCATGAACTGATATGAAGATGTATTTAAAAATGCAAGTAAATAATCTGCAGGAATGAGATTCATTTCAGCTATACCTTCTGCATGAGGAAGCCAGCAACAGAAGGCCTCAAAAACTTGGTTACACCCTCTGTTGAAGCATGAGCCCTGTGGGCAGTGCCGAAAGCGTCATTCACATAAAGGTCAGCAACTGATGCAAGCTTCTTAGCGAACTCAGGATCGTTCTTCTCTTCCTCCTTGTAGAATCTAACATTCTCTAGGAGTAGAACACCACCCTCTGGCAAAGCAGCAGCCAGTTTCTCAACTTCCTCACCAATGCAGTCATTCGCCATCACAACCTAGTGACAGATGAAAACCGTTATACAAATATAAGAGCTCTTAATCTAGTTCAAAGAGACAACAGAAGTAATCATGTGCTTTTATCGTCCCATAACATACCTCAACTCCAAGGAGCTCAGACAAGCGTGGAACAAGAGGCTTCAAGCTGAACTTGGGGGTGACACCTTTCGGGCGGCCCTGAAAATTTGAACATTGAATTAGGTAAGAAAAGGAAAGCAACTATTACTGTGAGTGTGAGTACATTTGACAGTAATTTCTCATTTTGTTCCTGATTATATCAACCCACATAAGTAACTAATAATCGGAGTACTAGAAATCATGCTAGCCACACAACATCAAACAAAAATCAACTAGATGTCACATGTGGAGTGTGGAGGTGCAAACAACTTGAAAGGTGTTTTGTAACTGCTCCTACTCAAAATGAGAACTCAGCAAACACAAATGAAGTTCATTTTTGGTACCAACCAAACAGAAATAATAAGCAACCACGTCTGTATACGTGAGAAAAAGGAAATCGATGCACAAGTTTGGCAGGCACCCCTGAACTCAAATCGCCTCACAATTGAGAACTAATTAACATGCAAAAGGCATATATTAGGTTAAGTTCGTCACTACAATGAGGAGTAACCGATATAATGAGAGTTATGTTCATCATATCTGTGCAAAAGGGATCACCATAACCCTCATCTAACAGTGAACTAATTGGAACTGGCATTAAAGGGTTACTAAGTAACTTGAACTACAGATTTTGCATGTGCAATTTTTTTTATTTTATTCTAAGAGCAAACATGAACAATCTTTTGCCTCATGTTCAATCTAAATCGCCACACGCCTAATAAAATAACGATCACCACTACAGCCTTGACAAAAGTACGAACAGTTTATAGCCACCGATCTAAATTCAGTAATTCCAAATCTCCGCACCACATGAATCATGATCATACAAAACCACTCAACCACATCAGTCCTCCTACAAATCACGCATGCAATCCGCAAGGACAAAATCCAGGACTAGCTTACTCATAGTGTCCCGGATCGATCAAGAGGAGTTGGTGGCTGGAAAGGATAGAGGTGCTCACCAGATGGCTGGCGAGGATGACCTTGGCGCCCTTCTCGAGGAGGAACTTGATGGTGGGATGGATGCGCGGATGCGGTGTCGTCGGTGATCTTCTGGGCGTCGTCGAGCGGCACGTTTAGGTCGGCGCGCACGAACACCTTCTTCCCCTTGAGATCCGCCTCCCCCAGGGTGCCCACGCTCCTCTTGGTCGCCATCCCTGCTGGCTGCTGCACCCAAAACAAAACAAGCGTCAGACAACGGCCCGCGAGAAAGAGCGCAGGATCCGGGCGCGGCGAGGGACGATCGGAGGCGGGCGGGGGGCTCACCGTGGAGGAACCGGATCGAATCGGCGGCGATCTGGACGATGAGTGAGGACGGAAACGAAGCTTGGTTTGAGATGGATGGATGGATGTGGCGACGCAGGCCTCCGGTTTTCTTTTTCTTTTTTGAGATCTGGCCTCCGGTTTTCTTTATAGAGGCGACGGCGTGGCGAGCGATGGGAGCGAATATTCGGTGGATTTGCGGTGGCGGTGGGTCGCTGACGTGTGGGTCAGGGGCGGTGGGACAGGGTGGCAGCGAGCGGGGGTGTTTTTGGGCCCACGGATTGCCGACGGACGGCCTGGATTCGATGGTTTTGGACCGGTGGCAAGAAAGGAGGGGAAGGTTCTGGAAATGCTGACACGGGTCGGTTCGTCTTCGTGTGCCTTCTGGCAGGGTGACCTTTGGGTGCACGGGCGATGGTGGTGGGGCTAGGCGCCTAATAAATTGGTGTTCAAATGCAACTTCCGACTCTAGAGAAGAAACGAATATTGAATTTTGGAGAAAAATAACTGAATTGTTGTTTATCGATTGCAAGCAATAGATGACTTGGAACCGGGAAAATTGGCATGGAAGAATCAAATCTACGGTGACATATACAAAACTTTCTATATGCACTTTAACTAGACAACTTGATCTCCCCAAAATAAAACTAGATTACTATATGAAAAACAATGTCTTATGATCTTCCACCTTTTCCCTGCAACAAAAGCTAAATTTTCTCATCAGTCTTAATCAACCTGTCGTCTCATCAAGTTGTATTCCTCTTATCACTGTTGTTCCAAAAAACTTGGTTGTCCTTCTACATCATTGCATGAGTTTTTTTTATATCTGGTTCATTTACACTGGAGAAGAAAGGCTCTAAGGATAATTTCTTGTCAGATTTCCGAATATATATGAAGATTTAGTGAAAGTGAAGACAATGTGATGCATTTGTCTCCGACTCATTATTTTCCAGTAACTTTCTATTGAAAACTTTTGTTGTGACTTTTAACTCTTTATTCTAGTTACCTGATATAGACCAAATTAGGAACATGGTAATACGTGAAAGTGACATACCCAACCGAAGAGAAGTTTATAAAACACAAACTAAAATGGTTTTGGTATATCCAACGGTGTCCTCCAAAAACAACATTGAGATTTTAAAGGATAGGTGAAATTATAAGAGAGGTGAAAATTGATTGAAACGTACCTAGAGAAATTGACTCTTCATAGCATTGCATAGAAATCAACAATCCATGTGTTGAAAAACTTCTTGTATTTGGTCTAATGTTTTCCCTTTCACCTTTTGTTTCTATTAGGTTTTATATCTACTCTACACTAATTTTCTTGGGACACTAAGTTGCATATAGAACAAGACTTTGTTTTCTTTCTAAAAACAAAAGACTTTGTTGTTATTGTTTTTCCAAGAAAGAGTTAGTTTTCTTTAGCAAAATCGAGCGGAATGGGCCAAATTTAAGAATGAAGGCATGCCCGAAAACATTCGATCGGGCCTGACCTCTATGACCGCACCAATGACGACAAGTATCGTCGAGGGCCATCGTGGAGCTATCTCGCCGTCCTCAAGTCGGACATACTAGCTCCCGGTGGCAGGATACTCGCCTCATGGGCACCCATCCTTCCGCTGGTGTATGTCGGCCGGACTCCTCTGGGCAGCGACTTCTGCATTGTCTTCGGGGCATCGATGGAGTAAACGCACGCCAGCGGCGTAGCAGCATTGCTCTGCGCGGGGCATCGGGACTGGAGCGTGCCCATGATCAAGTCAGCCATAATGACCACAGGGAGCAGGGTTGCCAACACGCTACAGCCGATCACCGGTGCAAAATGCCATGGGTCCCAACCATGTTGATCCAGACTCGGCTATTGATCTCGGTCTCGTCTTCGACACAGGGCCGAGGGACTTCGTCGCGCTCCTCTGCTCCGCGAGGTACACGGAGAACAAGATCACGATGATCACCACCGGTCCAAGCACAAATTATGTCTAGGGCTGACTAAATATTACAATCTGTACTAATCTGTACTAAAATTTAAACATTTTTGAAATTATTTTTGCATACTATATTACTAACGATTATATTTTTATTATTTATTTGGAATATTAACCATATAATAATGATGCTATATTTGTTGCAATACTTCTTTTTTTATACAATTGTAATGAATATCTTCAAACAAACTTGACTGTGCTAAAGTTAACTTGTAGTTTACAACAAATTTTTGTTTTCGAATTATGTTTCAATAATAGTATAAACTATATAGTTTACACTTATTCAAAATAAAATATCTAAAGTTATGACCTAGCAAATATCTTAATAGTGTTTTCTAGTATATAACTTCGTAACCATATTTAGTACAAAATCTTAAAAATAAAGTATTATCATGATTTTTTACTGATATTTTCTGTGTAAAATGTGTCTTATTAGTTAGATGGGCTCATTAATAAGTTGAAATTGGTGTCTGCCACCTATATTTCAATAGATCACTTGTAGCAATAATCAACGAACTGAAAATGGTGTGGATTCTACTTGGTAGACATATAATTTAATTATTTTCTTACATGTAACATCGCGTTTATCATCTAGCTTAGACAAGCCCATCCACAAGTCTCCAAAATAAAATGTCTTGTATGAAATTAAACATGGGTAATCTTGTTAGCATACAGATTTCAGTATGACCTAACAAACATGTTGTCGACGATCTGACTTATTTGCTTCTACATGGTACATGATAAATGATATAGACCTTCTCCATTAATTTTTTTTAACATATTAACAATGGTGTTTAAGTGTAATAGATAATTTTATTAATATTTTTACTATTTGGGTCCTCCTCCTCTCGGGGCCAGGGCGGTTGCCGCGAACTATGGACCAGCCCTGTCACGAGGTCGTCATCGGCATCTTCCAACTGCGTTAACCTGACCTCGTCAAGCGACGTGAACTATCCGGCGTTCATCGCGACCTTCGTTGCCAATGCCACCTCCGGAAATGTGCTTCAGGAGGATGGTGACCAGCGTCGTGGCAGGCCCGCAACATATGATGTGTTGTGGTCATTGCCAGGCAACATGGTTGCGTCCGTGATGCCGCAGACGATGGAGTTTGGCGGTGTGGGGAAGTAGGCGAAGTTTGAAGTGGTCGTCCCGCTTACCGAGCCCACCAACGTCGAGCAGGCCTTTGGTGCTCTGGTTTGGGCCGATGTCAGCGTCAAGTACAGGGTCACGGCTCCATATGTCGTGCTCTGAAGTTCATGTTGCTTCAGTCCCGTGCCCAAGTCATGTCGTGTCCAATATCATAATAAATAACAAAGTTCGACGAAGTTTTTGACGTATCATTAGGGGGGGCATATGCCCCCCCCCCCTCCCCAAAAAAATTGAAAAAAGTTCATCCCGACCTTCTGCGCTAACCTGACCTCCTCAAGCGGAGTTTGAGATGGTCATCTGGCTCACCGCGCCCACTGGTGAGCCAGCCTTCGGTGCTCTGGTTTGAGCCGACTTCAGCGGCAAGTACAGGGTCACAACTCCATACGTCGTGCTCTGAATTTTGTGTTGTTTCACATCGGTGCCCAGGTCATGTTGAATAATATTCGCGAACTCTTTATGTTCGGCTAGCTTGACAGATGATGTGTTTGACTTGGATGAATCGAAATAAGTGTTCATGGAATATATGTGGGGATCTTGTGTTTGTACCGTGTGATTGCTATTATATTCCATATTTTATCTCTTTATGTTGGCTAGCTTGGATAAATAATGTGTTTGACTTGGGTTAATTGGAAGAAGTGTTGATGGTATATGGGTGGAGATCTTGTGTTTGTACAATGTGTTTGTTGAATAATGTTCCTGAACTCTTTGTGTTGGCCTTGACAGATGATGTACCCAGATTGACTTGGGTTAATCGGACACGCAACTGTTGATGGGAATATGGTGATCTTGTGTTTGTACAACGTGATTGCTATTATATTCGATATTTGAACATAGGAATAACCCGGTGGTTCAAAACTCGATAACGAACAAAGATGGTTTTGAATACTCTCGGGAGGAAGCTCTGGCGAGGTAGCAATCGAGAGCTTTGTGGCTAGCTGAGGGCGATCGCAATACGGCCTTTTTCCACGCAAAAGCGCGAGAGCAACACCGTAGCAATAAAATCAAATCATTAAAAAAAGGAAGACGGAACCACAGTAACATCTCAAGAAGGTATGGATCAGACTGCAATTGAGTTCTATAAAAACCTCTTCTCGGCACAGGAGGGGACACAACCGGAGCTGATTACTCCGTGGGTTCCGCGGAAGATTACGGATGAAATGAATGCAAGCCTTTGTGCGCCAGTGACGGATGCGGAAGTTGAGCAGGCCTTGTTTATGATGCAGCCACACAAATCACCCGGGCCTGACGATTTTACAGCAGGTTTTTTTTTGTGAAACACCGGGGGTTATTGAAAGAGAGAGTGTGTGCAGCCCTTAAGGATTTTTTGAATGGAGGGGACATGCCAGAAGAGGCTAATAGCACAGTTCTAGTGTTGATTCCGAAAATTAAAGCACCACAAGAGTTGTCCCAATACAGGCCCATTGCTCTTTGCAATGTGTTATATAAGATTGCGTCGAAGGTCCTAGCTTTACGTCTTCGACCGATCCTTGAAGTGGTAATTTCTGAGGAGCAGAGTGCCTCTGTGCCAGGGCGACTTATTACGGATAATGTAGTGACTGCTTTTGAATGCATTCATTATCTAAAAAAGAAAACAGGCAAATCTGGGGCCTGTGAGATTAAGTTGGATATGGAAAAAGCATATGACCGGGTGGAGTGGACTTATCTCCACGCGATTATGGAGAAGCTTGGTTTCGCAGAAGGTTGGATCAACAAAATCATGGCATGTGTTGAAACAGTATCTTTTTCCGTTAGAGTTAATGGTGTCTTTTCAGAGAAATTCAAACCAACAAGAGGCATCAGACAAGGTGATCCGATCTCACCTTACTTGTTCTTACTTTGTGCTAAAGGTTTTAGCAGTATGCTTCGCTTAAGAGGGCCACAACACCTAGCTCGGGGTGTTAGGGTGGGTATCCATGCCCCCTGGGTATCCCACCTCCTTTTTGCGAACGATTGTCTGGTTTTCTCACAAGCCTCGTCGGAGGGAGCTGCGAGGATGCAAGATATTCTTGAGACTTATAGAAAGGGCTCAGGCCAGCTGGTTAACCGATCCAAATCGGCAATATTCTTTAGCGAGAATTGTTCTCAAGATGTGAAGGGGGTAGTACATGCGAGCTCGGGAATAACGGCTGAAGCACTTGGAGTGCGAGGAGGAAGAAAGGTTCCTCTCACACCTGGCGGGCAATATTGCATGGAAGGGAAGCCTTGGAGTGTGGTCTCATAAAACGTATAGGAGATGGTTCCACTACTAATGCATGGTCCGATCCATGGATTCCTGGTAACCACAACTCCAAACAATTAGTGCGCAAGCCAGATGCCGAAATCCTGAAGGTAGAAGAGCTGATTGATGGCCTTACTGGCCAATGGAATATGCAAGTGCTAGAGAAATTTTTTGAGCCACTCGATGTTAACACAATATGTCGTAGTCCAATCAGTAAGTTTGGGGAGGATACCTGGGCATGGAAACATGATAAGTTTGGTAATTTTTCTGTATGTTCTGCTTATAAAATTCTGTCACACATGAAGAACCAAGCTACCATCGCAACCGGCTCATCTGGTGGCTTCGATCGCTGTTGGAAAAAATTGTGGAGTATGCCGGTGCCCCCCAAAGTGCGGAACTTATGGTGGCGGGTTATTCACAATTTTGTATCATGTCGTGCAATTCTCAAGGAACGCCATGTGGGGCATATTGCTTTTTCTATGAAGACACTTTTTGAATGTAAATGGGCTCATTTATTCTGGAAAGAGGTAAAGCTTTTAACCTCGGTCAAACTACCAGACTTGTATGGGGAGACATTGCCCATTGACCTGATCGATGGAAAGATAGTTCCAGAGCGGGATGCTGCTGTTATTCTCTGTGGTAGCTGGGCGGTATGGACTGAACATAATAATCGCCGACGTGATGAGAAAGGCCGGTCTGTCGAAGCCTCCGTCCGATGGACAATTGATACAATGCATGATCTTGCTGCGATGGATGGAGCAAAGAAAAAACAGCCGAGGCAGAAAAGTGCTGAATGGCGACCACCCAACGAAGGTGTGTTGAAGGTAAATGTAGATGCTGGTTTCTACGAGCAAGTGGGACAGGGAACCACGGGTTCTATTCTGCGCAATCACACAGGTGCCCTTGTCCGAGGCCAGGCTATCTGGTACGCTCAGGCTCATAGCGCACGTACTATGGAGGCGCAAGCGATACGTGATGGTGTTAATCTGGCAGCTGAGCTAGGCTACAGGAAGGTAATAATAGAATCGGATGCTCAATTGGTTGTGAACCTTTGGAATTCTGCTAGCTTTGAAAGAGCAGACATAGCTTCGATCTGCCATGAAATTACGGAGCTGAGTAAGGGTTTTGATGCTTTTGCTTAGTCCATGTGGGGAGAGAAGCCAACGAGGCAGCCCACCGATGTGCAAAGCAAGCTTCCTCGAAACAGGCTTTCGCCCCGCTATATTAATATAGCAACCAACCAGTACAACGATGAGTCACAGCTGGGGCAAACAGCACAAAATAAGCCCAAAAGAAACTGAAAAAAAAAAATCGAGCACAAAGCAAGCTTCTATGTGGGTCAATTTCGTTCCATCTTTTCTGTACGATTGTATCCAATCTCATTGTAATCCTCACGAGTAATAAATAAAAAAAAACAAAGATATTTTGACAAGTATTAAAATTCATTAACCATTCACAATACTTTCCTTTGCCTCCAGAGCTTCTGCACCAATCTTCATAATTGTTGGCGAATAAGGATCATCAAAACTCGATAACGAACAAAGATTGTTTTCTTCAACCTTTTTTCTGAGATAAGAATGTTTTTTTACCGGATGATAAGATTGTTTTCTTCTACTACCAAAATCGAGCAGGCCAAACCGAAGAATGAAGGCCTCGACCGGGCCTGACAACCGGCAGTGGACGACGCCACGACAGCAACAAGGAAGCAGAGGAACCCACCTCCCTGACCGCACCAATGGCGACCACCTCCTGCTCCCCGCCGCTCGCCTCCACCGCGGCCGTCTCCGCCTCCCAGCCGGCCACCCCCTCCTCCAAGCGCTTCCTCCCTTTCCCGTCCCGCCCACCTCGTCCCGGGCGCCGCCTCCGCGCGGGCTCCCTCAAGGAGTGGCGCGAGTTCGAGGACGCCGTCGAGAGCAAAGACCTGTCCCGGGCGCTCCGCTTCCTGCAATCTGTGGAGCCCGCGACTTATCCGGAGGCGGCGGCGTCAGCGGCTACGCAGGTGGCGCTCCCCGTGCCGCCGGGGCGGGACTGGGAGGTGCTGGACGCCTGCATCGACGCCGACGACATGCGGCTTGTCGGCCAGGCGTACCAGTTCCTCTCCGACCGCGGGGTCCTCGCCAACTTCGGCAAGTGCAAGAACATAGGTAAATGCCGATCTCTAGTTAGAATTTGTGGGGAATTCAGTATGTTATCTGTTTCGGTGAGTCGAGGATGTCTGCACGATGCCAGGGTTCATGGTAAATCCATCATTTCAGTATGAAAACTGTGGAATGCGAAGCTGCAAACTGGTCTGGAAGTGTTTGTGGTAACATGGAATTTGGGATGCAAAAGAATAGGAAGTGATTTCGGTGGCATGGGATGATTCTCTAGATTAGCCGTAGCGTTCTCCATCTTGTAATTATTTCTTTGCTAAATTACTGTTGGCCTCCCTGCAGTTTCCGCTCAAAAAGTCATATTGACGGAATGTCGTAATACTTGGGCTTAGCTTACCTATGTACAACAATGCGCTGATAATTTTGTGTTACTCAAAGTGCCTTTGCAGATTGATATTTATACACACTAACTGGTGTATATCCTTTTGCTGCAGTTCTGGAGGGACCGAGAGAAGTTACACCAACAATTTTAAAGGAGATGACAGGCCTAGAAGGTGAGAATTGAGGCCATACGCCATCTATTCCATCTGTATTGCTCCTATTCAAAAAATTGAAGTAGATCTTCACATCTTTTTTCTTAATCTCGTGCTGTAGTACTCCTTGCCTTAGCAATGGATGTGTGAAATAGGCTGATACAACAGTTCAGGGGGACTTCTCTTTCTTCTGTAGCTCATATCTTCTTGTATTACGTTTTTCAGCTGCGAAGCTTGCACCAAAGAAGTGGGGTCTCTCAGGAAATTCTCCTTATGTTCTGGTTACATTATTTGGAGGTGTATCTTTTCTACTGACACAAGGAGTTGATGTACGGCCTAACTTGGCTGCCATATTGGGGTTAGCAACAGCAGATGCACTTTTTCTTGGTGGGACTTGTGCTGCTCAAATCTCGTGTTTCTGGCCTCCATACAAGCGCAGAATCCTTGTACATGAAGCAGGCCATCTTCTTACTGGTATTGCTTTCCTTCAATTTCTCCCACATTTTTATGGACTTAAGTTCCTGTAATTGATGCAACTTCGGATAGCAGATTTTACTTGTTAGTTTTGTACTTTTCAATTTGTATAACATCTGACTTCTGAGACTAGTTTGTCACCCTAACTTATGTTACGCCCATGAACATGTGTCTAGCTTATCTAATGGGTTGCCCCATACGAGGAGTCATCCTGGATCCATTTGTGGCATTGCGAATGGGCATTCAAGGCCAGGTACAACTGTTACTGATTTTCATGTTATATTATATATTTGTTGTGCTTGCTGCGTTTATAATCCGATGAAGTAGTGCAGTTTCTGTTGTTAAACATCACATCGCCTCCTCAAATTTTTGAATCAAATTTACTTGCAAGTCTCAACTGTGCTACTGCCATTGCTTGAAAGTGGTGTAACAGAGTTCAATCTTCTCATTTTCCTGCATACCATATTTACAAAAAAAGCACAAGTATTTTGTTTTCAAATAGACTAGCAATTTTATAAGTGTTTGCTAATCTAGAAGGCTTATACACCTCACAAAACTAGTAGGCAGTAATTAAAATATCAGAATTATGTATTGTAAGAAGTGACTGTGCTACCCAGTCTCTGGAGCCTGGGCAAAGCCTAACTGTGCCTACGGTAGTGAACGCTCACTCAAACATTAGTCACCACCGTTTCTCAAGGGAAGCTCGCTGGCCGAGCCCGGCCAGCTTCCCAGGGCCGCCGGAGGCTGTAATACTATAGCATTAGACTTCCTTGTTTTGCATTGTGCAGATTGTGACACAATCTGTTCAAAATATTCCCTGAAGGATCTGAGATATGCTTTTCGTAGAGATCTCAAAGGATGTGTTTTCTCATACCTCTGCAGGCAGGGACACAGTTCTGGGATGAAAAAATGGAGAAAGAACTTGGTGAGGGTCATCTATCTAGTACAGCATTTGACAGGTGTGTAACTAGGCATTATGTTTCGATGTTGACACTTGGGAGTTATTGGAGAGAATTGCTGTGCGTTTTTTTCTCAAGCATGATCTTAATCGCAGGTACTGCATGATTCTATTTGCTGGAATCGCTGCAGAAGCGCTTGTATATGGGGAGGCAGAAGGAGGAGAGAATGATGAGAATTTATTCAGGAGTTTGTGTATACTGCTCAATCCTCCGCTTTCTGTTGCACAGGTCCGTCTTCTTCTGATATGTCTCTGATCTGCATCTTAATAAACCAAAATAGTCAATGAATATTTTGTCTGTTAATTATCAGATGGCAAACAGAGCTCGCTGGTCAGTGATGCAATCTTACAACCTTTTGAAGTGGCACAAGAAAGCACATAGAGCTGCCGTCAAAGCACTCGAGAGTGGACATAGTCTTAGCGTCGTCATTAGGAGGATAGAAGAAGCCATCTCGTCCGACAGATAGCTGGAGATACTGATCTCTCACATGTATTTCTGCCAATTAAGGTTTCCTGAAAGCTCTCAGCAATGGAAAGAAGATGACACACACATATTCAGACGAGAACTGAAATCAACTTGGGAATGCAAACTTGTCTTCTACGAAATCAAAAGCATAGATGATCCATCATTCCCTTGATTTGGGTAAAGGAGGACACAATCTCGTTTAATGGATTTGCGGACAGAACAATTCTCATGGAGCTTTGCAAATTGGGAAGCAGATACGTGGTTAATGCTGTTGCCAGTATGATAAATTTACATGTATATGGGAGGTTGAATTTTCTGGTAAGCAGTTGGTTAAGTCCTCGTGAATATAAACATACTCCACCACGAATAAGTGTACATATAGGTTTTATCTAAAGTCAAAATTTCAAAATTTTGACCAACTTTGTAAAAAAGAGTAGTACTAACATATATGGCAACAAATTTGTATATTATGAAATTTCATTTCAATCTAGGGATACTAATTATGTTGCTACTTTTTTGTACAAGGTTGGTCAAAATTTTAAAACTTTGACTTATCTTCAAACCTAGATGTACACTTATTTGCAGACGTAGGGAGTAGGTATAATATAAAAGCTGATCATTTGCAGTGCAAATAGCACCCGGCCACCTGGGGTCCACTCCCATGATCTTAGTTTTGTATATGTTATTCTGATATGTGCTTCACTTCTTGGATCTCTATATTTCATATGAATGACGCCTGCGAAGACTAGAAAGGATTAGCATGTCAGAGTGAGGCGTTTTTTGCTCCCGAGCTATATGTAGCTCGTTTTTTCAAAAATTGAAAACCAGCACTTTTTATTTCCAAAAATCGAGAAAAAAATCCCAAATATAGATAGTGTTGAGATCTACAACCGTGCAAAATTTCAACTCGAAATTTGTTATTCTGTGGGCTATACAAAAATGACAAATGGGTGATCTTGGTGGTGAACATGAGCACCTTGTCTACGACTAGATCGGCCAAAGAAGAAGATCATCTAGTTTTTAATTTGATTTATTTCTAGCTAGTACAATGTAAAATCTCACGCAAACTTGTTGTTTGAATATGTAGTACCATTTCGTGGATGTGATATGCGCGAGCTCTCTTCTTACGAGATAAAAAATTTCCGGGTCACCCGATATGAGTTTTCCGGTACGATAATATAGGGATCTGCTAGACGAGAACCTCTTTTAGAGCCCGAGCTACCTGGAGCTCGTTTTTAAAAAAAAATCGAAATCGACATTTTTAAGTTTCCATAAATCATGAAAAAAATCCCGGATGTAGCTAATATGCAGATCTACAATTGTACCAAGTTTCAACTCCAAATTCGAATTATTCTGGGCTAGATCTAAAAGACAAATTTCTGGATCTAAATACCCGGATTTAAAATTTTGAAATCTGTCAGAATTTGTCTTTTTTGCACAGCCCAAAATACAACGAATTTGAAGTCAAAAAATTCACGCTTGTGTGTCCCGAAACTATATATACCTGTGATTTTTTGCGTGATTTTTGGAAACTCACAAATATGAATTTCGATTTTTTTTCAAAATAACGAGCTCCACGTAGCTCGGGAGCCAAAAATCCACTCTCATCTGCTAGAGATACTCTTAGTCATAAAGGAAGGCTCATCCTAAACGCTGCAAAGACAACCAAAGAATATGGATCATTTTACGCTATCAGCTTTTAAGCTTCGTACGCATATACTACATCGCACTGACTGTTAAACCTAGATTACCTGCAACCCTCTCTTTCGGTTCAGTGGATCTCAAATACGGATTTTCCCATATATCGATCGAGTTCTACCAATTTGGGATATCAACACAGATGTAATTAGAGTGGTAGACACAACGTTTTCAGTTCGCCAAACTTTTCACCGGGCAACGGATGATTCTTCAAGCTGTCTAGGGTCGGTCCTGAGATTTTGGGGGCCCGGGGCGGAACTTGATACTGGGCCCTATAGACATCAAATTAAGAATTTACATATGTACGTACATATGAATTATTCTTTGTTGAAAAATATATATGAAGAGCCTAAAAACATAATTTCTAAAATGCTCACGAATGCTGTATTGATATATTCGCAAAAGATAATTTCAAAGTGTGACATCCGATAATGAGGTGCGGGTGCAATAGTTGCAAAATATTCGTAGTCAGTGCACAACACTCATCCAATGGAAAATTAGATTAGTACCTTGACATGGTCTTGTAGTTTTGTGTAAAGGAAAATGAGTTGCTTTTCTTCTTTTGTGATGAAATGAGTTATTTTTAGTGGAAGAAAATTAACGACTAAATTTTTTTTGAGAGAAAATAACGAGTAGATTGTGTGCTGCATTACTGAATCGGTATTAATTCCAGCCCTGGTCTAGACTACCAGCCTCATCCGTATTTTAGGGAACGGCTCACCCCAGCTTTTTAATCAACCGGGCCTCACTTTTTTTTAGATAAAGGGAATTTATTGATATCAAGTACCACATACACCCAGCCTCTGCAACAACGTAGTGCCCTAACGGCATTACGGATGCACACAGCCAAAAAAAGAAAGAAGAATTACAAAAAACAAAAGTCCCGCTGCAGCGATCTACTCCTTGAGACAGCAGCACTAACACCAACCAGACAACACTAGAAGTCCAGCTTCTTCATAGGTTTTCCCCTGAAGAAAGTCCTCGCACTCAAAACAATGCCTCCAACAAGGTCATTGCCAGGCACAACCAATTAAGGCCAGACCTTGAATCTTCACCCTGAGGCATCAGACTTTGGACTTCTCCTGTGCAGTCGCCCCCACTGACAAACCGCTGCTCAAGGTCATGAATCATCCAGCCAATTCTTCATCGCCACGAAGACACAAACCACCATTGTTATTCCCCAGATCCCGCCTTCCATGACATTCTCCGCCAGCACCATGGAACGAGAAAGCGTGCTCCATAGTATTAACAGCCAGCAGAGCTTCAAAGCGCCCCCTCTGAAACCAAACGGTCAGATAAAAACATGGGTGTGTCCGACCGAATACCACCCAATCCAGCTATCTCCAGGCATGAATCGCCCAATGGAGTTCGCCGGTGGAGCCTTCCGGAACACGACCGTCCAGCAAGTTCGATGGGGACCAACATCCGGTAGATCTTCATCTTGGCGCGAATAAGAATCAAGGACCACCACCATTATTCGCGAGACTGGCAGGCCCCCACGCCGCTAGTCAACTCTTTGCCGGATTGGTCGAAAAGGAAGTCGCGGCGGACGTCTCCCCCAACGTCCAGCGCGCCGGCGGGATTGGATCGGGCCATGGCCGAACCCGCTCCCCCAGCGCCCAGCGCGGAGCCGCCCTCCTCCACCGCCTAGCGTCACTGCTGACCGCCGAGCGCCGGCGGCACCCAGATCGCCGCCGCCTTCTTGCCACCAACGTCGCCCACACGCTCCCCCGCCTCCGCGCGAGATGGAGAAACAGGGCTCCCCACCGATGCCCCCTGTGCACGACAGCGAGGCGAGGCCGCCACCGCCTGAGCGGCAGCAGCGGCCGGGAGGGCGCCGCCGGCCGCCGCCTCTAGGGTTTGGAGGTTGGGCGCCTCCGGAGTCGCCTCGCGCGGAGACGACCCGGGAGGTAGCGAACCGTTTTTGGTGTCAACCGGAAAATATGCAAAGAAAAAATAAAAACTGCACCGTTTTTGGTGTCAACCATTTTTGGTGTCAACCGGGCCTCACTTAATCTAACCAAAGAAAAATACGCAGAAGCCAACCACAGAAAAAGCCCAAGTTAGTAGAAGGAGCAAAGGCCCAAACCGTACGCAACATAATGCTTCGTTTTCGTTTTGCTAAATCGAACTCCCCTAGCTCCCATGGTGTCGTCGCCAGATTAGCCCACCCTGACTCCCCCTCCGGGCCAGCCCTGAAGCTGTCATATTACCAATCATCCCATTATTGTTTTCGTTACATCACTACAAACTGAAAAACTCTGGTAAAAGTTTAAAACACATCTACGGAGTACATCGGAGCGCTACGTCGGTGGCTTTAGTTCAGCGACATCTCCCTCTTGGGCGGCTTACCGCCGCCAGTGGCGGAGGCAGGGAGGACCAGCAGGGGCCCCGGCCCCCCCTAACACCATGGATTAGCTCCTAATTAGCCTATGAACAGTGCAGTTTTTATTTTTTTTGCTCTAACCGGCCCCCCTCAACGTCCTAATTTCTCTAATCCTGCCTCCGCCCCTGACCGGCGCGACAAAATTGTTACACGTGCATGTTATGTCCACGGGCCCGTGGACGAGAAGGGCTTGCAGTGCCTGCCTTTGTAGCCTTCGGAGACGCACGCACCATCACACGGGATGAAGTCGCACCGAGCTCATGTGAAGGTCTGGCTAGGCCCTTCGCACGGCGTAGGCTTCTTACCTGCTCAACCAAACGCTTATTGGTCAACTGAGCTGGAGTAGTCATGATCATGCTTAAGAATATACTAGATGACCCGTTGCGCAACTGCGCAACTACCAGAAGGCTAAAAGTCAATGTTTCCCGAATTTTTCTTCATACCTATAATTTAGGTGGCACCGAAGTATTACCTGGTTAGCTTAACAATCTTGCTCCCAACAGTTTAGATGTAATTTAGCCTCTTGTCTGACCATTTAGTTGTAAACCACAATCCAGAGTATTAACTTTGTTACCCGATAGGCTTATATTTGCACTACCGATAATTTAGCCGAACCTGAAGTATTATCCGAAAGGGCAGGAGTTAATCCCAAGAATGCGAAGGAGTACGACATTAATTTTTCTGTTAAGTTGACATAAACGATAGAAGACAATGAGTATCAAACAACTTTGTCACCCGATATAAACGGTAGAAGGCACACGAGAATATTGCAGGCCTAAAAACAGTAAAATAGGGATTGTTAATCCAACACTAAACACTATCTTAATGTATTACAAAATAACGCTGACGATGTGCAGTTAAGAACGTCTCATCATAAGGGTCGAAGATCAGTGGGGTTCATTGGCTAGGGTATATGTTGGAATTTACTAGTATTTACAAGTCCAAGATAAATTCAGAAATTTTCATTGGCACATTATTATATTTTGTTAATTGGAAAAAAATAATGAGTCATTGATTAATTAGTAACGGTCACGTTTATTACGGCCGTTTCTAATTCATTAGCAGACACGGTTAATACAGCCGTTTCTGATTCACAAACATGTTTATTGTGACCGTTTTTAATTCATAAACGGATGTGTTTAATACGGCAGATTCTAAATCATAAACAGACGCGTTTATGAGGGCTACTTTGACTCCCAACCTGCACTATATAAAATCGAACCAAGTCAATTTTGGAACAGATACGCAACACATGGTCTCGCACCACCGTTCCAAAACCTTGCGCCGCCGTCTTCCAAGTCTTCTCCATCCCGTCTTCCGGCGTGCACCGGTTGAAGGGACAGTAGGCCTCCGGAACCCCGCCTCTTGTGATCCTGTACGGGAGAGGGGCGATCAGGTTTTTGGGGAGCGCACTCGCGCGACTACTGGCATCGAGTTCTTCCCCAACGACGACTTCTTCCCCGACATCGGCAACCTATTCATCGACGACATGGGCGACAACAGCAACGCCAACGCTTCGGCTGCCGCTGCACCGTATGATTACTTGATCTTCCTGTTTACGATACTGCTACAGTTCTGAATAATCCTAGTAACTCTAATGTTGAGATCCCCCCACTCTTTTGAGTATTCTCTTTGTTTCCGTGACGTATACGAATTTTTCAAACTAGGGTGTGTAGGTACCCATGTGAGTAGCGGTATTTTTCCTTATCTACTATTCAAGTAGATCGCATGATTAGTATAATTCTGGTTATTCTAGTCATAAACTATTTACTGTTTTCGCGGATTAAATCAATAACTAAATTGCTTATATATTCAACAATCCAAAAACCTGATTGTAGGCAATTTGCTGCGCCTGGCTTTCTCGCGTCTATGAGGCCGTTTCCCTTCAAAGGGGTACAGTATAAACGGTGCCGCATGAGAGCAGTTTACTGGTTTCAAAACAGTAACTGCTATGCTGCCACCAAAGGCAAGCCTGAGGGCGATCTCAATGCTGAACAACTGGAATCTTTTGAGAAGCTCGATACCTTATTTTTTTGAGTAACCTCTCGAAGGAGGGCAGGGCCTTCCTGCAATTCGTATAGAAGAAGAATTGACCCAGTTTATAAGGAAAACTGGGCCCAAAAACCATACAGATGCCCTGTTTATGAGAAAAACATGGCAAGAAAACCACACAAGCGAGGGGGCCGTCGCCCACACGACGCAAGCCCACCGAACGCCACAAAACACACCACCAACTCCGGGGCCGCCGCCCCGACTTCAAGGGTGCCCTTCTGAGTGTCTTGACGACTCCATTGCGGACTCGTATATGTCGTTTGATAACGGCAAGGACATGTGGGATGCGCTCGAGGCCAAGTTTGGTGCCTCGGACGCTGGTAGCGAGCTGTACGTCATGGAGCAATTCTATGACTACAAGATGACTGATGAGCGCTCTGTTGTACAGCAGGCTCATGAGATACAGTCACTCGCTAAGGAACTTGAGCACTTTAAGTGTAATTTACCGGACAAGTTTGTTGCCGGTGGCATTATCGCCAAGCTTCCACCTTCGTGGAGCAACTTTGCTACTTCTCTGAAACACAAGAGACAAGAGTTTTCCGTTTCGGATCTCATTGGGTCGCTTGATGTTGAAGAGAAGGCGAGAGCAAAGGATACACGTGCTCGAGTTGCTGAGGCTGGTTCTAGTGCCCATGTGGTACAGAAGAATTACCAGCCGCCCCACAAGCCCAAGTTTAACAAGAACAAATCGGGGGTAAAGGCAAGTCTGACGATAGGCACAAGCCTTCACAGTCTACCAACTTCAAGAAGAACAACAATAAGCCAAGGAAGGGAGCATGCCATGTTTGCGGTGATCCGAATCACTGGGCACCTCGCTGTCCTAACCGCCATGAGCTTCGCACATCGGAGAACAGCGGCAAGACTGCCAATGTTGTCATCGGCGACACTGAGATGAAGGAATCTGGGTACGGTATATTTCCTACCATTCTTTCAGTTTGTCATTCTCCTGAATGGTTGATTGACACTGGTGCCAATGTACATGTTTGTGCTGATGCTTCCATGTTTTCTTCTTACCAGGTCACAGGGACTTCTCCCGTGCTGATGGGGAACAACTCACATGCTTCTGTTCGTGGTGTTGGTACGGTCGATCTGAAGTTTACTTCGGGGAAGACCGTGCGCCTGAAGAACGTTCATCATGTGCCCTCCATCAATAAAAATCTCGTTAGCGGATCTCTTCTGTGTCGAGATGGTTATAAGTTGGTTTTCGAGTCCAATAAAGTTGTAATATCTAAGTATGGACAATTTGTTGGTAAAGGCTATGAGTGCGGAGGCTTGTTCCGCCTATCTTTGTCAGATATTTGCACCAAAGTTATTAATCATATTTGTCACGAATTTGAATATAATGTTTGGCATTCACGACTTTGTCATATTAACTTTGGTTGCATGACGCGGCTAGCTAATTTGGATTTAATTCCGAAATTCACTACTGTCAAAGGTTCCAAGTGTCAAGTGTGTGTGCAAGCTAAGCAACCTCGCAAGTCTCATACGGCTGCGGAGGCAAGAGACTTGGCGCCACTGGAACTTATACATTCAGATCTTTGTGAGATGAATGGCGTGTTGACAAAAGGCGGAAAGAAATATTTCATGACGCTTATTGATGACTCCACTAGATATTGTTATGTGTATTTTCTGAAAACAAAAGATGAGGCTTTAAACTACTTCAAAAACTATAAAGCTGAAGCAGAGAACCAACTTGATCGAAAGATTAAAAGGCTAAGGTCTGATCGTGGTGGAGAATATTTTTCCAATGAATTTGATTCGTTTTGTGCGGAACATGGTATAATACATGAGAGGACGCCTCCCTACTCGCCTCAGTCAAATGGAGTGGCTGAAAGAAAGAACCGAACTCTAACTGATTTGGTTAACGCCATGTTAGACACTTCGGGACTGTCTCAGGCATGGTGGGGGGAGGCTCTATTGACAGCTTGTCATGTCCTAAACCGAGTTCCCATAAAAGATAAAACTGTTTCTCCATTTGAGGAATGGGAAAGGAAAAAGTTGAAACTCTCTTACTTACGTACTTGGGGCTGTTTGGCGAAAGTCAATATTCCAATTCCCAAGAAGCGCAAGCTTGGACCAAAAACCGTGGATTGTGTTCTTCTGGGCTACGCTTTTCATAGCGTTGGTTATAGATTTTTGGTAGTCAAATCTGAGGTATCCGACGTTCATGTTGGTACGATTATGGAGTCGAAGGATGCGACTTTCTTTGAGGATATCTTTATGCCTAGCTCATCAAATCAGGAGATACCTAGCACATCTAGTCAGGAATTAGCTGTTATTCCTGAACCTACCATTTCGATAGAACACACTGATAACCCTGTGGAGGATGACAATGAAGCTCCTGTTAGGAGCAAGAGACAGAGGACTGCAAAGTCCTTTGGTGATGATTTCATTGTGTACCTTGTTGATGACACCCCTAGTACCATTTCAGAAGCCTATGCATCTATTGATGCTGACTACTGGAAGGAAGCTGTTCGTAGCGAGATGGATTCCATCTTGGCTAACGGAACCTGGGAAGTCACTGATCGTCCTTATGGGTGTAAACCTGTAGGATGTAAGTGGGTGTTCAAGAAAAAGCTTAGGCCTGATGGTACTATTGAGAAGTACAAGGCGCGGCTTGTGGCCAAGGGTTATACCCAGAAAGAAGGTGAAGACTTCTTTGATACTTACTCACCTGTGGCTAGACTGACCACGATTCGAGTGCTACTTTCATTGGCTGCCTCACATGGGCTTCTCGTTCATCAAATGGACGTGAAGACAGCTTTCCTAAATGGAGAGTTAGACGAGGAAATTTACATGGATCAGCCCGATGGTTTTGTAGTACCTGGTCAGGAAGCAAAGGTGTGCAAGTTGTTGAAGTCCTTATATGGCCTTAAGCAAGCTCCTAAGCAATGGCACGAAAAGTTTGAAAGAACTTTAACTGCTGCAGGTTTCATTATAAACGAATCTGACAAATGTGTGTACTATCGCTATGGTGGGGGCGAGGGAGTTATTCTCTGTCTGTATGTCGATGACATACTGATCTTTGGAACCAACCTTGATCTAATCAAGGAGGTTAAGGATTTCTTATCTCGTTGCTTTGAGATGAAGGATCTAGGAGTAGCCGATGTTATCTTGAACATCAAGCTGCTGAGAGATGGTGATGGTGGGATTACACTGCTTCAGTCTCACTATGTGGAAAAGGTCTTGAGTCGATTCGGGTATGACGACTGTAAGCCTTCTCCGACACCATATGATCCTAGTGTGTTGCTTCGAAAGAATCAACAGACTGCTAGAGATCAACTGAGATATTCTCAGATTATTGGCTCGCTTATGTATTTGGCTTGTGCCACGAGGCCTGACATCTCTTTTGCTGTGAGCAAGTTGAGCCGGTTTGTTTCTAATCCGGGAGATGATCATTGGCATGCGCTCGAGAGAGTTATGCGTTATTTAAAAGGCACTGCGAGCTATGGAATTCACTACTCTGGATACCCGAGGGTACTGGAGGGTTATAGTGATTCAAATTGGATATCTGATGCTGATGAGATTAAGGCCACGAGTGGTTATGTGTTTACACTCGGTGGTGGAGCTGTTTCCTGGAAGTCTTGCAAGCAGACCATCTTAACGAGGTCAACTATGGAAGCAGAACTCACAGCGTTGGACACAGCCACTGTTGAAGCAGAGTGGCTTCGAGAGCTTTTGATGGACTTACCTGTGGTTGAAAAACCAATACCCGCTATCCTTATGAACTGTGATAATCAAACTGTGATACACAAGATTAAAAGTTCTAAGGATAATATGAAGTCATCAAGGCATGTGAAGAGGAGATTGAAATCTGTCCGAAAATTAAAGAACTCCGGAGTCATTGCGTTGGATTATATCCAAACGTCTAAGAATTTGGCAGATCCCTTCACAAAGGGTTTATCACGTAATGTGATAGATAGTGCATCGAGGAGATGGGTTTGAGACCCACGGTATGAGTTGTCCACAGTGGTAACCTACTCTATGTGATCGGAGATCCCGTGAATTAGAAGTGGGAGACAAGCTGTTGGGCAGCTGAGAGGAGAGTATCCTTATATTATATTTCCCACTCCATGAAGATGCAATACTCTTCTATTCTGTATGGCAGGTTGATATTTATCTTAATGTATTCCAAGTGGCTTACTTTTATAAGCGGAGATGTTGTCCTGCAGAGCATCTCTTGAGGAATACACCTATATGAGTCTGACTGTTAAACGTCGCAGTCCGTGAGAGTTGGGTGCTCTTTAATAAACTCATGAAAGGTCTTGGAGTATGACGCATAAGCTCCACCCGCGGGGAAGCCTTGCGGCAGCTCAGTATTGGTCAAGGGCTTGTGTGAAACTAAGTCGCAGCAAACTTGTAGTTCAAGGCATAGTCCACTATCCAAGTTGTGATCTAGTGTAGCATAAGTTTCTAAGTGGAAGTTCAACTTAACAGTCTCCACTGAGTACCGGTATATAAAACAATGTTTTGGAACTGAATGATGAGATATGAGCCAATGAGACTTTGTGGGGGATTGTTGGAATTTACTAGTATTTACTAGCCCAAGATAAATTCAGAAATTCTCATTGGCACATTATTATATTTTGTTAATTGGGAAAATTAATGAGTCATTGATTAATTAGTAACGGTCACGTTTATTACGGCCGTTTCTAATTCATTAACAGACACGGTTAATATAGCCGTTTCTGATTCACAAACATGTTTATTGTGACCGTTTTTAATTCATGAACGAACGTGTTTAATACGGCAGTTTCTAAATCATAAACGGACGCGTTTATGAGGGCTGTTTTGACTCCCAACCTGCACTATATAAAACCGAACCAAGTCAATTTTGGAACACATACGCAACACATGGTCTCGCACCACCGTTCCAAAACCTTGCGCCGCCGTCTTCCAAGTCTTCTGCATCCCGTCTTCCGGCGTGCACCGGTTGAAGGGACAGTAGGCCTCCGGAACCCCGCCTCTTGTGATCCTGATCCCGTCTTCCGGCGTGCACCGGTTGAAGGGACAGTAGGCCTCCGGAACCCCGCCTCTTGTGATCCTGTACGGGAGAAGGGCGATCAGGTTTTTGGGGAGCGCACTCGCGCGACTACTGGCATCGAGTTCTTCCCCAACGACGACTTATTCCCCGACATCGGCAGCCTATTCATCGATGACATGGGCGACAACAGCAACGCCAACGATTCGGCTGCCGCTGCACCGTATGATTACTTGATCTTCCTGTTTACGATACTGCTACAGTTTCTGCTTGTAGTAGTTGCTTTAGATTCGTTCTATTTATCTACTATTCAAGTAGATCGCATGATTAGTATAATTCTGGTTATTCTAGTCATAAACTATTTACTGTTTTCGCGGATTAAATCAATAGCTAAATTGCTTATATATTCAACAGTATAAACATGCATGGAACACCCGCTGCAAGCACCATGAACATCAGAATGATATTTGATCGTCTTCATCAGCGAAATAACATCGCTGCATTATACTGACAGGTGGAACAAAATAATCCTGCAAACAAGTGTATTCACTCAGACTCGTTTAGTGAAACGACTGACACCACCGCTAATAATTGGACGAAAAAAGTTTTTGAGGCGTGTTTACCACGTTCATACCTTCTTAGAATACTGGGTTATGCATTCTTGCATTCTAAGGATCCTCCTTCTCTACTTCTCTAGCGGGTGTGTCTCACCGATCATTGAGTCCAGATAAAATATCGTATCCTTCTGAACCTGGAGAATGGCTCGGAAGTAAAAAAACGCAATCAATAGTATAATAATTCGGCATGAGCTTGGAAATACGGGCCAAGTTAGCAGGACATCATAGCACCTTGTTGGTTATAGCAAAGCGGTTGGGATCTTCTAGTACATCGTCTTCCAATTCTATTGCCTTTCCTTTATCTTGAGTACTTTGAAAAAGAAGTTTTCTTACTTTGGAATCATGTGCCATATCCCTCGTCCTGGAATAAGAAGATGGCTAACGTATAAGTGAGTATGAAGATCCTTATGCAATCTAGGCGTATGCAAGACAACTCGGCAGCGTAGAATGTAGCCAGATAATATTACCTCAGGGTAGTTGGCTTGTTGACAGACGGGGGTGTTTTGGTAGACGACAGTGTGCATTCAGGCTAGTGATAAGAACAAGCGTTGTGTTAGAAATCAAGATCCAAGAAAAGAAAAATCATATATAACAGTGTAAGGTTTAGAAACCAGGAATAGAGTAATATATGGAAAAACAACGTAAGCTAAAAGCATATAGACACGCTTACATAAATGTCCTGTCTAACACAGTCGAGCTCATAAGAGAGGTCGTCAACAACAACTGATACGTTCTCCGAAGTTGTGCTGTCTGATAGAGAAAGGATTAGTGGAGGAACACCTCCATTCCGAGAGTGTTGCAAATCAATGATTAGCCTGCGTTTTTTTCGATTAAAGGCAGCGACGGCAGGGTCGTGGTCCGGGAAAGGTAGGGAAACATTTTGTTCTCGCAACAGGGTACATATTTGAACAACGTACTCCCTCCGTTCCAAATTACATCCACATGTGGACAAATGGAAGTCAATTAATTTGGAACGGAGGGAGTACGTGAGAAGAGGGCACTAAGAAGATCAAAATAAATGAGCACGCAAGCGTATATGGAGGCATACTTATCCTTTTACGAAGAGGCACTTCATCGAAGACAGAGAGTCCACTGTCTTCCGTTAAAAGACCTAAAGGCAGACCGCTCATCGTCCCTGGTACAAAGTTGTCCACAGTAAACATGGTCAGTATAGAAAAGGAATTCTAAATAACTTAATGCATTCTAAGTTGTAAAGCTTCGATAACCTGTTTCACGTTATCTTCCAGCTTGATGGTTGAACCAGATGGATCCAAGGGCTCGTTATTGCTATACTCCTAGTTGTAGTCTTGTAGATAGAAACAGTATTTAATATGTTGGCACTGTCAATATACAATAGAAATGACAGGAGAAGAAATTCTTGTTTGCATTTACCACTGCAGATAGTTTGTCCTGTAATTTCTTTGCATGGTGCTCAAAAACTTCTGCCCAGGATTTTGCTTGGAGCAGTTCGCGTTGGCAGCGCTTTAGCTCAGCAGAGTGTATACCATCTATTATTAGCATCTTCACCTTCTGTAGGTACACCAATGTATTGTAGCAGGCTGACTGAATAGCAGCATCAGATGTTAGGCACCAATCTCCATGAAAAAGCCTTGTCCTCAGGCGTGGCATATGGATATTGTAGGGAACAATGAGTCCAATAGTAGCCAGTATCTCGTTCGTCTGGTCATCGAAGTCGAATAACTCATGCATAGAAATCCCTAGTGTCTTTAGAGCTTGTTCCAGAACATGGCGTCTGCAAACAGAGATGGGAGCCGCAAAAAGCTTTGGTACCCGTAAACAAGAGCATGTTAGTACAGGAAGTAACGTAGAACTAAAAACTTGGGCTCGAAATAAAGTGACAAACATACAGTAAAGCTCGCAGCTTATTAACAAGAAGTTAATATGAAAAAATGTATAGCGAAGGGTAATGAATAGCCATCAAACCATATGGAGATTCACAATTTTTTTTTAGAAATGGGGTGACCCCCGGCCTCTGCATCAAAATGATGCACACAGTCTTATTTTTATATTAAAACATCATCCAACATCTCTCATCCAGATTATTACAAGTTTATGGATCACACAAAGTGGAAACAAAAATGAGCCAAATGAAGATCGCAAATCTAAACATTTAGCCTTCTAGGATTTAACCATCCTCCGGGCACAAGATAGAACGCACCACCGCTAGCATGCGGGTACATCCGGTATCCATGAGCGCCCTCTGATCCACAGGTAAGAGTAGGGACCATGTATGAATCCAGTAGATGGCCTAGCTTGTTGATAACCTGCAAGTAATGAGCAATATTTGATTTGTTAAACACAATATCGTTTCTGCAATTCCATATTGACCAAAGCAACGCAGACACGCCTATACGAATCCTTGCTTTAGTTTTAGAGTCAATTCCATTCAGCCAAGAACCAAACATGTTCGCAATGCTGGTAGGTGGCGAAATATTAAAAGTAAAATGAATGAGTCTCCAAATATTGCGGGCAGAAGAACATGAAATGAATAGATGTTGAACCGACTCATTTTCATAGCAAAATACACACTTAGTACACCTGACCAACGCCTTTTGATTAGGTTATCCTTAGTGAGTAAAACCTTCCTATGAAGAAACCATAAAAATATTTTAATCTTTAGAGGTACTTTTAATTTCCACAGGTATTTGGAAAAGTACCGTGTTTGCCCATTCAACAAATCAGCATATAATGACTTGACTGTATATACACTAGAAGTGTTTAAATTCCATTTGAACACATCAGGTGTATTAGTGAGATTGACTCGCATTAGCCTGTCAACTAGGTGCAGCCACGCATCCCATTTATCTCCAAGAAGTGTTCTTCGAAACTGAATGGTTTGCGACAACGGGGCAGTCATGAGAATATCCACCACTCGTAAATTTTTGCGCCTCACAATATTGTACAAGGAAGGGCATTCGTCCGCTAGCGAATTTTGTCCCAACCACACATCCTCCCAAAACCTTATTTGAAGACAATTCCCGACCTCAAATTTTCCCCGTGTGAAGAATACATTTTTGGCCCTCATAAGCCCCTTCCAAAAAGGGGAGTCAAAGGGTTGGACTTTCACTTGAGCTAACGTTTTCCCATGTAGATATTTGTTAGTCAAGAGCTCCTGCCATACTCCTTGCTCATTGAGCAATTTGAAAATCCATTTGCATAGCAAACATTTGTTCTTAATATCCAAAACCTCAATGTCGAGCCCCCCTTGTTCTTTTGGCCGGCATACAATGTTCCATTTTGTTAACCTATACTTTCTCTTCTTTTGGTCACTTTGCCAAAAAAATATTGATCTATAGAAATTCAATCTTTTTAATACCCTTTAGGTATTTCGAAGAAAGAAAGTAAGAACATTGGCAAACTTGTAAGAACGGAATTGATAAGAACCAGACGGTCTCCGTATGAGAGCATCTTGCCTATCCAGGATCCCAGTTTACTCTCAAAACGATCCTCTACGGGCTTCCATTCTTTATTTAATAGCTTTCGATAATGTATTGGGATGCCAAGGTATTTAAACGGTAAAGACCCGGCCTCGCAACCAAAAATCTGTCTATACTCATCTATATCATCATTGGCCTTACCAAAGCAATATATCTCACTCTTATGAAAGTTTATTTTTAAACCGGATAACTCCTCAAAGAAGGAAAGTATAAGTTTCATATTTACTGCCTTGTCAAGATCATGTTCGAGGAAAAGAATTGTGTCATCCGCATATTGGAGTATCGATACCCACCATCCACTAGGTGCGGTATCAACCCCCCAACTTGACCATCCTCCTTTGCCCTTGCAATAAGAATAGCCAACATGTCCGCCACAAGATTGAACAAAATAGGTGATAAAGGATCACCTTGCCTTAACCCTTTTAAAGTCTGAAAATAATGACCTATGTCATCATTCACACGAACTCCTACACGATCTTGAACAAACCTAGCAATCCATTCGCACCACTGAGGTGCGAACCCTTTCATGCGTAAAACTTGTTGTAAGAAAGACCATTTTACCTTATCATAAGCTTTCTCAAAGTCAATTTTAAACAAAACTCCATCCATCTTTTTATGGTGTAACTCATGAATAGTCTCATGTAACACCACCACACCTTCCAAAATATTCCTGCGAGGCATGAAGGCAGTTTGCGTTGGGCGAACTACTCTACTCGCAATAGATGTCACCCGATTTGTGCCCACTTTAGTTAAAATCTTGAAGCTTACATTTAAGAGACATATAGGTCTATATTGTTCAATCCTACTGGCGTCTTCCTTCTTAGGCAGCAAGGTAATAATGCCAAAATTTAGTTTGAACAGCGGCAAGTCCCCAGATTGCAGCTGAACAAACATGGCCATCAAATCAGATTTAATAACATCCCAATTTTTTTTGATAAAACTCCGCTAGAAACCCGTCTGGTCCCGGAGCTTTGTTATGCTCCATTTGGGATATTGCCTCAAAGATTTCTTTTTCGGAAAAAGCTGAAGTAAGAATCTCATTTTCCTCACTAGTAATTTGAGGCATGTCATCCGCAGCATCCTCATCTAAAGTGAAAGAATTTGTGGCCGGCGCCCCCAAAAAGTTTTTTGTAGTATTCAGAGATAAAGACTTTAAGGTTGGCTTCACCAACTATTGTTCCCTCATCTTGTTCTAATTGGAAGATTCGTTTTTTTTTCTATGTTTCCCATTCGCAATCAAGTGGAAATACCTCGTATTGTTTCCACCTTCTTGGATGTATTTTACCTTTGCCCTTGGGCCCATTTAGACTCCTCATCTCTCTTGAGTTTCGCAAGACCATCCTCAGCATCCTTTTTTGCAGCCCGCTCGGCCACACTTAGAGGATTTGTTTCAGCCCGAATGTCTAACTCATCAATGAGAAAATTCACAAATAGATCGTCCGCCATTGTATTACTGAATGTTGTGGCAAGGTGGTTTCTTTTCGAGATTCTGGTACAAAATAGATAAAGGCTACATTATTCCCAAAAAACAAATCCAAACAGATATGCAATAGGAAATTCATTGCTATGTGAGGCTTAAGCAAAGGATATATAATATAGCGTACTATCAGTTTAATAGCGTATATCTGTGTATATAATGTATGGGAATTACATCAACTTCCATCGAAGAAATAAGGCATTTACATACTAAACCTGGCTCTGTGTAGCAGGAATTAATCTAATAAAATTAAAGACATGAATAGCACATCAAAGGGTAAGTTGCAGAGAAATCTTTCAGACAAACCTCAAGTAGCTTCAAACTTAGCAAGAGGCATTGGTGAGGACGTTTCCGTGGACGTCGTGCGCAAGGGGCCCTAGCCGGTCGTCAAGGTACAAGAGGCGGCGGAGGCGTCGAGGGCGACGAGCAGCAGGATCTGTGACGGGGGAAAACAGTGTAGGGATGAAGCTGGGAAGGTAAAAGGGAGGTAGTGAAGGGGAATATGGCGGCGGCGTAAGTGAGGCAACGGAAGGAGTAACTCCGCGACGCTGCTGTAGCATGTCTCCGTGGTAGAATGGCCGGATGCCATGGCAACACGGCAAGGGCTGTACCGAGGCAACAGACGAGGGGAAGTTGCAAATATTGGACCTAACTGTCTCAAAAAAAAAAAACAAAAAAAAAAAAGACCTAACGGTCAACGATGGGGCCCCAGACTCTCTCCACCACATATTTCTCCGACACGACAAACCATGGGCTGAGTAAGGATGGGCTGGGCCGTGTAGAGCTGTTGTGGTCTGCTTGGATTTGGACTCTCTTTCTTCTCACTTGGGTCTAGGGTTTCGCACATCAGAATTCCCCTTTCTTCAGACAGACAGTTCTTGCAAAACTCTTCCATAATTCTCACTGGCGGGTGCTGTAATCACATTGTCGATAACTTTGGTCGCCTGAGGGGAGATGGGAGTGAATTTCCTTAACCCTGCAACGTCGAGCCTATCGTTCAAAGAATTTCCTGTTCATCACAATAGCAGTGAGGTCGCAGTTCCAGCTTCAAAGGCTTGCTTGGGACTTACTTTCGCCGGTGCCCCATTGACTGCTCAGGTGCTATTCTAAATCATGCTATTTTGTTCTGCATTTGTTAGTACTGGTCTGGAAATGCGAGCTAATTGAGTACCGCTGTTCTGTTTAATTCATAGGTTCAAATCCACTGGAAAAACATCCTGTTAGACTCGGTGCAGATCTTGGGTGGAACCGACCCTGTTTATGCTCGTGAAGACCACGTCGATTCCATGTTTCAGATACGTGTTAGCTTTAGGCTTCCATTGGATATGAGCGGCACCAATTTCCAGGACATAAGTGTAAGTGGAATAAAACGTCCCACACAACTTGAAGCGGAGAATGAAGCATCCATTGTAGCACTCCAAGAGCTTCCGGACGGGCATTTGAAGATAGGTATTGTGTGGATGTGAGTCGCACATGCTGCAGGGAGATGAAAAATGCCTGCGATGAGATGCTTGACAATGCCACTGCTACATACCGTGTAGCAGAATCATTGTTTGCAGAATGGGAAGAGGATATGAATAAGGCTGAAGAATGCTACTCAGCGGCGCGACGTAAAGCGATACAAGCCATGTGTCCTGAGGCGCTAAATATCTATGATCTTAGTCCTGACGTGGCAGACCAGTTAGCTACTCTCACCAGCTGTTACTATGAGAGGCTGACGGTGTTATTTGGTAAAACAGAGGAAGTGAAGAAATATATAGAGAGTGCGCGCAAGCGCATCGAATGCTTCTACTGTGAACCATTTCTTCAGCAGGTAATCCCTCGTCTCCTAAAAGCAAAGGTGAGTAAAAAAAGATTGAGTTATGCCTCACATGTCATTTTAGTTTAGCAGTACAAGGCTCAGGTGCTGAAGCATCTGAATTTATCGTAGGGTCATAGGAAGGTGAAAACAAGACATATGTAGGAACCGACTGCGCATTCATCTACATGTTTCTATGTACTATTATCATGTACCTCGTTAGTTTTAAACATGATCAATAATTGTATTGATATCTTCTATCTAGGTGAATGAGAGTCGAGGAATGTTACCACAGGAGTTGGAAATACGTATGAAGCTTGTTCTTCAGGAGATGATGATGTCCACCGAATGGGAATGGCCTAATTTTAGTGTCACTTCTTTAGGAATGGGTCTTTATACCTGTGAAACGTCCGTCTTTCCAAACCATGTACATGTAGGTCCAGCACCGAAGCCACTGAGCATTATTGGTTCTGAAGTTGATGATACGTCCATTTTGCATCACTATTTTATATCATAATTTACTGCTATTCATTGATATATTTCATATTTGGATGATATACTTATGTTATTTTATCTTGTTTTGCATGTTTGATGATTATTGGAGAATTAACTGCCGGAATCAGGATTCAGCTGGAAAAAGCATCATCAAGACACCCTATTTCTGAAGATTGTCAATTCAGGGAAATTATGCTGAAGCTCCTATTTTATCAGATGCCGGAGGCAGCCAAAAGGGGAGGCAGAGATGGGCCACGAGGGGCCCACACCATAGGGCGGCGAGGGTCCCCCTGGCCGCGCCGTGGTAGGGTGTGGGGGCCCTGGCCCACCTCGGATGCTCCCCTTCGCGTACTTCATCCCCCAGAAACCCTAAAACGGGGAGAGCCATCGAGGAAATATTCCGCCGCCTCCACGAGGCAGAAACCACAGAGAGAGAAAAAGCTCTCCGGCAGGGAGAAATCTATCGGGGAAATTCCTTCCCGGAGGGGGGAAATCATCGCCATCGTCATCGTCATCACGCTGGACTTCATCGGGATCATCATCATCATCTCCACCGCCGTCACCATCATCTCCACCGCTCCACTTCGTTCCGCTGTAACATCTAGGGTTATACTTTGTGTAGTTCATAGGGAAACTTTCCCGGTGTTGATTACTGCTTGTGGTTGATGCTATTAAGTTTTATCGGTGAATTAAAGTATATGTCCAGATTGTTATTCATCATTATATCACCTCTGATCATGATTCATATGATGTCTTGTGAGTAGTTCGTTTAGTTCTTGAGGACATGGGAGAAGTCATGCTGTTAGTAGTGGAATTATGTTGAGTAATATTTAATGGTTTGATATTTAAGTTGTGGTGTTATTCTTCTAGTGGTGTCGTGTGAACGTCGACTACATGACACTTCACCTTTATGGGCCTAGGGGAATGCATTGTGTATTCGGCTACTAATTGTGGGGTTGCCGGAGTGGCAGAAACCTAAACCCCCGTTAGTAAACCGGTGCATGAGGGAGTGTAGGATCTCAGAGTTTAAGCCTGTGGTTAGATTTATCTTAATTATTTTCTTGTAACGCGGATGCTTGCAAGGGGTTTAATCACAAGTATGTATTAGTCCAAGTTAGGCCAGTGCATTAACATATGTTCACCCACATAACACTTATCAAAACAATAAAGATTAATCGGCTGTAGGAAGCGAAAGCACTTGACGAAATTTCCGTGTGTCCTCAAGAACATTTTGCCATCATAAGTAAACCAACCGGCTTATCCTTTGCTCTAAAAAGGATTGGGCCACTTGCTGCAACTATTATTACTGTCTTTTATTTACTCGTATTTTATTTATCTGCAATATCAAAAACCCCTAAAAACTTGTCTGCTAGTATTTACAGTGATTCCTTGATCAAAACTACTTGTCAACACCTTCTGCTCCTCGTTGGGTTCGACACTCTTATTTATCGAAAGTACTACGATACACCCCCTATACTTGTGGGTCATCAGTCGACAGCGAGGAAGAGGCTATGGAGAACAGTTGTAAAGCTGCTATATCATTTCTAGAGAGAGAGAGAAATCTTTATGCCTTGTGGATCTGAACTTCAATCACAGATCACATGGAGAGCTATATGTTGTAGAGGCAAGAGAAGTGATTGCGTGGATCACACGTTCGCTCGGAGACCCCAAGAGGAAGGTATGATGCAGTGTAGCAGCAGTTTTCCCTCAGTATGAAACCAAGGTTTAATCGAACCAGTAGGAGCAAGAAATCACTTCGGAAGGTTGTCAGTGGCGCGCTGATGTGGAATCTGCACACAACACAATCAAACTACTTTGCCCCAACGAACCAGTGAGGTTGTCAATCTCACCGGCTTGCTGAAAACAAAGGATTAAACATATGGTGTGAAAAACAATAGTAAATTGCAGAGAATGAAAAGGAACAGTGTTTGCAGTTGGTTGTATTATCAGTGTAAAAGAATGGACCGGGGTCTACAGTTCACTAGTGGTGTCTCTCCATAAAAGATAACTAACATGCTGGGTGAACAAATTACAGCTGGGCAATTGACAAAATATTGAGCGCATGACAATGCATATATATGACATGATGATTACTATGATATTCATGTGGGCATTACGACAAAATACATAGAACGTTATCCAACAGCGTCTATGACTAATAATCCACCGCCAGGTTGTCATACCGAGTTCCCCGTTGGTATTAAGTTGCTAGCAACGGATAATTGCATTAAGTAATGTGCGTAAAGTAAACAAATACATTAGACCTAACGGCGTACCCTTAAGCTAAGCATCAGTTATTTTATCCCTAGTGGCAACAGCACATCCACAATTTTAGAAGTTGTTGTCACACTCCCAGATTACCGGCGGCATGAACCCACTATCTAGCATAAATACTCACTCTTGGAGTTACAAGCATCTATTTGGCCAAAGCATCTACTAGTAACGGAAAGCATGCAAGATCATAAATAACATATAAGATAGATTAATAATCAACTTGACATAGTATTCAATATTCATCGGATCCCAGCAAACACAATATGTAGCATTACAATAAGATGATCTTGATCATGATAGGCAGCTCACAAGATCTAAACATGATAGCATAAAGTGGAGAGACAACCATCTAGCTACTGCCATGGACCCGTAGTCCAAGAATGAACTACTCACGCATCACTCCGGAGGCAGGCATGGTGATGTAGAGCTCTCCGGTGATGATTCCCCTCTCCGGCAGGGTGCCGGGAAGAGCTTGTGAACCCTCTCGAGCTAGGGTTGACGACGGCGGCGTCTCTGGAACTTTTCGTGGATAATGGCTCGGCCATTTAGGGTTTTCGCGTCGGGAGGAATAAATAGGCGAAAGGGCGGCGGCTGCGGAGCCACGAGGGCCCCACACCACCCCACGGCGCGGCAGGGGGGCTGCGCGGCCCCATGGTGTGGGCGCCTGATACGTCTCCAACGTATCCATAATTTCTGCTGTTCCATGCTTATATTATACCATTTGCTACATGTTTTATATACACTTCGTATCACTTTTATGCATTTTCTGGACTAACCTATTAACAAGATGCCACAGTGCCAGTTCCCTGTTTTCTGCTGTTTTTGGTTTCAGAAAGTAAATACCATTTGTGTCCACCATACCTACCTACTATGTGGTATTTCCTGCCATTCCAAGTAAATATTTCATGTGCTACCTTTAAACTATTCAAAACTTTATTACTCCTTATTTGTGTCAATGTTTTATAGCTCATGAGGAAGTATGTGGTGTTTTATCTTTCAATCTTGTCATTTACTTCTGACAGACTTTCACCTGGACTAGTGGCATATACATCCGCTTATCCAATAATTTGCAAAAAGAGCTGGCAACGGGGTGCCCAGCCCCAATTAATTACAACTTTCATTAATAATTCTCTTCACATGTTTTGCCCTGATTTATCAGTAAGCAACTTAATTTTGCAAATAGACGCTCCTCCATGGTATGTGAATGTTGGAAGGCACCCGAGGATTCGGTTAGCCATGGCTTGTGTAAGCAAAAGGTTGGGAGGAGTGTCATCTATAAAGAAACTAAAATACATGTGTAAACAAAAGAGAAGAGGGATGATCTACCTTGCTGGTAGAGATAACGTCCTTCATGGGAGCCGCTCTTTGAAAGTCTGGTTGACAAGGGGGTTAGAGTGCCCACTACCATTCGTTGACAACAACAAACACCTCTCAAATACTTATTTTGTGCTCTCTATATGCTTTCGAAAACTTAAAAAGCTCTAGCACATGATTTAATCCCTGCTTCCCTCTGCGAAGGGCCTATCTTTTACTTTATGTTGAGTCAGTTTACCTACTCCTTTCTATCTTAGAAGCAAACACTTGTGTCAACTTTGTGTGCATTGATTCTTACATATTTACTTATTGCACTTGTTATATTGCTTTATGTTGACAACTATCCATGAGATATACATGTTACAAGTTGAAAGCAAATGCTAAAACTTAATCATCCTTTGTGTTGCTTCAATGCCTTTTCCTTTGAATCTATTGCTTTATGAGTTTCCTCTTATGCAAAACTTTTTTATGCTTGTCTTGAAAGTACTATTCATGAAAAGTTTTTGCTTATATGATTCATTGTTTACTCTTTATCTATTTGTTAGCAAACTATAGATCATTGCTTTGAGTCACTTCATTCATGACATGAGCCTTGCAATATATTGATCAAGATTGTGTGAAAGCATGTCTCCTCAGAAATTATTTGTTGTTATCGTTTTACCTACTCGAGGACGAGTAGAACTAAGCTTGGGGATGCTTGATACGTCTCCAACGTATCCATAATTTCTGTTGTTCCATGCTTATATTATACCATTTGCTACATGTTTTATATACACTTCGTATCACTTTTATGCATTTTCTGGGACTAACCTATTAACAAGATGCCACAGTGCCAGTTCCCTGTTTTCTGTTGTTTTTGGTTTCAGAAAGTTACTTCTGGAAATATTCTCGGAATTGCACGAAACAAAAGGCCAGGTCCCTATTTTTCCAGCACGTACACGGAGTCCGAAGGAGAGACGAAGGAGAGCCACGAGGTGGCCAAACCATAGGCAGGCGCGGCAGAGGGCCCCACCGCGCCGCCAGGTGGTTTGGGCCCCTCGGGGGTCCGCCGACATCGCCCCTTCGCCTATTTATTCCCCGAGACGTGAAAACCCTAAAACACCGAGCCTTTCATCCAGAACATATTCGCTGCCGCCGCCGTCGTCAACCCTAACTCGGGGGGTTCCTGAAGCTCTTCCCGGCACCCTGCCGGAGAGGGGAATCATCACCGGAGGGCTCTACATCGCCATGCCCGCCTCCGGAGTGATGCGTGAGTAGTTCATCCTTGGACTATGGGTCCATAGCAGTAGCTAGATGGTTGTCTTCTCCACTTGTGCCATCATGTTTAGATCTTGTGAGCTGCCTATCATGATCAAGATCATCTTGTTGTAATGCTACATGTTGTGTTTGCTGGGATCTGACTTATATTGATACCTATGTGGAGCCGAATATTATATTATCATGTCTATGTCATTTGTGATCTTGCATGCTCTCCGTTACTTGTTGAAGCCTTGGCCAAGTGAATACTTGTAACTCCAAGAGGGGGTATTTATGCATGATAGTTGGGTTCAACCTCTATTTAACCTGGGATAGTGACAGCAAGTTCTAAGGTTGTAGATGTGTTGTTGCCACTAGGGGTAAAACAGCAATGCTTTATTCAAGGATGAATGTATTGTTTACATTACGCACATTACTTAATGCAATTGTCTGTTGCTTGCAACTTAATACTGGAAGGGGTACGGATGTTAACCGGAAAGTGGACTATTTAGGCATAGATGCATGCTGGATAGCGGTCTATGTAATGAATCTCATAGTAGATACCACAGCTCACACATGCATGTTATATGCACTTATCAATTGTCAATTGCCCAGCTGTAATTTGTTTACCCAGCATGTTAGTTATCTTATTGGAGAGACACCACTAGTGAACTGTGGACCCCGGTCCATTCTTTTACATCTGAAATACAATCTACTGCAATCATTGTTCTCTACTGTTTTATGCAAACAAACATCATTTTCCATTCGATACGTTTAACCCTTTGTTTTCAACAAGCCGGTGAGATTGACAACCTCACTGTTAAGTTGGGGCAAAGTAATTTGGTTGTGTTGTGCAGGTTCCACGTTGGCACCGGAATCCCTGGTGTTGCGCCGCACTACACTCCTTCACCAACACCTTCGAAGCAAACCTCGTTTTCCTACTGGTTCGATTAAACCTTGGTTTCATACTGAGGGAAAACTTACTGCTGCACTCATCAAACCTTCCTCTTGGGGTTCCCAACTGACGTGTGACGTACAAGCATTGTTTCTGGCACTATTGCCGGGGAGATATTCCCTCGTCAACCTAGAGCCACCAGCGCCACGTGGCTCCCCTCCGTGTCTCCTCTGGACTCCGTCTTCGTGTTGGAAAAATAGGAGGTTCTGTCCAAGTTTCGTCCAATTCGAGAATATTTCCAGACTAGCTTTTCTGGAATACAAAAACAGCAGAAAACAGGAACTGCACTGTGGCATCTTGTTAATAGGTTAGTCCCAGAAAATGCATAAAAATGCTATGAAGTGTATATAAAACATGTAACAATTGGTATAATATCAACATGGAACATCAGAAATTATAGATACGTTTGAGACGTATCAAGCATCCCCAAGCTTAGTTCTACTCGTCCTCGAGTAGGTAAAACGATAAAAACAAAATAATTTCTGAGGTGACATGCTACAATCATAATCTTGATCAAATAATACTGTAAAGCACATGTTATGAATGAAGTGATCCAGGTCAATGGTCTATAGTTTGCTAGCAAGTAGATAATGAGCAAACAACTGAATCATATAAGCAAAAACTTTTCATGAATAGTACTTTCGAGACAAGCATCAAGAGTTTTGCATAAGAGTTAACTCATAAAGCAATAGATTCTAAGCAAAAGGTATTTAACCAACACAAAGGAAGATTTAAGTTTCAGCAATTGCTTTCAACTTTCAACATATATATCTCATGGATATTTGTCAACACAAAGCATATAATAAGTGCAATATACGAGCATATAAAAATTGTTGCACCAAAGTTGACACTAGTGTTTGCTTCTAAGATAGAAAGAAGTAGGTAAACTGACTCAACATAAAAGTAAAAGAAAGGCCCTTCGCAGAGGGAAGCAGGGATTAAATCATGTGCTAGAGCTTTTTAAGTTTTTGAAATCATATAGAGAGTAAAAATAAGTTTTGAGAGGTGTTTGTTAATTGTCAACGAATCAGAAAATGGAAAGTACAATATGACCCCTGCCAACCAGACTTTTAAGAGCGGCTCCCATGAAGGACGTTATTTCTACCAGCAAGGCAGATCATCCCTCTTTCTCTTTTGTTTACACATGCAGATATTTCACTGTTTGTCATTGCTTGACTGATAAATCAGGGCAAAAATGTGAAGAGAATTAAGCGGTTAAAGTTGTAATTAATTGGGACTGGGCACCCCATTTGCCAGCTCTTTTTGCAAAATTAATGGATAAGCGGATGTATATGCCGCTAGTCCGGTGGTAAAGTCTGTTTGACAGTTGACATAAAGACATCCACCCCGTCCTCATGAGCTTGGTAAACATTGACACAAAATAGGAGTAATAAAGTTTGAATAGTTTAAAGGTAGCACATGAAAAATTTACTTGGAATGGCAAGAAAATACCACATATAGGTAGTTATGGTGGACACAGATGGCATGGATTTTGGCTCAAGGTTTTGGATGCACGAGAAGCATTCCCTCTCAGTACAGAGTTTAGGCTAGCAAGGTTATTTGAAGCAAACACAGGATATCAACCGACACAGCAAGGCTTATATGAAAACATATTGCAAGCATTATAAGACTCTACACTGTCTTCCTTGTTAACCAAACCCTTTTACTAGAAAATATCTAGACCTTAGAGATACCAAACATGCAAACCAAATTTCAACGAGCTTTACGGTAGTTCTTCATTAATAGGTTTTAACTACATGATACAAAAGCTTAAACATGAACTACTTGATAACTCAAAACAATTGACAAGTATCAAATTATCCAATACAATGATCTACAAGAATATGTAAGCTTTTTCCATTATACCATCTACCACATGCAACATTTTCTGTTCCAACCAAACACCAATCAATTTATTTCAACATAAACTCTCCAAACAATTATAAGTGAAGCAAGAGAGTACTTTCTTTAAAAGAACTAACAGCTCTGAATAAGAGATGCATGAAAAACAGGAGCTAAAAGCATAGCAATAGCTAGACAAGAATACTCAACAAGTATAAGTGAAGAATAGGAGTATTCATATGAAAAAGCGGAGCGTGTCTCTCTCCCAATCAAGAATGCTGGGGTCCAATCAAGTTGACCATACGAAAAATAAAATACTGAAAATAAAAGCACACAGACGCTCCAAGTAAAGCACATATGATGTGAAAGAATTAAAATATAGTTTCACTAGAGATGACCTGATAAGTTGCTGATGAAGAAGGGGATGCCTTGGGCATCCCCAAGCTTAGACGCTTGAGTCTTCTTGAAATATGCTGGGGTGATCCATGGGAGCATCCCCAAGCTTAAGCTCTTCACTCTTCTTGATCACATTATATCATCCTTCTCTCTTGACCCTTGAAAACTTCCGCCACACCAAACTCAAAGTAATTCTCATTAGAGGGTTAGTGCACAATCAAAAACTCACATGTTCTATAAGGACACAAACATGACCGTTACTTTTAACATTAGCTACTGCCACTGATGTTATGTGAAGCTCTTCACCCTAAAAAAGAATTCCACTCAACACTAGTAAAAGAGAGAATGCGAAAAATAAAAGACAGAATCTGTCTAAACAGAACAGTCCGCAAAGACGAATTTTTTCGAGGCACTTACGTTGCTCAGATCGAAAAACTTTAAACTAACGAAAGATGCGTACATATCTGAGGATCACGCACAAAAAATTTCAGATTTAAATAATTTTTCTGTGATTTTACAGAATTAAAACGGTGAACAGCAGAAATCTGTTCCTGCGCAGAAATCCAAATCTAGCATCATCTTCCTATTAGAGGCAATACTTGGCACAACAATGCGATAAAATAAAGATACAAAGGAATTGTTACAGAAGTAAACAACTCCTTGACTAAAAACTGAAAACAAAAGATAATGGGTTGCCTCCCAAAAGCGCTTTCTTTAATGCCTTTTAGCTAGGCTTGAAGATTTTAATGATGCTCTCATAAGAATAAGAGTTGAAAAACAAAAGAGAGCATCAAGAGGCAAATATCAAACACATTTAAGTCTAACCCACTTTCTATGCAAAGGAATCTTGTAACAAAATAAATTATTGAAGCATAAAGCAACTAGCATAGAAAGATGAAACAATATAACTTCAAAACTTTCAACATAAAGAGGTGTTTAGTGACTTGAAAACTTTTACAACCATATTTTCCTCTCTCATAATAACTTTCAGTAGCATCATGAACAAACTCAACAATATAACTATCACATAAAGCATGCTTTTCATGATCTACAAACACATAATTTTTATTAAGCTCAAAAACAGTGGGGTCATTAAACCCACTTTTGACAATAGTAGTATAATAAATATCATTAGGCAATATAGGACCATCATCAAGAGCATTATCATATATAACATTAGGGAGCACATTTTTACTTTCTGCAATTTCCTTTTCTTGAGTCAAGGAGTTGTCTACTTCAAATTTATCAAAAGGAGATATTTCAATAGAATCATGACATTCAACAATATAGCATTCTTCCTCCTTAGGTAGGCACGGAGGGCAATCATATAATGTAAGAGTTAAAGAGTTACTATCATTAGAAGGTAGATCCTCCTTTTGTTCTTCACTCTCCTCCTCTTTTTCATCCAATGAGCTTTCAGCTTCAGCAATTTCTTCTTCCACAGGTTCCTGCAAGGCATAAGTTTCATCTTTTGGAGGAAACATCCTCTTAAGATGTTCAGTAATATAAGAATTATTATCCTTGTAGGTATCATAACAATATTTAAGTATGCCAAAACTTTCAGATTTATAAGGGGCATCAATTTTATGCTCAAGATAAGAACTAATTTCAAGGGCACCCTTAAAAACAATAAATTCTTCAATTCTTTCCACCTCATACCCATTATAGTAACCTTTAACATAAGAAGCTAAGGTTTCATTATCATTACAAGCACATTGGAAAGAAAAATGTTTGGACTTCCTATAACAATCAGATTCATTAAAGCAAAAAGATTTGCCAAATATAAAGCATAAATTTCTAGCATATTCCTCTAGTTGATTTAAGATTTTCCATAAGTACATCCCTTTTTGTGACAAGCGGTAATTCCTATAATATCTTCGTTCATCCTCAGTGGACCCACCTTGCCAACAAGATCTAGTTTCATAGAGATAAGCCATTGATAGCAAATAAACAACTAGACATAATAACAAACCGAAATAAACTAGATGCAAGTAACTAATTTTTTTGTGTTTTTGATAAATAAAGCAAACAAGACTAAATAAAAATAAACTAAGCAAGACAATAACAAAGTAAAGAGATTGGAAGCGTGAAACTCCCCTTGCAGAAATCCTCTTGCTTCCCAATATGGCGTCAGAAAATATGGCGTGTGGAAGGAAGGCAAGGAGATTGCTGAACCGAAGTGCTTCTGCTCCCCGGCAACGGCGCCAGAAAATATGCTTGATTGCGTGGATCACACGTTCGCTGGGAGACCCCAAGAGGAAGGTATGATGCAGTGTAGCAGCAGTTTTCCCTCAGTATGAAACCAAGGTTTAATCGAACCAGTAGGAGCAAGAAATCACTTCGGAAGGTTGTCAGTGGCGCGCTGACGTGGAATCTGCACACAACACAATCAAACTACTTTGCCCCAACGAAACAGTGAGGTTGTCAATCTCACCGGCTTGCTGAAAACAAAGGATTAAACGTATGGTGTGGAAAACAGTAGTAAATTGCAGAGAATGAAAAGGAACAGTGTTTGCAGTTGGTTGTATTATCAGTGTAAAAGAATGGACCGGGGTCCACAGTTCACTAGTGGTGTCTCTCCATAAAAGATAACTAACATGCTGGGTGAAAAATTACAGCTGGGCAATTGACAAAATATTGAGCGCATGACAATGCATATATATGACATGATGATTACTATGATATTCATGTGGGCATTACGACAAAATACATAGACCGTTATCCAACAGCGTCTATGACTAATAATCCACCGCCAGGTTGTCATACCGAGTTCCCCGTTGGTATTAAGTTGCAAGCAACGGATAATTGCATTAAGTAATGTGCGTAAAGTAAACAAATGCATTAGACCTAACGGCGTACCCTTAAGCTAAGCATCGGTTATTTTATCCCTAGTGGCAACAGCACATCCACAATCTTAGAAGTTATTGTCACTCTCCCAGATTACCGGAGGCATGAACCCACTATCTAGCATAAATACTCACTCTTGGAGTTACAAGCATCTACTTGGCCAAAGCATCTACTAGTAACGGAAAGCATGCAAGATCATAAATAACATATAAGATAGATTGATAATCAACTTGACATAGTATTCAATATTCATCGGATCCCAGCAAACACAACATGTAGCATTACAATAAGATGATCTTGATCATGATAGGCAGCTCACAAGATCTAAACATGATAGCATAAAGTGGAGAGACAACCATCTAGCTACTGCCATGGACCCGTAGTCCAAGGATGAACTACTCACGCATCACTCCGGAGGCAGGCATGGTGATGTAGAGCCCTCCGGTGATGATTCCCCTCTCCGGCAGGGTGCCGGGAAGAGCTTCTGAACCCTCCCGAGCTAGGGTTGACGGCGGCGGCGTCTCTGGAACTTTTCGTGGATAATGGCTCGGATTTAGGGTTTTCGCGTCGGGAGGAATAAATAGGCGAAAGGGCGGCGGCTGCGGAGCCACGAGGGCCCCACACCACCCCACGGCGCGGCAGGGGGGCCCGCGCGGCCCCATGGTGTGGGCGTCACGTGGCTCCCCTCCGTGTCTCCTCTGGACTCCGTCTTCGTGTTGAAAAATAGGAGGTTCTGTCCAAGTTTCGTCCAATTCCGAGAATATTTCCAGACTAGCTTTTCTGGAATACAAAAACAGCAGAAAACAGGAACTGACACTGTGCATCTTGTTAATAGGTTAGTCCCAGAAAATGCATAAAAATGCTATGAAGTGTATATAAAACATGCAACAATTGGTATAATATCAACATGGAACATTAGAAATTATAATATGTTTGAGACGTATCAAGAAGCTCTTCAATTTGGACTTTGCATGATTTCAAAGATCCTTGCCGAGTGGGAGGCAATGGTGGATGGAATCAAGGAGTGCGAGGAATACTGTCATAAGCTAGTGGTTGAGCAGTCATCGAAAGAAGAAGCAGACCTTCTGTCCAGGACCAAATGTAGCAACGTAGATGGTGTTAAGAAGTTATATGAAGCCTGTCAAGTTGATCTGCTTGCTGCAAAGCTACGAGTGAGCAAGTATGGTGCATGCATCGGATAGTAAGCAAGGTGCAGGAAGCTGATGTCAGGTGTAGATATGTATTAAAGACCTAGTGGTAGCGCCTGTATCTCCCCGTATGTATGTAAAACTAAAACTGGACATCGCGCGTGCAGCAGTAGCGCACGTTTTGAAGAACTCTGCACCCATGTTGGTGCTAGCTGTTGAAGCCTGTGTCTGTAATATAAATCAGGGTCGATCGTTTCATCAAAACCATGTTCATGTACGGGTGTTTTTTTTCTATTTGAAATCATTAAGTTTTTGTGCTAGGTATGAGACAACAAAAATTGTTCGTGGGAGCAATTGCCATTACGTGCATCCGATCTTTACCGCACATAAAGTATGACATAACATAAATATATAGACCACAATATATAGGCCTAAACTATATTCTGGGCACAGAAGCTCATGAGTATTTACAATTTGCTAAAACCCATGTTTTTGCAACCAAAAGAGCAAGGGTGTGTACTCGTGTTGACAGTAAAGTACAGCATAAATGGATGCCAGGAACTTCCTTTAAGAACATCTCCTTATCTTCTCTAGCTTGTTCTCTAGACGAATTCCTCTAGATTTCATCCTTTGTGCAATTCTCTCAATGTTTGTAAAAGCTGCCTTCATACTATTACTTAAGACCTCTTGCCCACCGAAATAGCTGAGGATCGCCAAATTATGGAACTGAGCTGAGAAGGAACAGATAAACCTCACAGATATAAACCAACCTCTAGCAAGTTTTTGACACTTGATGTTTGCTCTCTTCAGTTCACACTTTAGGCTAATGTTTTCCTCTTCTAACTGCTTTAGCCTGTTGTGGTTTACATCTCTGATCACTGTATTAGTTGCATTTCCCATATAGCCTTTTGTTATCAGCTAGCTTTTGTTATCAGCTTGGCTAATTCCATGGTGATCTCAGCTACTGCATCTGGTCTACCTTTTGTTATCAGCTAGCTTGTTATACCACCTAGCACAGGGAATTTTTACATAGGTGTTCTGCAGATCCTTAAAACGGTATATAGGTAATACAAAAAAGACGATGGCTATTTTGTACATTATTACCTTTACTAAAAAACATCCCAGATATAAATAGTACAAGTGTTTTATTGCTCTGCTCCAGCATATATTTCTTTCCGCCTACAAGCTCATTTAACTAAATGGAATATGATACAACTCTTGTGCGATCAGATCCCATATTAAATTTTCCCACGGCAGTCGTTTCGTAGGGTCATATCCTGTAGGAGGCACTCTAATAGGAACCTTGTTGTGTAAATCCTCTCGAAAAGAAACATGAGTTCGAAGCTTATGAAAATTAATTCCCCACAAGAACATCACGAAGAGGATCAGTAAGAGCAATCTAAAATAGCACATAGCATTGGCTCAGAGTGTACTTAGATGATCATCACAATAGTTGTCTGTTCGATCAAGCATAAAACTACGCGATAAACCATGGAGCAGAGAACAATTTAACAAAACAGTTTTACAGAGCTGTTTAGACAGGAACTGTATCAAATAGTTGGTGCGACAGACGAGCTCCATATGGAAGCATCATATAGGTAACGAAAAGGACATCACAGTAGTTTCAGTGCAGTGCAGAAAACTCTGAAGGAGTGAACGCCCGCATGAAGGCAGTGAAGCCGTCTACATAGGTTGATATTGCTGAGGACGATGTCGAGGTAGCAAGCATCTACTTTGCCTTCTTGCCCCCCGAACCTGTCTTGGTGGTTACGGTGCCCCCGAACACAAGATAAGGTAGAAGTTAAGCATATTATGTATGCAGCGAACAAACATATCCAGCGATCTGTAAAAGATAAACTAAAGCTCGATCTCATACAAAGCAAGACGTAAAATAGAGCTCAAGAGCAAACCTCTTATTACTCTTTGGGGCAAGCGCTGTGCTATCTTTTTCTTCAGTGAAAGATTCATCTCCACCACCCTCCACAGCAGCAACTCCTTCGGCTTCCCCAGCAGCCTGTACACGTTTAAAACGACAGAACATACATAAGAACAAATGCAGAATCAGCAATAGGAAAAGAACTGTCGAACAGGGAAATGAATATTTACCACTCCTTCGGCTGAAAGAGTACTATCCGCAGCAACCACCCTTTCCTCTTTTTCGGGGGTCTTGAAAAGTGAACGCCTCGTACCACGTCTAGGGGCCGTGGCACTGAAACACCCAAGAAGAACGTAAGTAAGGTAAAAGAACTAAAGACACATCCCATGTACGCTGAAAGTAATCCAGACGAGTAGTACCCTGCAGGTGGAGTCTTGGGCTTGAATTTGGAAGAAGGAGAAGCAACCGTGGCAGCAGGAGGAACCAAGTTTCTGTGGCAAAGGAGAGCTCATATTAATCCTCATAATAAATGTACATTTTGAATGCGACAGGGAGAACCTGAACACACCGACACAGGTGTGGATACAGCAGGCGGTGAAGACGCAACCACATGTGGAAGCTGTAAGCCCACAACACCGGTTGATGATGACGTAGCAGAAGGTCCAGCGGTTAGCACGAGAAGCAGCAGGCGGCAGCTCAGGCTTGTAGGTCTCTTCAATACGAATAATCTGAAAAGATAACTGCTCGCTAACGTTTGACCTCCATTTCTTGGATATGCAAACCAACAGCTTGTATTTCTATCCAATGAGACGGTAATTTCTAGTGGAATAGTCGTGTCATATTTTGCAGCGTTAGCGGTCTCCTCAATAGTACGATGGCCCGGATATCTCTGACGTAGCAAGAAAGGCAATGTTGTTCCTACAGCCCCTGCCGCAACCTTGTCAAAGAGCACAAATTCGGCCTCCGCTGTGTCATCAGATGCGAAGACAGAGATATAGTACCTACAAATCAGAAGTGACGACAGCGTCTGCCAACAAGCTTGGTGTTAAGTGTAAACAGAGGACCTCTACCACTTATGTTAGGTCTGCACGAATGGAAGAGCAGGTTTCACCCGAGCACGTGTACTGGTATCCATCGTGCCTGCAAGATTTGCGGCAGGCAAAGCACGAAGCGAACCACCAGCGCTGATCAGTTGCAAGCCTGTTCACGGTGACGGTACAGAAGAACCGCTTTTCCTGTACATTAAACATTATCCAGCGTTAGGATCAGAGGGAAACCGAAATGAATAAGCGAACGTTGAAAAATCCAAAAACAGCATAACTAACCATGTCTTCGAAAGGATCAAGCTCATTCAGCTCAAAAGCCGTCATATAAAGCGGAATTTGTGGAGCGCGCGGCACAATGGCATCAGGTCCTGTTGGCACGTAGGTTGCTATAGGAATAAAATTATCTCCAAGACTGCATACAGATAGGAAGAAATTAAACACGAAGAAGACGCAAGGCTAGAACAGAAAACAGAATAGATATAATAGTTGCGAATACACACCTTGCACGGAAATCATTTATATCCGGAATATCCTCATCGATGTACCAGCGACAAGCAGAGCTACCGCTCAGACCCCTTACCCCTGCAGCAAACAGAAAAAACTCAGTCCAACAACCAATCTAAAGAGGCCTTCGTATGGGCAAGTGCAAGCATACTACTGGGCAGTAGAAATAGTGAGAACTCTAAAACAATGCACCAGCGGTATAGAAACCAAGACAAGAAATTAAGCGTCCAGTCACCATGAGACATCTTAGGCAATGTTCCTACAAAGATAGCAATCACCGGTTCCTTCGCACCTATAGCCCGAACCGCTTCTGCATCAAACTCATCTGCACGTTCTCCCCAGAGAACAAGTCTAATCTCGCCTCCTCTACAAAAGCATATGCAAAGAATCAGTCACATGTTTCTACCAGTAACAGAGATAGCTAGCATAAAAAAAAGGTATTATCCATCCGAGCGTACGTCTGGTTAGTCAGTATGATTGATCTAGTATTAGATGTGGTTGGGCGTTTCATAGACTGAACAGGGATGATATCCGAAACCATGCTTATTTTTCCAATCACATCTGTAGAAAAGTAATTAAGAAAGATAGAGTTAGACACAACAGTTATAGGGAGCAGGACACTTATCTGTACATGCACAGCAAATCAACAAGAACATACCAACGAAGCGAGCAGGAGTTTGGCTGGCATCATCAAGCTCATCAAACGTAGTTAGGTTATAGGTGCAGAAAGGATAAGCTTCTTCCAAGCCAGGCCTTTCTTCAACTCTGGTATACTTCGTAATCTGCACCATGAAAGGGCTTTCTACAGCCCTGTACGACGGCCTCGACGAGTTACACAGGAACTTCGTAATCACAAAGACCTTCCGTTCTTTCAAAACATCCTTCAGACGGTCTGCAGAGTTTGGAGGAACCTGACCGTACATATGATTTCCCTGAAAAACGAGACTCGTGTTAGAGTAAGAAAAAAGGTAAGCCTCAAACAGACTGATAAAAAAAAACTAGAAACTACCCCGCGTGTTGCAGCGGGAATCTCTTTAAAAAATTGTTATGTAAATGAAATGGATATAAGACGCATGAAATATTCAATTGTCAAGATTTAGTTGATCACAACAGTCAAGACACTATTAATTCGTGTGAAATTACTGAATATATTCGAGGACTAATTAGTGACGTGGAAAATTATATGGCTGAAAATAAGATGGCATGGATAGGTTGCATGAAAAATCTACTATTATTAATTATTGTTAGTGGGGATGACATGGACAAATGATTGGCTAACATAGTGGGTGATGTGGATAGATTGCATGTTGAGATAGAAAAATAATTAATGCACTTAGTGGGGTTTTGCTTTATAAGAGGTATAGATTTGCAGCCGCCGTAGTAGTGACTTGAGAGTCAATGAGAACCAGGTCAGTGTGCTTAATCGGGCCATCGTCAGTGGCTCCACGAAAGTGCCAAAGACGAGAAACAAGGACACAAATAGTCCATTGGTCGTTACCCTTATGGATTTCCGAAAGCCGGCTGTGCGCCATCTGCAGTAAAAATAGAAGAAGGAGAAAGACAGTAGGACAACAATGTATCCCCTGTTATTTCAGTTGACCCGAAAAAACAAACAAAGGATACAAACGTACATCATGCAGAGAAAGAAGGTCATTTTATTGGATGCAACAATAATAATTCAGACACAAACAATGGGCGCCACAAGACGCAGTTACAGAAGCAACGCTGACAACAACACTGAGAACACTAAACAAAACGAAGCGACCCTACAAGCCGCAAATACAGTAAATGACAATCAAAAGGTATATGGTTTACAGTGAAAACACGGGAAGCCTCTCTCTCTAACCGTGTAATGTAACGAACAACGGATAGTACGATCGTAACAGCTGAACGCACCGAATCTCTATAGGGTACCATACAAATATAGTTATAGTCTAGGATGATGAAACCATATGCCTCCTACAAAAAACTTATGGCCTTCATTGCAACCTGGTCATAGGCATCACTCCAAAAGAAGCGTCTCTGCCCTAGCACATCAGGAACTGCGTCAGGGAGTTCAAGTTCCACCCCGACAAGAACTGAACCATCCTCAGTCACCTCACATAGATAATGCAACGCTCGCAACGCACAACGTGCCGCAAGGTTCTCTAAAATAGGAAGAACAAAGGAAACAACAGTGCACATCCTATGGATCATCGCCACAACAAAGGAAAAAAAAACCTCGCACACAACGCACAGAAACATTCCGCAGCATAAAAATAAAGTGAGTAAGCCAGTCAACAAAAATAAGGACGAAGAACAGATCCTTCTACAGGTACACAGAAAGGAAATAGAATTAAACCTTCCGGATTAGAGAAGAAACAGCCTTCGTGCCAGCAACAGCAACGATTATTGCAGGCCTGAAAAAAAAGAGTGAGCAAAAGTAGACGTGGACATCCTAGGAAACATGGTAAACCTCGTATAGCTCGAAGCATTTGGACAGTAAAGAAGAAGCAAGAAAATAAAAACACGAACACAACACAACGCACGGAAATATTCCGCAGCATGAACAACAAAATTAGTAAGGTATCAAACTGAAACAACAAAATCGTATACAGGTACACACAACAGGAAAAATAAATAAACCTTCAGAGGACTAAAAAAGAAGCAGTCTTCCCAGCAACAACCCAGCAATCCTTCAGTCCTGTAAACAAACATATGTTAAAACCTTTTTAGCAATCGAAATGGATTTTAGTTTATTTAAAAGCAATAGAAATAGATCTTAGTTTATGTCAAACTACATCTTCTTAGCAGTAGAAAAATCGGAGCGTACATACTCCACTATGGAGCGAGAGCCCGTAAGCAGATCAAAGAAAAGACAAGAAAAAGCAAGAAAACTTGATGTAATGCATCTCTGTCTATTTCAAAGTACAGTCTATTTAGTTTATTTCAAGTAGCAGTAGAAGTGCATCTTAGTTTTTTCCACACCACATCTTCTCACCAGTAGGAAAAACAGAGCGCAAAAATAATCTATTTAAAAGTACAGTTTATTAGCAGTAGAAATGCAAGATCCAATGGGGATATCGAAGCCTGTCGTCAAGCATTTCAAGAAGCAGTAGAAGTGCATCTTAGTTTATTTCACACCAGATCTTCTTAACAGTAGGAAAAACAGAGCGTACATACTCCACTATGGAGCATTCATAGGACGGACAGTAAAAGTCTTCTTAGCAGTAGAATAAACAGAGGGCACATACTCCACCATGGAGCATTCATACAACGCACATCAAGAAGCTCAGTATAAACAAAGCAGAACGCGCGTAGTCCACTACGTAGCATTCATAGGACGCACAGTAAAATTCACAGTACAAGCAGAGAACAAAACTATTATCGGAGATGCGCAATCAAAACCACAGCAAAACCCTAAAAACAAGCCTCGAAAAACAACATTACCTTTACTCACAAGCAATCTTAGAAACCCTCTGAACAACCAGCAGCAGCAGATCCAAGCGAATGCCCTGCAAATACAGACGGATCCGAAGTAAGTAGCAAGAAACAACTACAGTGGCTTCGAGGGCGAAGACGACGACCTACCGAAAGGATGAGGAACCAAGCAGTCGCTGGAGCATGGACAACAACGAAGATCCTGTAATAACAGCAAAGAATCGCATCAACAGGGGACCAAACTCATTACAACAAAGAACCGCATCAGCAGAGGGGACTAAACTAAAAACAGCACCACAAATCAAGAAGGGGAAAGCTGTACCACACCTCAATCGTACATATCCATGAGAACGAGCGAAGCAGAGGATGAAGAACCGGAAGCGGAGAGCGAAGCAGAGGAGGAAGAAACGGAAGCGGAGCAGACTGCGGAGAGTGAGGAAACAAGAGAGGGCAGGTGAGAGAAGGAGAGGCGGGCGCAACGGGCAAAAGGAGAGGGCGAGGACCGAAGTCCACCCAAGTAGGGCCCGCCAGCGTCGGAACGAACAACGCACGAAGGAAACGGTCGAGCCCCTACCAAACGGGCCCCTGCCAATCGGACCTACACGTCAGCGGGTGAAGTGGTGGCGGCTGACGCGAGAAGGGTAAAAAAGCAGCCGTCCACCCCTTGTTCACCATACGGTAAAGCTAGCGTAGGGTTTCTACTGCGTGGTTTGCGCGCTCGTTATCGACACCACGCAGCCGGGCCGCAGAAACGACGTCCCCATCCGTCATCGACCCCCGGGATGTTACTATTCACTCAAACGGGTGTAAAATGTCCTCGACCGGATCAGACGCCCAGCATCGCGCCACACCAGCGTTTTCACTATTCCAAAATGCATTGAACGGCCGGCGGGCGTCGCTCGCTCACAGGGGGTGTGAGAAGCCGGGTAGGCTAGCGCCCTTTATAGGAGTAATTACGCGCATTAGAACATGATTCATGGGTGAAGGGTCTCACCGAAACCAATGGTCAGAAGGAGGAAGAAGCACAATGCAGTCACTACGATCTTGGAGTGCCCCATGCCTGGCAGACTGAAACAAGGTTTAGGGAATTTACTTGTTGACGTCTTGCACATCCTTGTTGGCTCGAATGAAATTTTGTTGGGTGTGGAAGAAGAGGTGGAGGTATCTACTTATAGAGAGGTAGATAAGTAGATGGAACCTAATATTGGATATAAATTAATATCTTAATTTTCGGTATTAATTGTCGACAATCATTTTTGCGCCACGTAATCACATCACGTTGCCTTCTGACCTTCTCATTGTTTGTTGTGCTCTGGACGCCCCTCCTAGTCCTTGGGCAGCCTCCTCGGTCTAGTTCTCACGCTACCGTTGGGTGCGTGATGACACACACGTACGGCTCAGATGGCAGCATCGTTGGCTTCAATGTGAGTATGTGAGTCGTGACCATCAACAAGCCTCGTAGGTCACTGCGTAGCGGCACTAATAGGACGCGCCAAGGGACAACCGTGGCCCATGGCTCCATCCTCTAGTGCTCCGTTGTACTAGGTTTGATCTGCGACTAATATCGCGCTAGGACAAATAGCTGTGACCCTAAAAAAATCTGCTACTTGGATGCCATAGCGGAACCCCGCTCAAACTGCGATAGCGTCGTATAGTGAGCTATTTAAAACTATGAGTTTTTTATTTTTTTTATTTCCGTCATTTGTAAGGGCACGGTGTGGCGTCGTGATATAGTACTAGTTGAAATTGGCGTGGCGGCACGCCACGCCCTTGCTGAGGATATGTTGTCGTATTTTTTTTAGGTGGGTTGTATATATGTTGTAAAGGAATTCTAATTTGTCTAATGTAATTAGTTGAAATTCGATTTGGAAGCAGTCTATAATTAGAGTAAATGTAGTTGCATTTTGTGGAAATATTCATGTATTCAATTTTTTTTGTAATGTAACTATGTAATTAGTTAGTTTTAAGTTATGTATTATTCTTCAATTTTGTTAGCTCAATTGGAATGGTTAAGTTGAATTGGTGTGGTGTGTTTGTGTTTGTCGTTAAATATTTAATTTAGCTCGATAGTTGGAGGGAATACATTTCGTGAGCACTTACTAAATTCAATTTTCAATGAAGCTATAATCGGAGGGAGCGAATTTGTATTTTCTTGAAATATTCATCCAATCAAACATCTATTTTTAAATGCGGTGGCTATTTTGAGGTTGACAAAATTGTGGAAATAGCAGAGAACATGTTTTAGCTAATGAAATTTGGATTTTGTTATTCAATTTTTTCTGGTTACGCGCACAAATTGCAGTCACTATTTTGTTTAACGATGGCTTAAAGGAAATATTTGCGGGAAGATACGTTTAAAATTTGTCTCGAAAATATGACAGCGGGAAAGAAATGTTAGTTTTAAAATTTTGTGTTGGAAATTTGAGCGCGCGAAAAGAAGTGTTATTTTTTTTTGTAAGTAAAATTCGAGGGAAATGTATGCCAAAATTGTTTATCAACTCTTAAACTTGTGTGGAAATTTAATTTTTGGAACTAAACACATTGTGGACATAAACATTTGTTGGATTTTGATAATTTCCAAACCCATTTTTTGTTTTGAGTGCATACAATTCTAAACTTAACTTACTTCTTAAACTTATTAATATTTATGTATGACCATAGTATAATTCCTTTGCTTATGGTGGTGAATATTAAAAATATTCCTTTGCTTATTTGAACATGTTCAGTGCATACTTATTGAATTGAAGTCCATATTTAGGGGAAGTCTATCTACATTGGAGGCAAATATTTAGGAAGTTGAAATATTCAATGTGAGTCCACAATAAGAAGAAATGCATTATGTGGGCATTTAATAAATGTGACAACACATAATCGGAAGAAATGCATTTTTTTTTGTTCAAATATTCGTAAATTCGAAGTAGTTGGACATGTTAGTTTTTTGCCATATGTAGTCAGCATTTATTGTTTGATCATTTTAATGTATTTTTCATGGCATTTTGTCTCCTTTTTTTTCCCTAAGGTGCATTATTAATATTTAAGAGTCATGTTTGTTGGTATAATTTTTTTTGGTAAAGTCATGTAAGCACGCATGGAGATGTGTTAGCTGTGAAGACATTTTTTTTCTGCAAATTTCAGTATTTGTTTTGCATTTTTTTGAATTGTGGTTTCGAAGATATGGATTTTACATTGTTTTGTTAATATTTTTCTTTTATTTCCGGAATTTGCAGCTGACAGGTGGGTCCAGCTGACGTCGGTGTGTGACGTCAGCGTCGGGCAGCAGGGCGGACGCGCCGGCGGCGCCGTGGTCGCGCTCGCGCGCGGCGGCGGACGCGACCGAGACCGCGGTGGCGCGGATTCGGTGGCGCGCGTGGAGGCGAGCCCAACGGGCGGCGCGGCGGACCATTTGGTCGCCGGGCTCGCCGGCGGCGAGCAATCCACGGCGGCGGACAGCGCGGCCGCGCCGACGACGATTACGGCGGCTGTGAAGCGTCCCCGCACTCGATTCGCATAGAGGAAGCAGCGGCGGCGACGGCGGAGCCGCTCATGGCCTGGGATCCGGCGGGGGAGGGGCGGAGCGGCGGCGCGCCGTGACGGCGGCGGCGGCGAGCACGGACGCGTCGCGGAGAGAGGAGAGGAAGGGGAAAACTGTGGCGTTTTTACATGAAAGTCCCTCAGGTTTTCCGTAATTTAGTGTGGGGCCTTTTGCTCGTAGAATCGTAGGACCGCGCGGCAATTTCTCGCCCGCGAGGGGTGTTTTTCCAAATTTAGCGGCGACGTGTCGCTGACTGTGGGGCCCACCCCGTACTGTAGCTGGGCCTGAGGGAGCGCGGATTTGTGCTCCCTTAATATAGTTAGTAATAATTCCAGTTGAACTATCCGTACAATTACAAGTTTTACAATGATTGGCGAATTTAGGAGCCGTCCAAGCAAGCCAATCCAAGGGTTGAAAAATAGGAGTACTAGAAAGTACTGAAAAGTACTGAAAATATATATTAATTAATTTTATTTTCTATACCTAATAATAAAGGAAGGATGGCTTTTTTTTTTTTTGAATTTTTCCACGTATATTAAACCACCAAAGAGTACACGATTACATCGATTACAAAAACAAAACTAAAAGAGACTAGCAAATCTATGAGATCTTCAAACTCTTTCTTCATCCATGACACAATCTTGTACTTTTCTGAAGGCAGCCGTAGAACAACGCCAGCACCACCAAACCACAGACCTGTGAATACCACCGAAGGTTCTCCCTTTTTAATTTTGAGCCGTAATACCAAGACTTTGTGCACGCACGCAGCCATTAAATTAATCAAGCGACATCGGCAAGAGCACCACTACTGATATTCCAGGGACAAATAACCGAACCACTTTGTCGACGTCGTTGGGAGCCGAGAGAACGAATCACCATTGCCGAAGACGTAGTAGCCGGGATAGATATTGCGAGGACAAACCTCCTCGCGGCAACCATGAGAAACAATCCAAGATTGATCTGGCGAAGCAAGATCTGAAGAACCATACCTAGACAGACTTAATCTTCCAAAGCCACCATTGACGTCGGGAAGGATATCTCGCCGTCGAACGAAGCGTGGAAGATCACTTATTGCAGACGATACCATCTCCATTAACGAAGAAGATGACGACCAAAACCAAACTCTACCATAAAGGAAGGATGGCTTCTTGTGATACGTCATTGAAACTAAACCTAAAGTTGACGCAAATTACCCACCAATACCACCTATAAGTTGTAAGTGGCAAGTCACGTACCGGTTCGATTTTTCTTTTCCCCGTCTCCCGTCTCTTCCCTCACGTGCGAACGCCGGCCCGCTTCAGCGCCGACGCCCGGCCCCAACCTCGCGTCCCCCACCGATGGCAGCCCTAGCGTGCGCCACCCTGTTTATGCACGCCGCCACGGCCCCTGGATCCAGCACGAGCAGAGCAGCAACGTCCTGAGCAGCTCGGCAGGTGTCCTCCTGTGGTCGACGATGAGGGCCGTGGTGCAGGCCGGACACCAGATAACGTGAGCAGCTGCCGCCCCAATTCTTCAACGCCGCGTGTCGTACGACTACGAGGCCGGCCAATTCTTGCATTCGACCAGAATACCGCGCCGATATTGGACGGCAATGGTTGAGAATAGAGGATGCCAAATGGAGTCAGGCATGGCGGCCGGAGGCATGGACTCGCCGGTGTCGGGAAGCTCGCCGGGACGGCCGTAAGTTTGTGGCGCAGGAGTGTGAGGCGGCTGGCAGCGCGCACACGAGGTCGGGCAGGAGGCGGCGCTGTTCAGAGAGCTGTGGGGAGGGGAGGTCGGCAGAAGGAGAGCGAGCAGGCGCGGTGGTGGTATCTCCGGCGACCACGGTAGGATGAAGACCACCTGACGTGGATAAGGCAAGGAGGCTGGGGCTTTGGTTGCTTTGGTCGATTTACGTTTAGATGGGCTGGGTGGCCGCCTGCTTATTGGGCTAAGGGATAGATGGACCGGGGCTGGCTGTTGGGTGTGTTTCATTTTCTATTTTATGTTCAGCATATAGAGAAAAAAAGGCTTTGGGGATTTAACAGAAAATCAAATATTTTAAAGTTTTTGCAATTTTTTATGAAAGCTCGATTAGAATTCATGAAAAGATGCATGGTGGCATGATCCCATGATGGTGTAGTTTCAGCGTTCTTTCACTCCATGCAAAATTGTTTGTGGCATGTCAGAGGCTACACCATGTATCATCATGCATATTGACCTCCGTTGGGTGCTTTCTGTTGTTGAAACTGAACCGAGATCTTTCATGTGATCCAATTCTTTGGAATTTTAGTGACATTTCAATTTAATTAATTTTGTTTTTTGCATGTAATTTAACAAGTGATTTTCTACCTGATGATTTCATACTTACAGATACACAGGATGTATACAAAGAAAATTAGAAAGAAAAAAGTGTCGAGTTTTTCCTTTACTTTTGTGAGGATTGTTGTATAGTGAGACATCTAAGAGAACTACAATTTGGGTGAAACCAAACGTACGTCTAAAATGATGATACTTCAAACTTAAGATGATTTCTTATACCCGTTGCAACGCACGGCCACTTTTGCTAGTATTTACTAAAAGGTCGAGACGTGATGGTAATTAGGCAAACTGCAACTGCACGTCGGTTTGCCCTCGTTCAGATCGACCACGGTGCCGATCCGCCTTCACCACCACGGCGTCGTCTTGAACGGCCGGGCGGGGTAGCTCAACCACTACAGGAACAGGGCGCTATGCCGACGGCCTTTAGCCGTCGGCACAGACCAGAAAACCGTCGGTATACCCCTATGCCGACGGCCGCCGTCGGCACAGCCTCGTCGGGATAGGTCCCTGTAGGCACAGCCCACCTGGCCGTCGGCACAGGTAAAAACCGTCGGCACAGGCTTTGCCGACGGCCAAAAGGGACCGTCGGCACAACGTCCGTCGGCACAGTGCAGGTGGGTCCCACGGTGGTCGAGCTCGCTGGCAGAACCAGTGCCGACGGCATTTGCCGTCGGCATAGGTTGGACACGTGTTGTAAAAAAAATCCCCGCCATCCCTCGCTGGGGACTGGCTGGGGACAGGCCGACGGAGCAGGGGCTGGGGCGCCGCCGCTGTGGAGCGCGGCGAGGACGGCGCCAACCGAGTCCGGGAGTGGTGAGGACGGCCGAGGCCGAGGCTGGGCGCGGCGACGGCTGGGGACGGGAAAGATGAGGGATGGGGCGGCCGCGACGGCACGAAGACGTCGCCATCCTGACGCGGACGAAGCAGGGGCGGTCGAGTTAGCCGCCGTCGGCGCGGTTGATGCAGGGCAGAGGCGCGGCGAGCTCCTGGCCGTACCCGCGACGCCCCTGCTAGAGAGGCGCGTCCGTGACGACGCCTAAATCCTCCGGGACCGCCGTTGCTGCGTGGACGTCGTCGCTGCACCGCCGTCGTCTCCCTCGCCGGAAGTCACCACGGTCGCCATCCTCGACGGAACCGCGCGCCGGCTCTTGGCCACTGCACGCGGCGCCGACGAGGGAGGCCACCGCAGCGTCGTCGCGCCTAAATCCTGTGCCGCCCTGCGACGCCGCAGCCGCGTCTCAGGCTCGCTCCGCTCGCGACGGCCGCAGATGCGCCTCGGCCTCGCGCCGCTCACGACGTCGGCCCACGCCTGTACCTCCGGTCGCCGCCCTCCATCAGGTCCAGGAGGTCGTGCCGCCAAGGCCGCACCCCACGCGATGGCCGCCCACGCCCCTTCTCGAACCGCCACGCGATGAGCTGCGGCACGGCGCCGTCGGTGAGGGGGTGGTATGGGAGGGGAGCGGAGGGGAGGAGGCGGCGGTGAGGTGAGGACAGAGAGGGATGGCGGTGAGGTGATGTGAGGCGACGAAAGCGAGAGGAAGACGACGCGGTGAATGACGAGCGAGAGGGATAGGATATTGCGATTTGTGCTTGTGGTGAATGACGACGCGGTAAAAGACGAGGCGTGCGTGTGGTCCTGGCCTCAGCCAATCAGGAGCGAGCACAGGGAGCACACGGATTGTGTGCTTGTTTGAGGAGTTTGGGAGCCGTCCGATCATCCTAGACCAAGACGTGGTGGTTTATTAATTCGTGATTCGTTCACCAAAAACAAGAAAAGATGCATGTTGTTCATCCGATCAACTACTACTATTATTTCAAAAAAAAAAAAACTATTGATAAAACTATTGGCAAATGTATGTCATTTTGCATCATATTTTTTGTACTTGTTTCAAAAAAATGTCATTTTTTACACTTAAAAATGAAAAATGATATTTATAACAATAATTTGAAATCTCTTTTTGGCAACCGAGAAAATTCCAAATATTTATGTATTATTGATAAAACTAGCAAGGTGGCCCTCGCAAATGCGAGGGCATCAATCTTTGGCATTTTAAATATGTTCAGAAAGTCGATGTTTTTAATGAATCTATCTAAATCTAGGATTCTTTAGCTACACTGAGTGTAATGTTATATAATCATGTCATTTATTTTGAATCACTTTAGATTATGGATTTATGAAACTTTCAAAGATGTCATGCCGAATATTCTATCTTTGAACATAAATAATGCTATATTGATTTTGTTACTGTCTTCCTGCTATCCTTAGGCTTCAGTGAAGGTGTTCTAAACATATTTTTGTGTTATGTTACAATGATCATTTGTGCATGTCATCTCACCAGAGTGTTTAAAACTCCAATGCACCACTAATTATCCTTAGCTGGTTATTAACAATATTCGTATCATTGCCAGGCCACCGAATACGATCGATCCGTTTTTGATTTCAAGATAAAAACATTAAAAAAATGTGATGCATTCACTAAAATCTTAAAAAGCATGGCCGTCATAAAAACTTTATTTTATCACATTATGGAAACTATATGAACTCATAAAGTCGCAGCAAAGATACTCATGCAGCTACTGACTTAGCCCGACAATCTACATTATGGGGACGTGTCTCTAATAAATGTGTGATCAACAGTCTCAGCATCATATACAATTTAAAGTATGGACTCTATGATTTTTGGAACCTGCGTGGTTATTTTAACTTTTAAATTAGATTTGTTTTTTACCTGTGATATCTTTTTAAAGATATAGAAACTCTCGTTCTATTCATGTACCTTGTATATCAAATTATTTTATCTTATATATTTTGTGTATTTCAATACGGATAATATACAAATGTATATAGATACAGTTTAGTGCGCGTACTGGCGTTTTGTCGCCGAGCTACATGTATCTCTTTATGTTAAAATATATATCATATTTCGGAGTTTCAATAAATAACTAAAAAAGATATGGGATGTAGGTTATGTTGTCTTCTACCAACTCGTAAAGTCTCAGATAGAAATATGTTGCATTTTAGGCCATACAAAAATGACAAAATCTCAATAAGAACGTAGTGATTATTTTCAGAATTTCGAAAAACATTTTTTGATTTTATAGACCAAACAGTTACATGTATGTCGGTCTCCATTTTAACATATTTTTTGTACTTGCTTCACAAATAGTGTCATTTTTATGTTTATCATTCTGCCTAGCAACTAGTACACATAAAAGGAGCCCATGCCAAAGGATTTTGTTTTTTGAGTATTTTTTCACTTTCTTTTATTTTGGTGAAAAACGGTCAAAATGGCCGTCGTGCCTATTCATCCAAAGGGGTTGCATTTCTCAAAACTATCAATGGTTCTGTGATATAATCACTACTGGTGTATCTTAAAATGATTTTTGTAAAATTTTCAGAGCAAACTATCACACACTTGTAGTTCAAAATTGAATTACTTTCGGGAAATAGGTATAAAGTCATTTAAATAGGCGAAATGAGGTAGAAACCGAGAAAATTCCTAATATTGCTGGATTATCGATAAAATATGGCCTACTTTGTGTGATAATTGTATCTGTGTCATTTTGCACCATATTTGTTGTACTTGCTTCACAAAAAATGTCATTTTTGACAATTAAAAAATGAAAAATGATATTTATAAACATAATTTGAAAAAACTTAGTTCTGCAACATTGTTTGTAATAACAAGACACACCTATGTGTCAAATATGGCCACATTATCACAAACTATGTCACGGGGATGCTCATATCTAGGTCATTTGACTCGAAACTTATACATGTTTATAGATGATAGACCTTTTTGTGAAGAAGTTTTTTGGAAACATTGTCAAAAATCATGTTTATCATTTTTCCTATCAACTAGTACACATAAAAGGATTCCATGCCAAAGGATTTCATTTTTTGAGTATTTTTCACTTTCTTTTATTTTTTTGAAAAAATGGTCAAAATGGCCGTCGTGCCATGATTTGTGATAAAGTGTCCACATTTGACACATAGGTGTGTCTTGGTATGGCAAACATTGTTGCCAAAAACAATTTTTAAAATATTATTATAAATATTATTTTCCAATTTTTAAGTGCCAAAAACAACTTTTTAAACAAGAAAGTACCACAAATATGTTGCAAAAAGTCATATACATGAAAAAAAAAGATGAAATGGATGTCATATTTGGATTCCTCTATTTTTTCTAATCGATTTAGACATTTTATTTGTTAAATTTCAATTTATAGATTTAAAGATATGAATTATTCCATATTAGATGAAAAAATAGGGGAAAAGAGCTATGCCTACGACTTACCTATGCCGAGGGCAAAGCCGTCGGCATAGCCCCTGTGCCAAATCTATGCCGACGGCATATCCTATGCCGACGGCTTTGTCGACGGGCTGGCCTCGTCGAGACCTATGCCGACGGCCCCGATAGAAAGCCGTCGGCACAGGCTTTGGCCGTCGGCATAGATCCCCATTCCTGTAGTGAACATTTCATCGGCATAGCCCGTCGCCGTTGACGGCTGCGCGGACGTGTACCAGGAATACATGTCACCGGCCGCACAGAGACGCATATACATGGATTTTACGCCGCTGGCCGAACTGCTCGCCGTCGACGGCCGCACACACGCATACATGGATTTTTCCGAGCTGCTCGCCGTCAACGGCCGCGGACAAGTGCACATGAATTTAGTTGCGTCGCTGGCCTAGCTGCTCGTCGTGGACGGCTCGGTGACTCGAGCTCCTAGACCTAGTTCACGCAGAAGAACCTTCCGGCCGCGGATACTGTCGCGACGGAGAAGGGCACCGCCGGCAGCGCGCACTGCTCCTCCCCCTCTTCTAGCCCAGGAGTGTTGCGATGTGTGTGCTCGTCTGCGTCCTCTATAAAGATTCTCCGCCGGCAAGCTCACGCCGTGTCTTCCTCATCCACATCTCCTGAGGGCGCGAGACGTGGGAATACATGTCGCCGGCCGCACAAGTGATCAACGGCAATACCCCTGATTACCTAAATTAATACGGAGTAATCGGTAATTAATTGTGTGAGATCAACGGCTACAATAATCCCAAGAGGTAGTACTGGGAAGTATTGGGAAGTACCTGTCAATCACTGTAAAAGCGCTCCCGTACGTTAGGTCTCTTGGTGTTGCAACTTAACCTAGCCAGTTGGTCGGTACAAATAGGTTTCCATGTTCCGACTCACATAATGGCCTCATGTAATATTGTCTTGCTTTATAGGATGATCCGACATTGGGGAAAATTTTAGAACCATTTATAACGGAACCCACTTTCTAAAATCTAGCAAAGATATACTTGTAATATTTTGAAACAACAAAAAGAACACGCGCATAGGAATTGGTTCCAAACACATGTATGTAACACAATGGAGGTTTGGAAAACAAAGAAAGAAAAGATCAAACAGCTGCAAGTGATAATTAATCAAGGGGAAGTCTTATAATTAATCAAAACTCTAAAAGTAGTGATTCCCACACAACAGATGCACTAGATTTATAAGTGTATGAAATTTCTCCAATGGAACTAGTGGGGGTGTATCCAACTTGCTTGTTCATTAAGACTTAGATCATTTGAGAAAGCTCATCAATGAAATATACAAGCCAAGTTCTGTATCTTAAAAAAAATCCCCATCTAGTATAAACAATAAGCGTATGAAAACTCTGTGTATGAAAAATAGGTGCTCACATGGCACAAGTGTGGCTATATAATAGTAATGTTGCAACCTTCTCCTTTTCTTTTCTTTTTTTATTTGGCCTCCGTAACTCTTTTATTTTATTTTCTCTTTTTATTATTATTTTACCTCCATAGCTCTTTTATATTTTAGTTCGAAAGGGACAACATCCTAATGAATAACAACACACTTTTAATACTCATAACTAAAATAAACTAAATACATGATGTATAACTAAATGTCTTTGCCAGTGTAGCAGGTTGTGCAATGATCTAGCGTAACATGGAAACAAAGTCTCATAAACCATCATGGCAGTTGTATATGATCACGTAAAGCAATATGAAAAAGTAAAATCAATATTGAATCAAGTAATGTAATGGAAAGTTGCATGGCAATATATCTCGGAGATTAGTGCAATATACAAGTAATTACTACACATCAAATTAGAAAACAAGAACTTATGCACTATTGCAATTATTAATAGATTAGTGCAAACAAATATGATAAAATAAGCAAAATACCATGTATAATGTCATAATAAATTACAAATTACGACGACATTTTGACGTATCATTAGTGGTGGTGGTGGGTGGGTGAGGGGGGGGGGGGGGGGCATATGCCCCCCATCCCCGCAAACAATTCAAAACAAATTCATCGCGACCTTCTGCGCTAACCTGACCACGCCAAGCGACGTGAACTACCCGTCATTCCTTTTGGCACCAACGCCACCTCCGGGGAAATGCGCCACAAGCCCACAACCATGATGCATTATGGTCATTACCAGGCAACATGGTTGTGCCCGTGATGCCGCAGACGATGGAGTTCGTCGGAGCGGGGAAAAAGGCCAAGTTTGAGATGGTCATCCGATTCAATGTACCCACCGCCGGCGAGCCGGCCTTTGGTGCTCTAGTTTGGTTTGATGTCAGCGGCAAGTACAGGGTCACGACTCCCAACGTCGTGCTCTAAATTTCGTGTTGTTTCACTCTGGTGCCAAAGTCATTTTGAATAATGTTCGTGACCTCTTTATGTTGGCTAGCTTGGACAGATGATGTGTTTGACTTGGATCAATCGGAATAACTGTTCATGGAATATAGGTTGGGATCTTGTGTTTGTGCAATGTGATTGCTATTATGTTCCATATTTTAACTCTTTATTTTGGCTAGCTTGGACAAACGATGTGTTTGTCTTGTGTTAATCGGAAGGAGAAGTGTTGATGGAATATGGGTGGGGATCTTGTGTTTGTACAATGTGTTTGTTGAATAATGTTCGTGAACTCTTTGTGTTTGGCCTGGATAGATGATGTAACCAGTTTGACTTTGGTTAATCGAAACCAGAAGTGTTGATGGGAATATGGCGATCTTGAGTTTGTACAATGTGACTGCTATTATAATCTATATTTGAACATATGAATAACCAGGAGGTTCAAAACTCGATAATGCACAACGATGTTTTGACAAGTATTAAAAATTCATTAACCATTCACAATACTTTCCTCCATAGGTTATGCACCAATCTTCGTAATTGTTGGCGAATAAGGATCATCAATCCTAATAAATACATCTTTATAGTTATGATAGTTGTTGAAAAGAAATATAGATTGTTTTTCCAATTGATAAATATAAGCTATAATGCTAGGTATAATTAAAAAATTATCTCATTGTTATAACACTATTGTTAGCTTCTAGCATGAGGTACAAGTTTCATGAATAAAAAAATGCCGTATGCTAAGCACAGAAAACAAACCTTGGTGGTCTAAAACCAGTTTTCATATGTCACAAAACTTATCATTTGTTCATGTCTTTCCCAAGAAGAGTTGTAACCTGTTATCGTCACTAGTAGGGATAAGCCTTTTAGTGGCGCACCATTTTGGTGTTTCTGTGGCGCATGGGGCATGCGCCACAGACATCACGCCACAAAAATATTTATTCTGTGGCGCACCCCGTCCGTGTGCCACAAAAAAAAAATCTGTGGCGCACCCCCCGAAAACAGATGCGCCACAGAAAACAACAATTCTGTGGCGCACCACTACCCCGGTTTTTTTTTGAATTTAAAAAAAGGGCGGCCAGATCTAGATCTGGATTTTCAAAAAATTCAAAAAAAGATCAAAAAATTAAAAAAAATCAAAAAAATCAGAAAATGAAATAATTTGGAAAACCCGAAATATTTGAATTTTTTGAACATTTTTAACACTCGAAGCATATCTCAAATGATGACTTCCCAGTAGGTCACCCATCCTCAGATTGCTCCAACCCAAGCACGCTTAACTTCTAAGTTCCATTCAATTCAACTACCCTCATGCTACTCATGTTCTTATTGATAATAGTATCATATCAACCCTCTTAACCCTTGTGTATGTGTATATATGTGTGTGTAGTTTATGTATGGTATGTGTATATATGTGTTTGAAAAATCCAAAAAAATTTAAAAACTTCAGAAAGAAGATCAAAAAATCCAGAAAAATTCAAAAAATTCAAACAAAATCAAAAAATCCAGAAAACTTCAAAAAATCCAAAAATTCAACAAATCCAAAAAATTTGAATTTTTTTATTTTTTTTATTTTTTTTGATTTTGTAGAAAAAAAACTTCTTTTTGAAATAACTTTTTACTCTTTTGGAATTTCCCGATTCTGAGAAAAGTTCACCGGGTATACCCAGGTGAAATCGAGTTCCTTTTTTTCTCACGATTTTTTTGATATATTAAACGCATTTTTTCGACATCGTATGCAAAAGTTATGCCCATGCAAAGTTTTTTTTTTCTGTTTTTTGCAAAAAAAGTCAAAATTCATATTTCAAAATTTCTATACCAACTAGACACTATAACGAAACTACAAGTCAAAGGATTTTATTTTTTGAAATTTTTATCATTTTCTTTTCTTGTTTACAGAACAGAAAAGGCAATCCACGGGGGGGGGGGGGGGGGGGGGGTAGGCATGCGTGAGAGGGAATTTTTTTTTCTGTGGCGCACCAACCTCCATGCGCCACAGAAATGTGACTTTTTGTGGCGCATGGAGCACGTGCGCCACAGAAATGTGACTTTCTGTGGCGCATGGAAATGTCACTTTCTGTGGCGCACCTTGCCATGCACAATTCTGTGGCGCACGCTCCCCATGCTCCACAGAAAGTCACATTGCCATGTGCGCCACAGAAAGTGACATTTCTGTGGCGCACCTTGCCATGTGCGCCACAGAATGTGACTTTCTGTGGCGCATGGAGACTGGTGCGCCACAGAATGTGTTCCACAGAAAGGCGGTTTCCTAGTAGTGCGTGTTGTGTTCTAGTTAACCTTTGGAGGATGTTTTTTTTACTTCATTTTATCATTCGCCATATCTTTCCCAAGTTAAGAAAGTAATGGCTTCTTTGACTAATTTATTAAGTATGCATGGTATTTCCTTATTAACTAAAAGCTATGCATCAACTCGCACAATAAGGAACATCGATTAAGATTGAAGATGTATCTTGATCCAAGAATTAAAATACATTCAATATTTTATGATAATTAGAGGTGGAATGAAGAATAGACACGCAAACACACGACTGATAATTTTATGATATCATATTTTATTCGTACATTGTAATGGTACATCAATGTTCCATGGAAAAAATCCATCTATTCTTACAATTTAATGATATCGTATTTTATTCGCAAATTCCATGATACTAAGTATGTGATGGCTTGTCTGAATAATATTTAATGTACGATTGACTATTTCCATATTGAAGAATTCTCATAATGAAGAAAATGAACTAAACTAGAATATGTGTCTTCATTAGGTATGTCAAGAACTAGGAATGATATCCTCCTTGTCTGAAGTGTTCCTTAATTAATTTGAAGTATTTACTTGGTTAGCATATACAATTTTACTGATACATGTAGCTATACTTTCTCATAAAAAGTCAAGGAAGTGACATGCATTTTCTTATGCCATCCTGCTATAATTTGGAAACTTTTTAGATGGTGATTGAGAGAATAAAACGGTGAAAGCCAACATAGTTTTTTACTTGGTACTTAACCTTCATAAACATACCACATATTAAATTATCTTAGAGGATGAGAAAAATGACTCAAATGAATATAAATCTTTTAGTATTGAATATGATCTAAATTATTCAACATTGTCAAGTGAAACAATAATTATTTTATAAACAAAGAGTGGCCAAAGTGGCATATTACCAGGCCATATCCCTATAGCGGAATAGTAGATAATAAAACACTGTAATCTATCATATTGAACTAGAGCCCAAAGCACCATGTAATCATAATCTTCTAGTTCGTAACTCTCTATTTTACTATAAAGCGCTTTCAAATGGTTTCAAATACAAACACTTTACAAACCTCCACATTTAGTTAGGTTAGACATAAACTGGTAGGTTAGAAACGAGATCCCCTTGGAGGGTGGCCCGGTGCCCGTGGCAGGCACGACGGACCATCGTGGCGTTTGTGATCATGACGTGTTTGTACACCTTGTCGGATTTGTCATTGCGGGTACATTGATAGTACATGGGCACGAGAACCTGTTCTGCATGCTTCGCGACGGTTGGCGTTGATTGCTGAACCGCATTACCAACCTTCGTCCTTCGTCTACTTTCTGTAATGATCTAATCATTTATAATGCTAACACATATTGATAAATAACTCGCACATTCAATTCACTGGAAAAAATTCTAGTTTCAGAAGGCGTTTGGGATGAAAAACGGAAAACTTTGCCACCAAGTAACTAATCAAGTGAGTCCGATTCCGAATAAAGGAAGTACACACTTTGTACTTTCGTACGAACATACATGTCTCTTTAAATTTAGGGCACGTCTGGTTCACATGATTCTAAAATAAAAAATATAGGAAAATCGCGGGAAAAGGATTGGAATTCAGATGCAAAACAGAGGATTGAAAACATAGAATTTCGTAAACTTGGGTGTTTGATGAAAGGGAATAGGAAAACATGGGATTACTAACCATATTAAAATCAAAGTCAAACTACTAGAGAAATTGACTCTTCATATGATTGCATAGTCAACAATCCATGTGTTGAAATCTTTTTGTCTTTCGTCTAATTTTTTCCATTTCACCTTTTGTGTATCTACATGTTTCTATTAGGTTTTATATCTACTCTACAATAATTTTCTTGGAACTCTTAATGTCATGGAACAAAAGACTTTGTTGTTATTGTTTTTTAGCGGAATCACTGGAATGGGCCCAACTGAAGAATGAAGGCCTCGACCGGGCCATGACGGCACTAATGGCGACCACCTCCTCCCCGCCGCTCGCCTCCACATTGACCATCTCCGCCTCCCAGTCGGCCACCCCCTCCTCCAAGCGCTTCCTCCCTCTCCCGTCCCGCCCACCTCGCCCCGGGCACCTGTCAAGACCTGAGTTCAGTAACTGTTCATCGTCAAGCAGTATCGACATTCAGATGAAGAACGGCCGAGATCTCTCCTTACCGGTTCACTGCGATGGACGGCTGAGATTCAATTTCCCTTTTAAAAGTTTGCAAGGAAAATTTGCCGGTTATTTGTAAACTCCAGTGAACCTAATTTCGTAAACGCGGCTCCTCGGGGACTCTATATAACCGGGAGAGTGGGTGGCAGGGTGGCGCGTTAGCGAGAAAACCCTAATTTTATCAGCTCTTCCTTTCCTGTTCTACTTTTCAGCACCTTATTTCCTGCAATTTATCCAGATATTTCCTGCAATTATTTCCTTTAATTCCGGAGCCTTGTCTGAATTACTGTTCTGCACCTTCCAATTCACCCAGAGGTCCTGACAGTTGGTATCAGAAGCCAGTCCTCCCCTGAGCGATGATCCCTCCCACTCCACCCTCTCCACCGCGGCGGCGCCGAGGTTGCCGACAGATCTAGCTGCCGGTAGTAAAATCCCTCCCCTCCCCCGCAACCTGGATCAATGTAGCGGACCTGCACTTAAAAATTGGCAAGATCCCTGTGTATAGTGCAAACCCCTGGATCGATTCATTTGCACACACAGTCTAAGATGAATATCATGCAAATGCGTCAAATTTTATTACATCGCATGATCCAGACTTACAATATTCATTACAAATTGCATAGCTCAAGGCTAGCATTTTACAAAGTTTAGCACAGCGGAATAAAAAGTAGCAGTGAGTCTCCATCATCTTCATGTGCCACAGGCGAAACATGTTGGTTGTAGGCTCGAAATCCTTAAACGAAACCTCACTCATCGTCGGAACAACCTGCAACAGGAAAAATGTTGCAACAAGGTGGGTCAGAACCATATAAAATGGAACTGGCAAGTGACACTCTATGGACACGTAGTGGAATAACTCTAATAACCTATATGCATATTTGGCTGGTGGAGTTTAAGGCTATTTTGCATAAAGCCATCTTTTCCCTAACTCTCTGGAAAACTTTTCTTCTAATCAACCCTTGTTCACCCTTCAAACTTTTACTTGAGAAGTTGGCATGTTGGGATCCTCTGTTGACGTCCTTGATCAGCTGCTCAGAATTGTCCGTAACCGGGGACACGGCTAAGTACTTAGTTTTGACACTCTCGAGAGGTTGTGCACGTTCACCACTTGACTCAATCAGCCCAAACTATCCTCTACACTCCATTAGTGATAAGGAAAAGGAGAAGATTAAGACGAGACCTTTGGGAAACAGTCCCCTGTTCCTCTGGGAAGACCCATACAAAACATTCATCCGCTGAGAACTGCCAGAATCAGGTTCCTAGAACTTACTTAGTCAAGGCAGAGCCATAGTACCAAGTGGCTGCACTGGAAGCAATCTTCACTTGGAGTAACTTCAAATCGCTTTGTTCCTGGGTGGCCGTCCACAAGTGCAATTCCTCAGGTAAAACCCCTCGGAAACCACTCAACATAAACCAAGCAATCCCAAATCCACCCAGGTGTTTCATTTTAACTTAGTAGAAATTAGCTTTTCCATAAAATAACTTTTGCATAGCATCACTATTTCTACTAAGTTATTATATAGGTACCTAGACACATAGGAAAAAGGGCAATGCTAAACATGTCTTGCATAGCAATACTAATAACACCTACACATGCATAAGGAAAATAAACTAAGTCATGCATAGACAAAATACTTAGGAATTTTATGAATGTGCCACTTGCCTTTGAAAGTTGTCGGTGCTCACAACTCTTTTTCAACGTAACTCGAAGCTCTCCGTTCAATCTAAACAATATAAACAAACAACAATACAACAATCAACACAAAACACAACATCAAACATGGACAACAACATAACAATTGGGTTTGGTTAAAAAGGGCTTAACACATTTTAAAAACAAGGTTTGCAAATCAAAATATTTTAAAAGACTATTAGCACAAACTTAATTATTTAAGTTTAAATTACATTAATAATTATGGCATTTAGTCTTTCTGGTCAAAGGCCATTTATTTAGGATTTTACTCAAAAGAAACATGTTAAAATAATTAATAGAAATTAAACTATGCCAAAAATTACCCTATGCCAATTATTCAATTTAAGTCTCTGATTTTAAATCATAAAAATAATGCTCAAAAATATTTTATAACAGAGGAATAAAATTACACATAATCTAAGGTTTCTAAAACTATTTTATATGAAATTTTTGGACTTATACATTGGACGATATGCCAAATTTACTCAAATTGTCCATTTGCAATTTGAATAAATTAAAACTACTCAAAAAATGATAAATAACAGAACCAAAATAATCTACAGGTCAGGGGCTTTCCAAGGATATTTTATTTACAAATTTTGGACATACCAATTTATATCTATTGTCAAATTTACTCAAAACATTCATTTGCAATTTTAAATAAATGTGAATTACTCCAAAATTGAGCCTCTGATTTTTAAATCAGTTTAAAAATATCCAAAATTAATTTCTAACAGTGGCTAACTATTCTACAGATCCAAAGGTTTCCTAAAATATTTTATTTGCAAATTTTGGATTTATGGATTTAAAGATATGTCAAAATTAATCAAATCACACATTTGAAATTTGAATAATTTAAACTAAAGCAAAACTGAAAACTAACGGTGCTAAAATATTCTACAAGTCTAGAGCTTTTCAAAAATATAAAGTTTGAAAATTTTGGCCAAACCAATAAAAAGATATCATGATTCTAAGATGCAGGGGCTTTTCTGCAAAACTGCGAAATAAAACTAAATCGGAAAATCATTTTCCACGCGGGTGCTGACTGGATCTGACGTGGCCGCTGACTAGGCGCTGACTGGGCGGCTGACGTCGTTAAGTTATCTGTTCTGGGCCGTTGGATCTAGAACTAATGGTCCAGATTGTCTAATACCTTTTCGATTTAATAGATCTAATCCTGGCCGCAGAGAGCAGATCGGACCGCTAGGGTCGTTGACCATTACCTGGCGGCGCACTGGTCGTCGGCAATGGCGAGAATGGCGGCGCTGCGGCTCGGGAGGAGGACAGCGCCGATGCTCCGTTGTTTTCCGGCCTCGGGTAGGCGATGACGGAGCGCGGAACAGCACGGCGAAGACGATGGGGTCGACGACGAGTACTCGTTCTTCCCGGGGACAGCGTGGAGGAGCGGTGCGTGCGCCGGCGGCTCGGGCGTGCACGGAGAGGGTGCTTCGGTGGTTCCCGGGGCGCGGGGAAGACCACCACGAGGTGCGGAGTCTCGCGGCGAAGAAGATGGCGGTGTTGGCGTCGTCGCGAGTGTCCTGGGGCGGCGAGGAGGCGCGTTCGAAGGCGCGGTGGCTCCGGTGAGATTCGGACGACCATGCTCCCGTTGCTATGGCTGCGAAAAAAATTCAAGAAGGGGCTCAGGAGGTGCGCAAGAAGGATAGGGGTAGAAAGCGATGCTCGGCGGGGCTCGGGGGTGGCTCACCGTGCCGGAAATGGAGAATCGCGGCGGCAGCCGAGCGGAACTTCGGCGAGGAATAGAGGCAGCCTGGGGGCACGATTTGCTCGGGCGTGAGAGGGGAAATGCGGAGGGGAGCGAGGGGATTTAAAGGAGGTGGTCGGGGCGTCGTTTAATCCCCTTAATCGCTCGCAATCAACGCGAGAAAATTTCGCCCGAAACTGCCGTGGTCAACGGCCAGAGGAAGAAGAAGGTGACGTCAACGCTGGCGTGTCTGGGTCCCACCTGTCAGGTATTTCTCCTTTTCTTTTCTGTTTTGCTTATTTCTTTTTATATCTTTTGTTTTAAATACCCAAATCAAGTCAAACTTGTTTCGAAAAATTTGTAAAATCAAGATCTGTTATTTAAAACAATCAAACACACTTTTACAAACATTTCAAACTTTGAAAATTTAAAATAATGCAAAAAGGTTTATTTGACACTTTTATGTCATTAAAAAAATAGGGTTTTATAAATTCTTTTTGAACTTAAAATAAAATCTAGAAAAATAATATGAGTAATATCATTCAAATTATAAATCCAACAAAAATAATTTGGTACAAAACATTTTATTTAAATAGAGTTTGATAAATCATTAATTACAAATACCCATTTATATTATGGGCTTTAAAAATACCATAAATGTAAAAATTGGGAGAAAACTATTTTAAACTTATTTTATTTAATTAAATATAATTGAATCAAAACAAAATTTTAAAATAGAACAAGCTTTAAATAAATAACTTAAAATACTTTATAAATATTGTTTTCGAGTTTAGTAAACTCCCACTTTTTAAATCATATAGTTTAATCAAAACCATTTTGGAAATAGGTATACTTTAAATGACTTTAGCACTTTGCAAACATGGTTTTAGGGCTTAATAAAAAGTCAAAGTTAAATAATTAAAATCAAAATTTTGGAATACAACATTTTATGAGATGAAGGTTTCTTTGAAATACCTTGGATAAAAAGAATTTAAACTAAACTCAGATTTTTAAATTTAAGATTACTTGGGTATTTAAACAATTAAAGTTTTTGAAGATGCCAAAAAGTCTTCTATATTTGGTTTCTATTATAATTCTTAATGTTTTCTTTTAATAAAAACAAAAGTTTAAATTTTTAGTGATTTTTAAACATTCCAAAATATTGGGATGTTACAATCAAGCTATGCGGAGTCGATCAAGCAGACGTTCCCTGCCCATGTCCATAATTCGCACTCACTCTCAAGAGCGCATGGCGGCCGAAGCTGAGGAAGCCGAGATCCTGGCGGCGGCGCAGCGATATGCCAAGGAAGAAGAGGAGATCAGTCAGCGTCTTCCTCGCGAGGTCCTCAACCTCCATCGTCGACTCGACCATCAACAGAGTACACTTGATGCACTCCAAGGTACGATGTCGGACTTGCATGATATGGTGGCGCAGATCTCCATGGCCATGAAACCTACCAACCCAGCAACCACATCCGCCCAAACCACCAGATCCCAATCCCAATTCGCGACACCACCACCTCCTTCCACAACTCTGAGCCCAATTTCGGAAGTCACGACCCCAAATTCGCTGACTCCGCAACAACCACATCTCCCACAAAAGCCACCACCTTTCACTTCACAAACCGAATCCATGTCAACCCAAAATTCGCAACCTTTCACAGCTCCAACTACACCCCAAACCCTACCACCACCAACATCTCAGGTTTTTCAGCTTACCAATCCTCAAACCAACCCAAACATGTACACCTCCTTCCAGATGGTGCCGCAAGGCAGTACTCCAAACCAATACTCACCCCAACAAACCATTCCTCAATATTACCCTCCTTCTCAAGGAAACTATCATTACCCACCACCTCAATAGCAACCTCAATTCGCACCCCTGTACACCTACTCACAAACTCCACCTTCCATACCTTCCACACACCCACCTTATGCACAACCAACACAACCCATGTTGCCAGCACCACCTCCACAACACAACAACAACTCTGGTCAGGAGCCTTATATCAGAACAACAAGTCTCGAGCTCCCATTATTTTTTGGAGACAATGCTCCCAATTGGCTGGAGGAATGCGAAAGTGTATTTGCTGTCAGTGGAATCACAAATGACAACAAGATTAAGTGGGCTAATGCACATATCCGTGGCAAGGCAAAGACCTGGCTGTTGAGCAGTGGCGTGAATATCAATCAAGTGCGTTGGCACCAGTTTAAGCAGTTGCTCAACGACAGATTCCCAGCCCCTACTGAACGAGAATCAATGAAACAGTTTCAGTACCTCGTACAAACTTAGACTGTGGCTCAATACATAGACCTCTTCGAGGAATACATGATCAACATGAAGAGAGATCACCCATTCCTCACTGACAATTTCTTTGTGCTCCGGTTTGTCAGTGGACTCAAAGATACAATCAAGCATGCGGTTCGCAGTCACTCACCAACAACCATGAAGATGGCTTACTATCATGCAAAACAACAGGAACTAGCAATCTTGGCAGTTAACAAGCGCCAGACAGCAGCTGTGAACTCTAACAGAGGCAACACACAGTCGACATTCAGAGCTCATCAACAGTTCAGAGATAACCGAGTCCGTCCAGGACCGGACAAAACTGAAGACAAACACAAATGCTTGTATTGTCCTGAAATATGGTCTTATGGGCACAAATGTGCAAAAATGATCAGCATGTTGCACGAAATTCAGCTCCAAGAACACAGTGACCCAGAGGACACTCTTGAACAACAAGAAACATTCCATGATGCGAAGGCAACACTAACAGAAGCCGAGATGCAGCAGACTGCACTTGCAGCACAGGAACCGGCTAAACCACCTACCACTACAATAAGCATGCAAATATCAGCTGAAGCACTGCATGGCATTCCTGGTGACACTACACTTTCAGTGTTAATACAGGTTGGAGGCAAACAAGCCATAGCTCTGATTGATACTGTCAGTACCAATACCTTCTTGTACTCCGAATTCATCAAGAAAACAAACCTGACAGTTGAACCAACAACCGCACACAAAGTGTTAGTGGCAGGCGGAGGAGAACTGGTATCGACTGGCCAAATACCAAACTGCAAGTTCAAGATACAGAGTACTAAATTTGCACACAATTGCAAAGTACTACCGTTAAAAGGTTATGTCATGGTATTGGGAGCAAATTGGTCGAAGACCCATAGTCCTAATTACTATGATTGGGATAAAAGAAGCATAGCCATTACTGTTGAAGGGAAGTGGTGTACCTTAATGGACAGAGCGGTTCCTCTGAATAATACACTCATATCGGCTAAAGCTTGCTCTAAGCTACTTATGCCAGGTGCTCAAGCATATCTTATCCGTGTGGATAATCCTAACAAGCCTACCACAGATAAGCAAGAGAAGCCTGCTGTATCACCAGTACAGGATATCTTGGAGCCATACAAAGGTCTCTTTGAGGAACCAGAAGGATTACCACGTATTAAGGAAAGCTCTGATCCCCCTAATATAAGGCCTTATAGGATTCCACACAAACAGAAGAATATCATTGAGGAGTTAGTGCAAAATATGATTAAAAAAACTCAGAAATTCAACTCAGGAACAACCCCTTTTGTTCACCAGCTATCTTGGTTTGGAAGACGGATAAAAGCTGGAGACTGTCTGTTGATTACAGGCAGCTTAACGCCTTAACGGTGAAGAGCAAATACCCTATCCCTGTGATAGAGGACCTGCTGGATGAGCTACAAGGAGCAACCGTTTTCTCCAAACTTGATCTGCGTTCTGGCTACCATCAGATTAGAATGCATCCAGCTGACATTGCTAAAACAGCTTTCAGCACACATCTTGGTCATTACGAGTACTTGGTGATGCCATTCGGGCTCAGAAATGCCCCTGCCACATTCCAGCAGTTAATGAACAATATATTTGCTCCCCATCTCAGGAAATTTGTTCTGGTGTTTTTTGATGACATCCTTGTCTACATCAAATCATTGGGTCAACACAGACATCATCTCCAGTTGGTACTCCAAATCCTCAGACTGCATAAACTCAAAGCAAAAATGTTGAAGTGCGCATTTGCTACTGAATCAGTTCAGTATCTTGGTCATGTCCTCTCTGGAGCAGGAGTGGCGACCGATCCAGCAAAGATAGCTAAAATACTAATTTGGCCATCTCCACAAAACATCAAACAACTGAGGAGAATTCTTGGATTAACTGGATATTACAGGTGGTTCATTGAGGGTTATGCCTCCATTTGCCGACCCTTACATGATGTGCTCAAGAAAGATGCATTTAAGTGGACTGAACATCAAGAGAAGGCATTCCATCAAGTGAAGACTGCCGTGACAGGTCCACCTGTTCTTGCCTTACCCAACTTTCCACCTGTTCTTGCCTTACCCAACTTTCAACTTCCATTCACTCTGGAGACCAATGCGTCTAGTCAGGGTTAGGCGCAGTACTGATGCAACAAGGAAGACTGTTGGCTTATTTTAGCAAAGCTTTAGGTCCTAAAGCGGCAGCCTTGTTCATTTATGAAAAGAAGGCATTAGCAATGTTGGAGGCACTTAGAAAGTGGAGACACTATTTGTTAGGCAATAAATTGCTGATCAAAACTGATCAACAAAGCCTCAAATACTTAACAAGTCAAAGGCTGCTAGAGGGTATCCAACATAAACTGATGTTGAAATTGTTGGAATTTGATTACTCTATCGAGTATAAGAAGGGGACAGATAACACAACGGCAGATGCTCTGTCTAGGAAAGCCCAAAGTGGAACCAATGGATTTGTGATGAGAAAACTCAAGAAGAAGTCTGCATGGCTATCTCTGCTACTGTACCCTTATGGATGCAAGACATCCCGACCAGTTACATTGGTGATGAAAAATGTACTCAGTTGCTGCAAGAGTTGGCAGTACACTCAGACAAAATGTCTCCTTATAAAATATAGGCATGAATCCTTCGGTACAAGAACAGAATTTTCATTGGCACCTCCACAGATCTTAAGGAGAAAGTCTTCAACTCCTTCCATGCATCCATCTTCGGAGGACACTCGGGTAACAAAGTAACATACCACAGACTGAAGCAGCTTTTCTACTAGCCTAACATGAAACAATTCCGTGCTAATAAGATTGCAGCCTGTCCCACCTGCCAAATTTCCAAGACTGAAAGGGTGCACTACCCAGGGTTACTAGATCCTCTCAAAGTTCCTAAAAGCAAATGGGCAGAAATAAGCATGGATTTTGTCGAGGGCTTGCCTAAATCAAAAGGTAAAGATGTCATATTAGTAGTTGTGGACAGACTCACTAAATATGCACACTTCCTGCCGCTTTCGCATCCTTTTACAGCAACTCAGGTAGAAGATTTATTCATGGATACAGTTCTTAAAATCCATGGTCCTCCAAAAATAATTGTCAGCGACAGAGACCGGATATTCACCTCTAAGTTCTGGCAAGAACTCTTTGCAGCTCTAAAAGTACAGCTACACTTCAGCACAACTTACCACCCTGAATCTGACGGGCAAACCGAACGCGTGAACCAATGCCTAGAGCAATACTTGCGTAGCATGGCCTTCAAGGAACCGAAAAAGTGGGCTAACTGGTTACCAGCTGCTGAATGGTGGTATAACACATCATACCATACTTCACTCAAGACTATACCGTTTGAAGCTTTATATGGCTATACCCCTCCACACATTCATGGTATTGCAGTACCTTGTGATGTATCACCTGAAGTGGAAATTATACTGCAAGAAAAGGAAGATATGCTCAAGGCACTTCAGCAGAATCTACAACAGGCACAAAATAGGATGAAAAAGTATGCAGACTTGAAACGAACAGAAAGACAATTCGAAGTGGGCGATATGGTCTACTTGAAGATGCAGCCATACCGAGAGACAGCTCTGGGATTACGCAATGCTCTCAAACTATCTTGAAAGTACTATGGTCCCTTTCGGGTACTTCAGAGAGTCGGTAATGTCTCTTACAAACTCCAGTTACCTGAAGGTTCCCTACTCCATGATGTTTCCCATGTGAATCAGTTAAAAAAGCATATTGGACCCAAAGTTGTGCCAAGTCCCTCACTTCCTTTACTCACACCTGATGGAAAGATCAAGGTAGCACCGCTAGCAGTGCTACAATACAGGCAATTTCCTAGAAATGCAGGCTCTTACAACATTCCAGTTCCACAGTGGCTGGTGCACTGGGAAAATATGACTCCAGAAGAGGCTACCTGGGAGGATGCATCATTCATTCAAGCTACTTTCCCAAGTTTCGATCCTTTGAAGTCTGGTTTCGACAGCGGGGTATTGTAAAGACCTGAGTTCAGTAACTGTTCATCGTCTAGCAGTATCGACGTTCAGATGAAGAATGGCCGAGATCTCTCCTTACCGGTTCACTGCGATGGACGGCTGAGATTCAATTTCCCTTTTAAAAGTTTGTAAGGCAAATTTGCTAGTTATTTGTAAACTTCAGTGAACCTAATTTCGTAAACGCAGCTCCTCGGGGACTCTATATAACCAGGAGAGTGGGTGGCTGGGTGGCACGTTAGCGAGAAAACCCTAATTTTTTTCTGTTCTTCCTTTCCTGTTCTACTTTTCAGCACCTTATTTCCTGCAATTTATCCAAATATTTCTGTAATTATTTCCTTTAATTCCGGAGCCTTGTCTGAATTACTGTTCTGCACCTTCCAATTCACCCCGAGGTCCTGACGGCACCGCCTCTGCGCGGGCGGGCTCCCTCAAGGAGTGGCGCGAGTTCGAGGACGCCGTCGAGAGCAAGGACCTCTCTCGGGCGCTCCGCTTCCTGCAATCGGTGGAGCCCGCGACTTATCCGGAGGCGTCGGCGTCCGCGTCTACGCAGGTGGCGCTTCCCGTGCCGCCGGGGCGGGACTGGGAGGTGCTGGACGCCTGCATCGACGCCGACGACATGCGCCTCGTCGGCCAGGCGTACCAGTTCCTCTCCCACCGCGGGGTCCTCGCCAACTTCGGCAAGTGCAAGAACATAGGTAAATGGCGATCTCTATTTAGAATTGGTGTGGAATTCAGTATGTTATCTGCTTCGGTGAGTCGATGTCTGCAGGGTGCCAGGGTAACAGGTTCATGGTAAAATCCATCATTTTAGTATGAAAACTGTATGTAGAATGCGAAGCTGCGAACTGGTCTGGAAGTGTTTGTGGCAACTTGGAATTTGGGATGCAAAAGCATCGGTAGTGATTTCGGTGGCATGGCATGATTCTCTAGATTAGCCGTAGCTTTCCCCATCTTGTAATTATTTCTTGCTAAATTACTGTTGACCTCCCAACAGTTTCCGCTCAAAAAGTCATATTGCACTACGGGAAACCGTCAAAACGCCGACAGCGGGCCGCCGTCGGCGTAGCAACGATCGCCGTCGGCGTAGACCTACGCCGACGACGGCCGTCGGCGTAGCGTCGTCGGTGTAGGACGCTGTCGGCGTATGAACAATGCCGTCGGCGTATCCGTCGCCGTCGGCGTATCTGAAGTGGGACCCACAAAACGGACGTCGAACGTCTCCGTCTGCTCCACCTATACGCCGACGGCAGTGCCGTCGGCCTAGGCTGCCACGTGTGCTGATCTGGTGCGTCTGGGAGGAGTCGTACGCCGACGGCAATGCCGTCGGCGTAGGGATGACCATATGGTCCTCCAGCGTCGACGTGGCGCCATCCTGTGCGTCCCCGCAGCATTCTACGCCGACGGCAATGCCGTCGGCGTAGACTTGACCATATTTTCGGTTTCTGAAACTTTTTGCTGCTGGTTTCTGGCGCATTTTAAATACAATTAAAATTGCACAAATTATAAAACATCATAGAAACATCAAATAAAACACGACATACATATCCAAATGACACAAACATGATTCAAATTCATCCAAGCATTCATACAAACTCCAAACAAGTTCGAATTCACACACGCTACACCCGAACACATCCTACACCTCCCGAGAGCCCGAGGCCGATGATTCCTTGCCTTGGCTCATCTTGGTCAATCACCTGCATTGAGAAAGGATAAACTTTTAAGCATGTTGAAAAATGTAGTAAATAAGAATAAAGACGTAATGCAATTAAGAAGAAGCATGTTGAAAAGTAAATAGTACGCAAAAGGACATAAAAGACCCTCACCCCTAATCATCACTCTCATAGTTAAGTCCTGGGTTGTCATCATCACTATCAACATCACTATCAACATCACTATCACGAGTGTTGTATATTGGAACCTCCTCGCACGGTGGAGGCTCATCATCGTCATCACTATCACTCTGTAACTTGTTGAGCATATCTATATCCTTTAGATTCACCACTACGTCACCACCTGTTTGTGCATTGTCCTCGCGGTCCTCAAGACCTTGTATGCCAAAGTCCCCAAAGAAGGTAGCTCTCGTCTCGCGCACCGCCGCTGGCCACTCCGGCCCCGGCGTCCAGCTCTCACCGGCGGCCACTCCGGCTCCGGTGCCCTCCTCCTCACGAGCGTCTCCTCCCCTTTCCTCCCCTTCCCCTTCCCCTCCCATGGCGCGCTACTTCTCTCCGGCGAGCGCGGGTGCTGCGGGGTCCGACGCTGGCAGAGGCCGGCGCGGGCAGCCTGCGAGCCCAGGCTCCGCCTCCTCGGGGTACCGCGGAGAGAGGCCGGTGGTGTCGGGTCTGGGCCTCTCGTCGTCTTCCGAGCGCTCCTTCAGCCCAGATCTGAACCGGTCGGGTACGTCAAGGGCAGCTGCAGAGGCGGCGCCTGTCGACGTTGCCAGGCCGGCGGGCAACGTGCGTGGGCGTGTTCAAGATCGACTGGTGTGGCAGCAACCGCGCCCCTCCCGCAAGTCCATGTGGCGCCGTCGCAAGGCCGAGCGCAAGGCGCTGTCTTGCTCGCCGCAGCGAGCGATAGAAGAGGAAATGGACGGCCTTTGCTTCAGTGTATGAAGCCGGGGCATCGCAAGTTCGAGTGCAAGAATGATCCTGTCTGTTTCCGGTGTGGAGCAGACGGACACGAGTCCTACGGGTGCAAGCGGCCGCGCAGCCCGAGTCGGAGGTGATGATGCGGCGACTGGCGCTGGCCAAGATGGCGCGGCGTGATTCTGAGATGGCGAGGCGTTCGCCGCCGCCTGGGCCTTCCCGTCAGGCTAGCCCTGTGGAGTACAGGGAGCCGACGCGGACGGCACCGGCTCCGGTCCCGCCACCGCGCCAGCCGCAGCGTCAGGCTAGCCCTGTGGTGCACAGGGAGCCGGCGCGGTCGCCCCTGCGGCCGGAGGAAGAAGAAGAGCCTGAAGCGCCGCTCTGTGTGGTGCGCCGTTCTCCCTGCGTGCGCGACCTTGAGCACCGGCTTCGCTTCGCTCTGGTGGCGCATGTTGGGGGCGCGCGGCCGCAGGTGTCGTGTGCGCAAGTGCAGGAGGCACTATCCCGCAAGGTGGGCTTGCCGGCGGGAACTTTCTCGGTGCACCCCTACAGGCCGGAGGATTTCTTGATTGTTCTTCCCACGCCGGAGGCTAGGGACCGGGTGCTGGCTCGGGCGCAACCATCACTGGAGCACAGAGGCTTCTCCCTCTTCTTCAAGAAATGGAATCGCTTTGCTCAAGCTTCGTTGGCGACATGGCGCACACACGCGCAGCTGGTCATTGAGGGCATTCCGGCTCATGCCTGGGATCAAGAAGTGGTGGAGGAGCTGCTGGGCACCTCGTGTGTGATCGACGAGGTTGCGCCGGAGACGGCGTCGCGGAGTGACTTGGACACGTTCAAGGTCTCCGTGTGGACGCCGGATGTGGAGGGCATTCCGCCGGCGAGGACGCTTGCGGTGCCGGAGCCGGTCGAGGAGCTGGACACGCCTTCGTCGGCACAGGAGTTCTCTGGGGATTCGATGGCGTCCACGGTGGTGCGTTCGGGTGCCTCGGAGCTGAAGCTCCTCAAGTACAAGGTCCTGATCCATGTCGACAGAGTGGTGGAAGACGATGAACCCGAGGGTTGGCTGACTGGGTATCCAGCTTCGTCGGGCTCTGATCAGAGTGGCCTTCCAGATGGTGGGAGGCCAGGAGGGGATCGCGGCGGCCGGAGTGCTAGAAGACCGCCGTGGCGGTTGGGCGTTCCTGACAACCGTGGCGGCGCCGGGCGGACCGCGCCTCCCAATGGGAGATCGCAACACCGATCCTACCTGCACGTGGCAGCCCAGCAGCCGTCAGATTGGCAGCTCCCGCCAATGGGCGGCCAGAGGAATGCTAGGGAGAGGAGGACCAGTCGTGTTCCTAGGGCTGGAGGTTCGAATCGTGCTGGGGGAAGGGCGGCCAGGGTGTGGGTCCCTGTCAGGACTCAGACTGGCCTGCAGCCTTCTTCTGCCGACAAGAATGCTTTGCCTCCTGTCCTGGAGCGGGCGGTGACCGTTGAAAGGATAGAAAAGAGAAATGATCCCGAGATTGATACTACTTTGGGTGAGGAAGCACGTGGAGTTTCTTGCTTGGTGGATAAAGCGGAGGAGACCACACTACAGCTGGTAGATGCCGAGCTACGACACTTGGTTGAGGAGTGCACTGTGCCTGAGTTGGCAGCGCCAGCGCAACTGGACAGATCCATGCAAGTTCTGGAGGCTAGCAACCAAACAAGGACACCTGGCGACTTTTCACCGGAGGCCTCCGAGGTGGACGAGGTTCAGGATGAGACCCCGCATGCAGAGACTGGCCAGGTCAGCATGGACCAGTACATCAATGTCTCTCTCTCCCTTGAGGGCACTGGTGAATCGGGAGAGGAAGAAGAATCGCAGGATAGGCGGGAGCAGGCGATCGTCGTTGTACAGCCAACCGCGCCTGGAGAGGAAGGTGCAGTGGAGCTGGAAAAGGCGGCAGCGGGGAAGATACGCGACTTCTGTGCTAGGATCCTTAGGACTTTGGCGTCGCCGCTACTTCGGGAGGTCGAGTCCTTCTCGAAGTTGAGGCCAGAAGCAGAGCCTTTCACACCGCGCAGAAGTTTGAGGTTTGCCACTCCGACACCAGCGAGACCTGTTGGCAAGAAGCCACGGACGGCTACTGCGGCGGAGACTGCTCTCTGCAAAGCCTTGGGTCTGGTTCCGGCGGAGTTGACAGCAAGTGACGAATCAGTGCAAGAATTCAAGAATCTCTTCGATTCGCCAATTCAGGAGCCGCAGCTCCGTGTTCTTGCGGCGGTGTTCGGCAAAACCATGCCGCAACAAGATGAGCTACGGCTGGCAGGAAGCCGGGAGGTCTGTGTGCTGGCTTAGGCTAGTGCACTGACGGGAGATCATCAAGTCCTTATGGATTTAAACCCCGAGGTGCTGAGCTGGAATCCCCGCGGACTTAACGACCCCGCGAAGCGTGATTCCGTTAGGGAGTTAGTTTCTTCTCTTAGAGTTAACATCGTAGGGCTTCAGGAGACAAAAATGGAGTGTATGGACCGGTTTGTGGTGAATCAATGCTTAGGGCCGTCCTTTGACGGTTTCTTTTACTTGCCGGCGGTGGAGACTAGAGGTGGCATTCTTCTCGCCTGGAATACCTCTGTTGTGAGCATTTCCAACCTGTCGCTAGACACGTACGCGATCACAGGAGAGGTGCGTGTGGGCCAAGCTGAGCCGTGGTGGATCACGGTAGTGTATGGGCCTCAATCGAATGAGGAGAAAGCCCAGTTCTTGGTCGAACTGGCTGAACGTAGATCACTGTGTCCAGGTGCGTGGTTGGTAATTGGAGACTACAACATGATCCTGCGCGCTTCGGAGAAAAGCAACGAGAACCTCGACCGGGTTAACATGCGCAGGTTCCGCGACTTCGTGGATACGCAAGAGCTCAAGGAACTATATATGCACGGACGGTTGTTTACCTGGAGCAACGAGAGGAGAACGCCGACCATGACAAGGATCGACAGGGCCCTAGTTTCGATCGATTGGGATCTATGTTTCCCTGACTCCCTTCTGTTGGCGTTGTCATCCTCAGTTTCTGATCATGCCCCTCTCCATCTATCGATGAATGCCAGCCACAGACCAAAACAACGGTTCAAATTCGAGCTCTTTTGGCTCAAACTCGACGGTTTTGATGATGCTGTGAGGAGGGCTGGAGATGTGCGCCTGCTATATCGGATCCATTCTTGCGCTTGGACGCATGCTTCCGTAGCCTGGCTGCACACCTGCAAGCGTGGGGAGACAGGAAGGTTGGCAACATCAAACTGCAATTGGCCATGGCCAACATCCTGATTCACCGCTTCGATGCAGCACAAGACAGGAGGGAGCTGTCGGACGGTGAGTGGTGGCTGAGAAAAACACTCAAGTTGCTTGTCCTTGGACTTTCTTCGCTGGAAAGGACTATGGCGAGACAGCGATCGAGAATGCGCTGGTTAAAGGATGGAGACGCGAACACAAAGCTGTTTCATGCCGTGGCAAATGGCCGTCGAGCCAAGAACTTCATTCCGGCGATTCGGCACAACGGAGTTCTGGTGACAGATCAAACGCAAAAGGAAGAGGTGTTCTTCCAGGCATATAACAACCTGATCGGTAACATCCACAATAGAACAGAGACCATTGATCTGTCGGCCGTGGGGATGCAGCAACACAACCTCGAGGAGTTGGGCGACATGTTCTCTGACGAAGAAGTTTGGTCAGTGGTAAAAGAACTGCCAGCAGAAAAGGCCCCTGGGCCGGATGGCTTCGTGGGAGCCTTTTTCCACCGGGCCTGGCCCATTATTAAGCAAGAAATTATGGCTGCAATCCTGAAGCTTTATGTTGGTGATGGTCGCACCTTTGGCAGGCTCAACCGCGCGCTAATCACGTTGATACCGAAGAAGCCAGACGCTGAGGAGGTCGGGGATTTCAGGCCGATTAGCCTGATACATAGTTTCGCCAAGCTATTCTCCAAACTGCTAGCGAATCGTTTGAGACCTAGGATGGAGGAGTTGGTTAGCAAGAGCCAGTCTGCTTTCATCAAGGGGCGCAATCTCCATGATAACTTTGTGCTCGTGCGACAATTAGCGAGGAAAATCAATGGGAGAAGAGAAGCAGGGGTGCTCATCAAGCTGGATCTGTCTAGAGCGTTCGATTCCTTATCTTGGGCGTTTCTTCTTGAAGTTTTACGGCATCTTGGCTTCCCCGAGCAGTTCATCAGATGGATTGCCATCAGCCTGCGCACAGCCAGTACCCGGGTCGCGGTCAATGGAGTACCAGGGAGACGAATTACACACGCGCGGGGCCTCCGCCAGGGAGATCCCCTCTCCCCGCAACTCTTCGTTCTCGCTATGGAGGTAGTTTCTTGTCTGATCAACAAAGCTTCTGAGGCTGGGCTGCTTCTTCCCGTGGGGAATTGCACGCCTATGCAGCGCTTGTCGATCTACGCCGATGATGTGGTGATCTTTGCCAAGCCGGAGGCACAGGACCTTATGGTGATCAGAGAACTACTGGCGGCCTTTGGAGAGGCATCTGGACTCCGCGTGAACTACACGAAAACTTCCGCAACTCTGATTCGTGGAGGAGATCAGGAGAAGAGCAGAGTGGCGAGGATCCTCCAATGCGCAATCACGGAGTTTCCGATTCGTTACCTGGGGTTGCAACTTGCGCTCAGGCCTCTCACCAAGGCGCAGTGGCAGCCTATGCTCGACGCGGCGACCAGGATTGTGCCGGCTTGGCAGCGCGGCATGATCGCGAGGCCTGGGAGACTCGTGATTGTCACGGCGGTCATGGCGGCGCGTCCCGTGCATCACCTGATGGTGGCGGAGGCGCCGGAGTGGCTGATTGAGGAATTAGAAAGCAGCTGGCGCGGCTTCTTTTGGGCGGGCAAGGAGCGAGCTAACGGCGGTCAATGCTTGGTCGCATGGGATAGAGTATGTAAGCCGAAAGAGCTCGGTGGCCTGGGCATCAAGGACATGCGGGTTCAGGGGCTGGCCTTGCGTGTACGCTGGGAATGGCTTAAGCGCACAGATCCATCGCGTCCATGGCAAGGCCTCCCGATGTTGCAGGACAGAGAAGCCAAAGGCGTGTTCGACAGCCTGGTGAGAATCAAGGTAGGAAGTGGCACTAGCACCTTGTTTTGGTCTGACCGATGGATTCAGGGGCGGGCAGCAAGGGATTTTGCGCCAGGGCTGGTGACGCTGATCAGCACACGAGCTAGAAATAGACGCACTGTGGCAGAGGGCATCACAGACAACAATTGGCTACGGGATGTGCCGGGCACACTTGCATATCGGGGTGCATTGGAATGTCTTGCATTGTGGGCAGCGATCCACAACGTCGACAGAGAAGTAAACAGCCCGGATGTCTTCAGCTGGCCGTGGTCGAGGTCAGGAACCTACACAGCCAGCTCGACCTATGGCATGCTTATGCAGGGACAGGAGGGTTTCCCAATGGCAGAGGCGATCTGGCAGAGTGGTGCGCCGCCGAAAACCAAGCTCTTCCTTTGGCTGGCTGTACAGAAGCGAATTTGGACAGCCGATCGTCGAGTTAGACATGGTTTGCAGCGAGCCACATCCCCGTGCTTCGTCTGTCTCCAGGAAGAAGACACCGCAGACCACATACTGATGCAATGTGCCTTCGCGAGAGAGGTTTGGTTCAGATGTCAACAAGACCTGGCGCTGAATTTTGCTCCACCAGCGCATGACAGCACACTCCAATCCTGGTGGACTTTGGAGAGAGCAAGATTCAGAGAAAAGGAGAAGAAAGGGTTCGATGCTTTAGTCTGTCTGATCTGCCATGCGCTGTGGAAGAACCGAAACGCTTGGTGCTTCCGCAACGCAAAGCAGCAGCTTCCGACAGATAGGTTGGCACGCCGAGTTCTAGATGAGTTTAGGATGTTATGTGTGCTTTCGAGAGAGAGACGAGGAGAAACCAACCGTGCCGCGAGAGAGTAGCCCTAGGTTTATTTTCCGGAGCTTGTTCCGTAGGTGTTCTCAATTCGTTGTGAACGCCCTTCTTGTACATATATTCTGCCTTCTATAAAATTATGGTACGCATTCGCGTACTCTCGAAAAAAAGTCCCCAAAGGTTTGTTCCTCTTGATAGAAAATCCCCTCGTATGTTTTAGAGTCAACGTTGTTGTAATCGTCTTCGGAGGGCATGGGTAGCTTACCACGTGGCGATACATGGAACACGACTTCCCAACCAATGAGTCCCTCTTTCTTGCATGGGTAGGGCAAATAATAAACTTGAAAGGCTTGGTGAGCCACAACAAAGACATCGGATCCATTGTAGGTGGTTGAAGGCTTAACTTCAACTAACCCAATGGAAGGGGTACTTTTGGTTCCATGCTCAGGGTCGAACCAGTGGCATTTGAACACAACAAGCTTGAGTGATATGTTCGTGTTATTGAACGTCAGCTCATATACGTTCTGTAACCTTCCGTAGTAATCATAATTACCGGCTCCTTTGGTGAAGACCCCGGTATTTATAGTCTTTGCATTAGGCCGACTGTTCTGGTGATGCTCTGTATGGAAGCGGTACCCATTCACATCATACTTCTCATACTTCTCGACTCTACGGTTACAACCTTGGGAGACACATCTCAACTCATCTGACATCACAACGTTGGGATCAGCTCCCTACAAGTACAAATTGTTTTGTGCATTAGTAAGAGGGATAATACACGAATTGCAAGGTAGAAGGGACAGGTTTGAAATTACCTTTTCCCTGAACCAAACCGTGAATTTTTTCTTTCCGGGAGCAGGCTCTTTCAAAAGAGTGTCCAACGCGGCTTCATTGGGTCCATCTGATGTTCCCGACCACATTTCATCCGTGAATTGACTAAAAGGAGAAAATACGTATTAGAACGAAATCATGATAGTAGTTGCAAAGTAATTTGTTCCCCATTTTACCTAAGGAAACTGCCCTCTTCACCCTGCTCGTCGTGGGTCACTTCCTTCATGTTCATAAGCACATAGAGCATTATGCACTCCAGCTCATCATTGGTCAAGTTATACCTTGTTGGGCCACCGCTCTTGCCACCGGGACACTGGAAGAGGACGAGCTTGGGTCTCGCTTGGGCTCGTCGACATTGTACCGAGAGGCCTGGTTATGCATAGTGGGAACATCATCGGGGTAGTACGTTAGCCTGGCGTCTGCCATCTCCTGAAGGATAGTTGCCTCGGCTATGGATGACTCAATCTTATTTTTGTTTCCACATTTGGTTCGAATATAGTTAAACTCTCTCTCAATACAAAACTGCCAACGAAACTGCACCGGTCCACCCAAAAGTACCTCATTCGCAAGATGCACAACAAGATGTGCCATCGGAGTAAAGAAGCCTGGCGGAAATATCGTCTCTAAGTTGCACAGCAACTCCGGCACTAGTTCATGCAGCTTCTGAATAATCAGGGGACATACTTGCTTAGCACAGAGCGTGCGGAAGAAATGGCTCAACTCCGCGAGCACTCGCCAGACACGGTCGGGGAGATACCCTCGAACCATCACCGGTAGCAGCCGCTCAATCCATATATGATAGTCGTGACTCTTGAGCCCGGTGACTTTTGCCGTTTGTATATTGACTCCCTTACTTATATTCGAACAATAGCCATCAGGGAACATCACGACGAATTTGAGCCAATGGAATGCCTCAGACCTTTGCATACTATTAAGGCAGAAGTCAGCATGCGGCTTGAACCAGTTCTTTTGACGGCCTTCAGGAGGCTTCATGTGCATTCTCTCCCTATCACAGAGCTTCTTAACATCAACTCTAGACTTAACATTATCCTTCGACTTCGGGGTAATGTTCAGGATTGTGTGAAAGAGGGACTCTCCAACATTCTTTTCGGTGTGCATCACATCGATGCTATGGGGAAGTTCGAGGTCCTTGTAATATTCGAGTTGCGTCAAGCCTGCCACGTGAGTCCAGTTGTGCGACACACCATATCCCACATATCGTGGGCCTTTTCTCCCAGCAGGCACGAGAGCACTTAGCTCGGCGTCAACAGCTGCACCATCGAAAGTTGGTATCGCTTTTTCTTCACGCTCAACTCTGCCCTTCTTGAAGTTCTTTTTGTCTTCTCTAAACGGATGCCCTCTTTTGAGGAACTTTCGATGTGTGTCAAACGCGGAATACTTCCGTCCCGCCGTTAGCCACATGAACTCAAGTCGGTTCCTGCACACTGGGCATGGCCACTTACCAGCTGTACACCATCCGCAGAATAGGGCGTACCCGGGCATGTCATGCATGGAATTGTGATACCAAACTTTCATCAAGAAGTTTGTCTTCGATGCACGATCATATGTCAACGTCCCGTGGTGCCAAGAGTGGTTCAGATCATCCACAATTGGCTGCATGTACATACTTAAATTCTTCCCCGGATATTCAGGACCTGGAATGATCAGCGAGAGGAACATGGTCTTCTTTTGCATTAGGGCTCCAGGAGGGAGATTGAGCGGAATAACAAACACGGGCCAGCAGCTGTACGCGGTAGTCGACAAACCATATGGATTGAATCCATCGGTTGCTATCGCGATTCTCACGTTTCGAGCATCTGCTGCCTCATCGGGGTGGTTCGCATCAAAGTTCTTCCATGCCGTACCATCAGATGGATGTCCCATCAATTCCCGGTCGTGCTCATCCTTGTATCTCTTCCCCGTTTTGTGCCATTGCATCTGTGTGGCAGACTCTTTGTTCATGTAAAGCCGCTTGATTCTTTGTATGAATGGGAGGTAACGAAGAATCTTAATGGCGACATTTGACTGCGTCTTCGTACCATCGGGTCCTTTTACCACTCATCTGTTTTGTCAACCAAACTAGTTCGGCCACTGTACATCCACCCATTATGTGCCATCCTCTGCCGCTTTACTGTGAGCCAAATAATAATAACATGAAATTAAATGCATCATATTTTTATTTTCTTGCATGCAATGTCACCATTTTATTACGGCCAAATTTTATCTTTTACAACATGCAAGGGTTCACATACACTTCTAATAGGTAGGGGCCTATCCCGCCCGAGTACGTGTAGATCGAGTCGTGTCCCATGTTCTACCCCGACCCGAGACGGAATTTCGGCAGCACCTCCCCGCTGTTCTTCAGAATACACGTCTCGAGCTTGTCAAGCCGAGAGGGTGTGCATCCGAAGAACAACAGGGAGGTGCTGCCGAAATTCCGTCTCAGGAAGGGGTAGAACGTGGAACACGACCCGATCTACACGTACTCGGACTGTCCAACAGGACAACCCGGAAGTGTTAGGGTTATAAATATGCAAAGATGGACAATCCTGCATATTTATAAATTTGTAACCCTTCCGGATGGGATCTGACTCGGGTTACGCGACTGACTTGGTGATCTAGACCAAAATAAACCTATGCAGCAAGAGAGGCGAAAGATTTATACCCTCGAAGCGTGATCGGTGGCCGGAGAAGGCCGAGAGGAAGCTACGTCATCTGAAAAGTACAAACAATCGAAATATATAAGCAAATATCCCTCCATTTTACCTAATAATTAAACATAAAACAGAATAAACCATAGAACGATGTAACCATATTAGCTAAACATAACACATATAGACAAGTAGCACAATAATACATAGGTAGCATGTATGATAAGTCTAGCAGTACAACAGGTAGCAAGATAAGTCTAGTAGTACGACAGGTAGGATGATAGACATCCTAAACTCGACTCGCGCCGGTGTCAGTGACGTCGTCCAAGCGGCCCCAACAAGAGGACAGGCTGCTGCTAGAGTCCTCGCCCTGCTGCTGCATGCCGGAGGGGCCGGCCTCGCCCTGCCCGCGCTGCTGCCGGCTCTCGCTCAAGACCTCGTCGCGATCCTCATGCCATCTGGCGCTAACATGTGCGCCACGCTCCGCTCATCCTCAAAGTTGAGGATCGCTCTCGCCCCAAAGTGCTGGACCGCCGCGCAGTCGTAGGCGCGGGCCGCCTGCCACGGGCACCTGAAAGTACCAAGCTGGATCTTCCTGTGATCCACTGTGATCTGAGCTGCCCAAGTCGGGATCTTCGTGGGTCTCCGGTGAACACCACGAAACTTTCGCTCCGGCTCCGACATGATACTTAGTTAAGTAAAAGCATTTGATACAGGGTTAGTCATATATGAAATGAATATATGAAAAATAATTGTCAACAACATTTTATTTGCTACATTATTTTGCATGTGTTGCGTTATTAATCATTATTATGGTAGCAAAAACTTTGTTACTGGTTATTTCTTTGAAAATGTTCACAATTTAGTAAACCTAACACCAAACCATCCCGCATTAAGATAATAAGACCCATCCAACACTTCCCTAAATACAACATTCTTTTGTACTAAATGAACAATTATTATAACATGGATTTTGATGAACAAAATCTAATTTACAGTGGACAATACTACATTTACAGTGGATAATTTCTACTCCTAAAATCCCTAAAATCCCTAAAATCCTACTCCTAAAATCCTATAATTTTTAACACTAAACACCGACACAATCACTAACACAATCCGTGGTGAGCTCAAATCCGTGGTGAGGACAAGGAGAGAGGAGGGGAAGGGAGGGGATGAGGAGGAATAGGGTGTACCGGAGAGGGGAGGGGAGCGGCGGCAATGCGGGATGGCTGGGCCGACGGGGGGCGGCGCTGCTCGACGCGGGGGGCGCTGCTCGACGCGGGGCGGCGCTGCTCGGGTGCTGCTCGGACCGGATGCGGCGCTGCTCGGACCGGATGCGGCGCGGGTGGAGGAGAGGAGAGGCTGGGGTGTGGGTGCGGTCGACGTTGGGCTGGAGGAGAGGAGAGGACGAGGGCGGCGCCGCCGGTGGCCGGAGATCGAGCAGGGGGACGAGGGCGGCGGCGGCGGCGCGGGTGGAGGAGAGGAGCGTGCTGTGTGTGTGTGTGTGGGGGTGGGTGGGTTGGGGACGACCACGCGCGCGGGCCGCGCGTTTTGGTAAGTGGATAAGACTACGCCGACGGCAATGCCGTCGGCGTATCCTTTTTTTTTAGTCAATATATTCCCTAATTTAGTCCATATTCCCTAATTTATTTAAGTTGTACTATACAATAATATTATAATTTTTTAGACCTTTATTATAATATATTGTATTATGTGGTAGGCCCACGCGCAAATTATTCCTGCGCTCCGCTATCCTTTTCCAGCGAAACCCTAGGTTTGGGTGGGGCTTGTGAAACCAACTTTTATCAAAATTAATCGAAACAGAGTAGTAGCAACTAAGATAGAACAAAACATAGACAAATGACAACAAACTTGGGTACATAGACGAATAACAACAAACTTGGGTACATAGACGAATAACAACAAACTTGGGTACATAGACGAATGACAACAAACTTGGGTACATAGACGAATGACAACAAACCATTTTGTCCTAACCAATGATGTGGCTCAGGTTAGTCATACTCTTGCCTAGGCCTATAATACTCGTGGGTGTAGTCGTCGTAGTCGCCGTCGTCGTCGTCGCTGTCGTCGGACGGCCGTGATGTAGTCGTTGACGGGGGTTGTCTCCTGGACTGTGATTGAGGGTAGCGCAGGCGGGGGTTATCACCGGCCGTGATGTAGTCCATGACCCTCTTGAGAGTCCGGCCGGCCCACCACAGCCGACGGCCGGCCTCGTTGAAGTTCGAAGGACGCGGGCGGTCCTCCTCGTACCTGGCGAGCGCCTTCTCACGCCTTTCGATGAAGAAGGCGTCCCAAGTTGGGCGATAGTCTGGATGCCAGCGGGAATCCATCCGCTGCTCCGGAGTGAGCTCGAGGTAGTAGTGGTTCGTGATGGCCGCCCGGCGCGCCAAACCTTGAGGGACAGGAGGGACTGGCACGCCTCCGGTGCTCAGCCTCCAGCCGGTGGGGACGTCGTAGCCGGGTGGGCAGGGGTAGTTCGAGGCGCAAAGCGCCTCCGCCTCCGAGTAGGTTAGAGTGGGTACGGTGGAAGCCATGGGAGAGTGATGAGGGATCAATGATGGATGTGAAGTGTACTCCTGCCTCTCTTATAGACCCGCCTCTCCGAGTGACTCCCTCCAGCTAGCCAATCAGGAACAAGTACGCGGATCGTGTGTTTCCTTCGAGAGCTAGGGAGCCGTTGGATCAAGCGAAAGAAACACACCGCTGATCCAACGGCTCACAAGCGCTGGGAGGAAACACACGATCCGTGTGCTTCTTCCTGATTGGGCATACTACAGCTCACAAGCCCTGAAAAGAAACACGAGGTGCTGATCCAACGGCTCACAAGCGCTCGAAAGAAACACACCGCTGATCCAATGGCTCACAAGCGCTCGAAGGAAACACACGATCCGTGTGCTTCTTCCTGATTGGGCATACTACATGCACTGGAATCTTGTGTTGATTTGGGGTAGACTTTGGTTTCTCATGTTCCTATGGCCTAACATAACACAACCAAGCAAAAAAGTCCACTGGGCTACCCCCTTTCGACGCACGTCTATGGGGGTAGACGGAAACGTTAGGGTTTTTCCAGCGGATTCAGGGTTTCACCGAAGCGGGGCCCCGGAGCGTCGGAACCCCACCCAAACCTAGGTTGTGACATACCATATGTATACAAGTGTGTTGTGTGTTGTAAATGTGCAAGAATCTACTCCTACGTGTGACCGACATCACCGGCTTCACTTTCTCTCTAGTGAGTTTCTGCACTTAGAGGTGAAAACTCCCCTTTCGGCGAACCGGATGGAATCGTGTGTCGATTTGGGGTAGACTTTGGTTTCTCATGTTCCTATGGCCTAACATAACACAACCAAGCAAAAAAGTCCACTGGGCTACCCCCTTTCGACGCACGTCTATGGGGGTAGACGGAAACGTTAGGGTTTTTCCAGCGGATTCAGGGTTTCACCGAAGCGGGGCCCCGGAGCGTCGGAACCCCACCCAAACCTAGGTTGTGACATACCATATGTATACAAGTGAGTTGTGTGTTGTAAATGTGCAAGAATCTACTCCTACGTGTGACCGACATCACCGGCTTCACTTTCTCTCTAGTGAGTTTCTGCACTTAGAGGTGAAAACTCCCCTTTCGGCGAACCGGATGGAATCGTGTGTCGATTTGGGGTAGACTTTGGTTTCTCATGTTCCTATGGCCTAACATAACACAACCAAGCAAAAAAGTCCACTGGGCTACCCCCTTTCGACGCACGTCTATGGGGGTAGACGGAAACGTTAGGGTTTTTCCAGCGGATTCAGGGTTTCACCGAAGCGGGGCCCCGGAGCGTCGGAACCCCACCCAAACCTAGGTTGTGACATACCATATGTATACAAGTGTGTTGTGTGTTGTAAATGTGCAAGAATCTACTCCTACGTGTGACCGACATCACCGGCTTCACTTTCTCTCTAGTGAGTTTCTGCACTTAGAGGTGAAAACTCCCCTTTCGGACGAACCGGATGGAATCGTGTGTCGATTTGGGGTAGACTTTGGTTTCTCATGTTCCTATGGCCTAACATAACACAACCAAGCAAAAAAGTCCACTGGGCTACCCCCTTTCGACGCACGTCTATGGGGGTAGACGGAAACGTTAGGGTTTTTCCAGCGGATTCAGGGTTTCACCGAAGCGGGGCCCCGGAGCGTCGGAACCCCACCCAAACCTAGGTTGTGACATACCATATGTATACAAGTGAGTTGTGTGTTGTAAATGTGCAAGAATCTACTCCTACGTGTGACCGACATCACCGGCTTCACTTTCTCTCTAGTGAGCCAGGAAAAGTTTTTATTTGTTTTACATGTATATGTTGTTGGGTTGGGTTCCGGAAAACTCAAACCGTTATTTTACGTGGGTGGGATACTGAAATTGGGAGGGCAATTATAGGTCCAATATATATATAAATTACAACTACATTAAATATTATATAGAGAAATAAAGAAATGAATATTATATACGAAAATAAATAAAAAAACAACTAAACGCCGACGGCAACCGTCGGTGTCTAATAACGCGTGTACGCCGACGGCCGTACCGTCGGCGTATCAACGATGCTGGACGGTCCCGTTATGCCGCCCGTTTGTACGCCGACGGGAGAAAGAACGCCGACGGCAGCCGTCGGGCACGTATGTCTACGCCGACGGCGCTTCGTACGCCGACGGCTTGCTCGTCGTCTGCCCTAGCCCGTGCTGTACGCCGACGGCCCCAACCGTCGGGGCCGTACAATAAGGCCGTCGGCGTAGTGTGGCTTTCCCGTAGTGTTGACGGAATGTCCTCAAACTTGGGCCTAGCTTACCTATGTACAACAACGCGCTAATAATTTTCTGTTATTCAAACTGCCTTTGCAGATTGATATTTATACACACTAACTGGTGTATATCCTTTTGCTGCACACTAATTGATATCTTCTTGATATTAATATATTTCCTTTATCAAAAAAATCCTTTTGCTGCAGTTCTGGAGGGACCGAGAGAAGTTACACCAACAATTTTAAAGGAGATGACAGGCCTGGAAGGTGAGATTGAGGCAATACGCCATCTATTCCATCTGTATTGCTCCTATTCAAAAAGCTGAAGTGGATCTTCACATCTTTTTTCTTAATTTCATGCTGTAGTATTTCTTGCTTTAGCAATGGATGTGTCATGTGTGAAACAGGATGATACAACAATTCGGGGGGACTTCTCTTTCTTCAGTAGCTCATATCTTCTTGTATTACTTTTTTCAGCTGCAAAGCTTGCACCAAAGAAGTGGGGTCTCTCAGGAAATTCTCCTTATGTTCTGGTTACATTATTTGGTGGTGTATCTTTTCTACTGACTCAAGGAGCTGATGTACGGCCTAACTTGGCTGCCATATTGGGGTTAGAAACAGCAGATGCACTTTTTCTTGGTGGGACTTGTGCTGCTGAAATCTCATGTTTCTGGCCTCCATACAAGCGCAGAATCCTTGTACATGAAGCAGGCCATCTTCTTACTGGTATTGCTTTCCTTCCATTTCTCCTACATTCTTATGGACTTAAGTTCCTGTAGTTGATGCAACTTTGGGATGGTAGCTTTAACTTAATACTAGTATTCTATTTTTGAATTTGTATAACATCTGACTTCTGAGACTAGTTTGTCACCTAAACTTATGTTACGTCCTTGAACATGTGGCTAACTTATCTAATGGGTTGCCCCATACGAGGTGTCATCCTGGATCCATTTGTGGCATTGCGAATGGGCGTTCAAGGCCAGGTACAACTGTTACTGATTTTCATGTTATATTATATATTTGTTTCTAGGCGTGTCTATAATCGGATGAAGTAGTGCAGTTTCTGTTGTGAAACATCACACCGCCTTCTCAAATTTCTGAGTTAAATTTACATGCAAGTCTCAACTGTGTTAGAACACAACACAGGATCACACGCTCGAGGAGGACACGAGCGGTACAGGTTCAAAGAGCGAACGCGAACATAGAGACAGGGATTTTTGCAACGCGTGAAACTTGCACCTTTTCTGTTTCTTCCTTTTATTCAGCTAGGCAAGAAACTCACTCGAAAACCCTGCCCACGATCCATTCTCTCCGTGACATCCGCGGACGAAATCGTGACCATGTCTTTGCGCGATTACAGGATTAAAACGACTGCAATGAAGACTGAACCAAACCTACGACTAGGACTTAGCTGCAGCGTGAACAAGAGCACGTCTCTGGCACTTTTCAACATATGTGATAAAAGAGCTAACGTGACAGGCTGAGATTCGTCGAGGTTAACATAACATTTCACCTCCTTAAGCTTGATGACCTGAACTCACCTCCTGCATGCCGATCTTCTCCTTCAGATACTGAAACCGAAACCTTACAAGCAGCTTTGTCAGAATATCTGCATGCTGTTCTTCAGTTCTGACGTGCTCCACTTCTTTATTGCCATCTTCGACACAGCTTCTCACAAATTGGTAGCATATATACATCGATGTGTTTGCTCCTCTCGTGAAACACAGGATATTTGCACAAGGAGATAGCAGACTGGTTGTCAATTCTGATAGTGGGATTCACATTCTCACAGACCAGCAGTTCCTCGACAAGCCTTGCCAACCACACCCCCTGACAAGCTGCGGCTGCAGCAGCCACAAATTATGCTTCACAAAATGATTGTGCAAAAAATTTCTGTTTCTGTGATGTCCATGAAACAGAGCAGTGTCCAAAGTAATATAGTACCCCATTAGTACTTTCCCGATCATCAACATCACCTACATGATCACTGTAAGGAACTCAGGTTTGCTTGTGACCCTTTTGTAGCTGCACCCAAGATTGACAGTCCCTTTTACATGCCTTAAGATGTGTTTTACAGCTGTCATATGCTCCTTGGCAGGCCTCTCCATAAATCTGCTGACGTAGGCAACAGAGTAGCTAAGATCCGGCCTAGTGTGCAAAAGGTATCTCAGACTTCCAACCACAATCACGGAATTTAGTTGAATCAACCTCCTCGGCCTGGCAATATTTTTTTAGTTTCAGCCTCGATTCCATTGGCATGGGAGTTGGATTGCAACTTGACATGCCCATCTTGTCAAGTATTCGAGCAGCATATCCAGATTGGCAAAGGGTGATTCCTTCCTCCGTTTGTTTCACCTCTATGCCCAGATAATAACTCAGCAGACCCAAATCTGTCATGCTAAACCTTGATTTCATTTGCTTTTTGAAATCTTCAATGGCTTGAAAGCTCTTGCCATACAGAGCCTTCCTTAGCCTGTACACCTTGCTGCTCTTGCAGTGTATTTCATATCTTGGGGGCTGACATTCATACACCTCCTCGATCAAGTCACCCTTCAGGAAGGCAGATTTGACATCAATCTGATGGATCTTCCAACCAAATTTGGCTGCAAGTGCACTGAGCAATTGAAGAGGCTTAAGGCGTGCAATAGGGGAAAATACTTCCTGAAAATCCATGCCCTGCCGCTATACATAGCCCTTTGCAACTAATATTTCCTTGTTCTTGACAATCTCTCCGCTTTGGTGTTTCTTGATCTTATAAACCCAATTAAGTCCAATTGGTCGATGTCCTCTTGGCAGGTCACATAATTTCCAAGTTCTGCTCTCCTCAATGGCTGTCAGCTCCTCTTTCATCGCTTGTTTCCAACAGGTTTCTCCCATTGCTCCTCTAGCCCAAACAGACACAAACTATCTTGTGTCTCCTTAACCTCCACGGTCTCTTCGTAGATTTCTTTGAGCAGCGGCTTCCCTTACGGACTGTGGGACGGCTTGGTGTACGGAGTGCACTGTGAGATTCACAGTATTCAGCGAATTCGTTTGAGGTAGGTCAGTGTGCAGTGCCTTCAGCTTCATGTCCTTCTCAAGCTCTGCTGCTACCTGCACCTTCTTGATGGCAGCAAATGCCTTATCTTTGCTTTGCAACAGCACAATACACATGTACCGTCAGAAATCGTCAACCAACAGCAAAAGTACTGCTTACCGGTGTAATTGGCCCACACACACCGTGGCATATCTCTAGCTGTTGCTGCGCCCGGTATGCTGCTTGAGCTGGGAACGGATGACGTTGCTGCTTGGCGATCAGATCTGGTCCACTCGCTTGAGCTGCATCATTCCCTCGACCATGTTCTCTGCTGTCATTGCACGCAAGACGCTAGGCGTCCAACAGCATCGGCGTCAGATCGCCCGATCGTGTTAACGATATTGCTGAACCATGCAGGAACGGCGTTGAACAGGGTCTCGACTCTCGACTGTTAGCGGAAGGGAACCGATGCCCTTTGGGGCCATCGAGGTGCGTGTTTATATAAGGGGAAACAGCCTCACCCGTGGCTTACATGGAGACGTACACGGATCGGTGTACTACACCGTATCCTGTACGGTTACGTTATTACATGTCTAACAGCCCCCTTAATCTAAGCCGTATGAATTACATCAAGGTTTAGATTACGATTAAACTCACGCAACCTTGCAACAGGCAAGGATTTTGTAAAACCATCAGCTATCTGATCTTTACTTGAGATGAAACGAACATCTAGAAGTTTGCTTGCCACCCTTTCTCGAACAAAGTAATAGTCAATTTCGATATGCTTGGTCCTTGCATGAAAAACCGGATTTGCCGACAGATATGTAGCACCGAGGTTGTCACACCAAAGAACAGGACGTTGTTTAAGGGAAAGACCAAGCTCCTGAAGTAAAGCTTGAACCCAAATTAACTCAGCTGTTGCATTTGCAAGTGCTTTATATTCTGCTTCTGTACTGGAACGTGACACAGTAGGTTGTTTTCGAGCACTCCAAGAAACCAAATTCGGACCAAGAAAAACTGCAAAACCTCCTGTGGAGCATCTGTCATCAGGGCAACCCGCCCAATCTGCATCTGAAAAAGCACTGAGAAGTGCAGAAGAAGATTTTCGAATAGCAAGCCCTTCATGTATTGTACCTTTGACATACCGTAAAATACGCTTTGCTGCTGTCCAATGAGAGCTAGTGGGAGCATGAAGAAACTGGCACACCTTGTTGACGGAGAAGGATATATCAGGACGCGTCAGCGTCAAGTACTGCAAAGCACCAATGATGCTGCGATAACGTGTCATGTCTTCCGGCCCAAGGGGAGTGCCATCAGTGACGGATAATTTCTCTCTAGGAGACAATGGTGTAGGAGCAGATGTACACTTGGACATACCAACACGGGCAAGCAAATCAGAAGCATACTTTTCTTGAGTCAATAGCAAACCATTATCCTGTTTCTTTACTTCAATACCGAGAAATAATGAAGATCTCCAAGGTCTTTGAGAGCAAAACTTTTCCGTAAATCATGGAGCAAGGCAGATAATGCTTGACTAGACGAACCGGTCAAGATAATATCATCAACATAGATCAACAAAAACATAGTAACTCCTGACCTGTTATAGAGAAAGAGGGATGTATCTGCCTTGGAAGCTTTAAAACCATATGCATGTAAGGTTGTACTGAGGCGAGAGTACCATGCTCGAGGGGCTTGTTTCAAACCATATAATGCTTTATCAAGTTTGCAAACATAGTTCGGAGTTTGTGGATCTTCAAACCCAGGAGGTTGTTTCATATAGACCTCTTCTTCCAGAACACCATGTAAAAACGCGTTCTTAACATCTAGCTGCCGCAAACTCCATCCTCTAGAAACAGATATAGACAAGACAACACGAATAGTAGCTGCTTTCACAACAGGACTGAACGTGTCTTCATAATCTATGCCATACATTTGTTTGAAGCCTTTTGCAACAAGACGTGCTTTGTACCGATCAATTGTACCATCTGCATGTTTCTTGACACGATAAACCCATTTGCAAGCAATAATATTCTTGTTTGAGCTGGGGGGAACAAGATGCCACGTCTTGTTCTGCAAAAGTGCACTATACTCTTCCTCCATAGCATTTTTCCAATTTGTGTCTTGTAGTGCTTCAGCAAGATTTTGTGGTTCGCCTGTAGATGTCAACAAACACCATCTAACAGTACCATCAGTATATTTTCTCGGTTGACTAATACCTTTTTGCAAACGTGTGCGCGGTCCAGCCACAGGAGGAGCTGCAGGGACAGGCGAAGCAGAAGATTCTGCTGATGATGGACTGTCCGCTTCGGACAGTGGGCTGTCAGGCTCAGGCACAGGCGATCCGATGGAACCCTGTGAGCCATGCTGTGTAGAGGGCGTCGCCGCAGAAGATCCTGGAGAGCCGTCACCAACAGATGCTGTCGGCAATGTGGCGGTCGGGGAAAGGCTGGCGGAGGACTGCATGGTCGCCTGCTCGTCGGCAGACGCACGCGCCGTAGGCCCACGGGCGCGAGGAGACCGCGGAGACATGGCGCCAGCCGGCTGGCTGGTCGTCTGCTGCTGCATGCCGCGATCCAAGGAGGATGCGGACGTGTGACCCGAGGCTGTCGGACCGCTGTTTTGTCCAGATGCAGCAGAATTTTCTTCATCATGTTGTAACACCGTTTCTTCATCATTTTGTGTGATTTCTTCACTGCTATGCCCAGAATTTGTATCTTCAGCTGGCTCAGCCTGTACATGGTCAGTTACAGGAACAACAAATGGCACATGATCACAAGTATTCACACCCTCATTAGATGAAGACAAAGGCAAGGAATCATGTGGCAAAAGAAGAAGTTCCTCTCTAAGACGACGACCAGCATTTGGATGAAGCGAAGCAAAAGGAAAAATGTTTTCATCAAACACCACATCCCTAGATATGTAAACACGTCCCGTAGACACGTCAAGACATTTGACACCTTTGTGAAGAGGACTATAGCCTATGAAAACACATCTTTTGGACCGAAAAGCAAGCTTGCGTTTGTTGTACGGGCGAAGATTAGGCCAACACGCACAACCAAAAACACGAAGTGCATCATAGTTAGGCTTGACATGGAGCAGTGTTTCCGTGGGAGTTTCAAAGTTTAGGACCTTGGAAGGAATTAAGTTTATAAGAAAAGTGGCGGTGAGGAAGGCTTCATCCCAAAACTTAAGAGGCATAGACGCATTAGCAAGCAAAGCAAGACCAACTTCAACGATATGACGATGCTTACGCTCAGCCGAACCATTTTGTTGGTGAGCGTGAGGACATGAGACATGATGAGTAATGCCTACTTTTTGAAAGAAAGCATTGAGTTTTTCATATTCACCACCCCAATCGGTTTGCATGGTGATAATTTTCCGATCAAATTTACGTTCAACAAGTTGCTGAAAATTGAGGAATACTTGATACACATCAGACCGCTTCTTGAGCAAGTATATCCAAGTAAATTTACTATAATCATCAATGAAGCTTACATAGTACAAGTGTTTGCCAACAGAGGGAGGAGCAGGACCCCATACATCAGAAAAGACTTGTTCCAACGGAACAGTAGAAATACTAGTGGAAACCGTATAAGGTAACTGATGACTCTTAGCCTGTTGACATGGATCACATATGTAAGGATTTACTTCTGGCGAATACGATAGATTATTTTTCCTAAGCACTTGTTGAACAATAAACGAAGAGGGGTGTCCTAAACGACTATGCCACGTAGACGAGGAAGGCTTGACGGTGAGGAAGGCATGCTTGCGAGACTTCGTGGAGACAGGGACGACTGGGTATAGACCACCACGGCAAGGACCTCTAAACAGAATTTCCTTCATTTCCTGATCCTTAATTAAGAAAAAGAACGGGTGAAACTCAACAAACGCATGATTGTCAAGAGCAATTTTATGTGTGGAAAGCAAGCTTTTAGATGCATCAGGGACATGTAAAATATTTCTAAGATGTATGGAATTATGAGGGGTGTGTAATACAGAATGACCAATGTGCGCAATTTGCATACCTTTTCCACTGGCATTGTGGACTTGATCATGTCCCTTGTAGGTGTCATGTGTGGTCAGCTTGTTCAGCTGCCCGGTGATGTGGTTGGTGGCTCCAGAATCCATGTACCAATTTGTGTCGACGCCATAGGCGCCCTTCTCTTCAACCTGATCATCATCTTCATCATCGGAACGATCTGAATAGCGCCACCAGCACTCATTTGCCGGATGGCCCTCCTTTTTACAGATTTGGCATATGACGCCATCTTGCCATGGCGTCGGAGTGCGCCCTCAGCCACGCCCGCGGCCACCACCACGGGAGGTCGACCGTCGCTGATCATTGCGGCGACCTTGCTGTCCATAACGCCAGTCTCGGGTGCGCCTGTCATCACGCCCACGCTGATCATAATGGTGGCTGCGCTGCTGGTGCTGCTGCTGCCCACCACGGCCACGGCCACGGGTAGCGGCATTGGCCGAGCTGGAGAACGTCCCCGTGTTCTGACCCGAGGCGGTGAGCATCTGCTGGCGGAGGTCATACGCGGTGAGTTGAGAGCACATGTCGTTGAGGCTGGTGCTGGGCACGGCGTTGACCGAGGCGACAAGGGCATTGTAGTCCCCATCGAGGCCGTTGAGTATGTAGTCTCGGATTTCATCATCGTCCACCTGTTTGGCCGCAGCGATGAGCTCGGAGGCAAACCCCTTCATCTTTGAGATGTACTGAGCTGCGGTCATGTCATCCTTCTTGGTGTTGGCAAGGGCCCCACGCAGCATGGAGACCCGAGCCTTGGACTGCGTCGAGTAGAGGTCAGAGAGAGCACTCCACACGTCCGCGGCATGCTCGAGCCCGAACATCTGGGCGAGCACATCTTCAGACATCGAGTTGACAAGGAAACTCATGACTTGTTGATCTTTGATGACCCAGGCATCATAGGCCGGGTTGGGGACCTTCTTCTTCTTTTGGTTTTCATCTTCAACCTCCAATTCTTCAGGCGGAGCGCGGTCGGAACCCTCCAGGAGTCCCATGACACGGGCGCCGCGGAGAGCAGGCAGGATCTTTGCCCTCCAAAAGAGAAAGTTCTCTCGTGTGAGTTGTGTCGCCGGTGGGTTGCCAAGAGCAACCCCCGGGGGCGTCGTCGAGGAAGACGAGGCCATGATCTTCAGGGAGGGAAGGGATGGGTTTTTGGCGATTAGCCGATCGAATTGATCAGCAGATCGAGGTTTCTAGGGTTTTGTCGAGATCGATCTTTCACCGGCGGCTAGAGGGAAGAAGATAGGCTCTTGATACCATGTTAGCGGAAGGGAATCGATGCCCTTTGGGGCCATCGAGGTGCGTGTTTATATAAGGGGAAACAGCCTCACCCGTGGCTTACATGGAGACGTACACGGATCGGTGTACTACACCGTATCCTGTACGGTTACGTTATTACATGTCTAACATCGACCACCGTCTCATCGGAGATCCTCTCGCCGAGGGAGCGAATCTCGCCCACGAGAGTCATCATATTCTGTGCAAACAGGGACAGACTTGTTGTCTCCCATCTCCATTCGATCGAGCTGCCTCTTGAGCTGCTTGACGCGATCCTCCCCGACACGCATGCATTGGATCGCCTCCCAGGTGATGCAATATTGCAACCTTCTGAAGTGGCACAAGAAAGCGCATAGAGCTGCGGTCAATGCACTCGAGAGTGGACATAATTTTAGCGTTGTCATCATGAGGATAGAAGAAGCCATCTCGTCCGACAGATAGCTGGAGAGATACTGATCTCTCGCACGTATTCCTGCCAATTATGGTTTCCTGACAGCTCTCAGCAATGCAAACAAGATGACACACATAAAATCGTTGGTGTAACTGAGTTCAATCTGCTCATTTTCCTGCATACCATATTAACAAAGAGAGAGCGTGACAGGCTCAGGTTCATCGAGGTTAACATAACAAACTGTGCTACTGCCATTGCTAGCAAGTGGTGTAACTGAGTTCAATCTGCTCATTTTCCTGCATACCATATTAGCAAAGAAAGCACAAGTATTTTTTTTCCTGCGTCGCGTTGAGGTGTGTGGGTGTCGACCTTTCCTGCTTGGGCGGTTTCGTCGTCGACCGTGTGGAGCGTGGCCCGTGGCCAGCGTGGATGTCGGAGCGGCGGCTCCGGATTTCGCCTCCGCTGTTGCGTTGAGGGCCTCCGCTGTGGCGTTGAGGGGTGTCGGACTTGGCCGCTTGGGCGGTTAGGCCGTCGACTTAGTGTGGTGCGTGGCCTCGGGGCCGGCGTGGTGTGTTGTGTTGTTGTATCCGGTTTTCGGCCAGTTTTCCTTGAAAAGGCAAGCCTCTTGCCCGGTTTCAAAAAAAGAATAGGATTTACTTACATTGTTAGAAGTTTTCGCTAATCTAGAAGGCTTAAACACCTCACCGAACTAGTAGGTAGTAACCAAGATTTCAGAAATATGCATTGTAAGAAGTGACTGTGCACCTGCTCTTTAGAGCCTTGGCAAACCCTAACTGTGGCTACGGTAGTGAACGCTCGCCCAAACATTAGTCATCACTGTTTCTTAAGGGAGGCTCGCTGGCCGAGCCCGGCAAGCTGCCCAGGGTCACCGGGGCTTGTTAGTTGTAATAGTATAGCATTAGACTTCCTTCTTTTGCATTGTGCAGATTGTAACACAATCTGTAAAAAAAAAATCCCTGAGAGATCTGAGATATGCTTTTCATAGAGATCTCAAGGATGTGTTATCTTCATATCTCCGTAGGCAGGGACACAGTTCTGGGATGAAAAAATGGAGAAAGAACTTGGCGAGGTTCATCTAGTACAGCATTTGACAGGTATGTAAAACTATTATGTTTCCATGTTCGCCATTCGAGCTCTTGGGCAGCATTTGTACTCGTGTTTTCTCAAGCAAGACCTTAATTGCAGATACTGCATGATTCTGTTTGCTGGAATCGCTGCAGAAACACTTGTATATGGGGAGGCAGAAGGAGGAGAAAATGATGAGAATTTATTCAGGAGTTTGTGTATTCTGCTCAATCCTCCGCTTTTTGTTGCACAGGTTCATTTTATTCTGATATATATCTTATCAACCTTTTAATAAACCAAATGGTTCATTAATATTCATCGGTGCTTATCAGATGGCAAATAGAGCTCGCTGGTCAGTGATGCAATCTTACAACCTTTTGAAGTGGCACAAGAAAGCACATAGAGCTGCCGTCAAAGCACTCGAGAGTGGACATAGTCTTAGCGTCGTCATTAGGAGGATAGAAGAAGCCATCTCGTCCGACAGATAGCTGGAGATACTGATCGCTCACACGTATTCCTGCCAAATAAGGTTTCCTGACAGCTCTCAGCAATGCAAAGATGACACACATAAAATAGCTGTACATATTGAGACGAGAACCCGATGGAGGCGTGATCTCGAGACCGGTGTGTGTCTTTGTTGTAACGGTTTTCGCCCGGTTTTCCATAATTAACCGGGCACCTCTCTCTTCTTAATAAATGGAACGGCCAAAGCTTTTGCCTGGGGGTTCAAAATTTTTTTTTGTCTTCCACAAAACCAAAAGCATAGATGATCCATTATTCCCTTGATTTGGGTAAAGGAGCACAAATCTTCTGATGGATATGCGCACAGAACAATTTTCATGGAGCTTTGCAATTGGGAAGGAGATACAAATGCTGTTGCCTTGCCAGAATGATAAATTTACATGTATATAGAAAGTTGAATTTTATGGTATACAGTTGGTTTAGTCATCATGAATATAAACATATGTATAACTAGTCCTAATTTAGCAGTATTTTGTTCGGCATTTAGTTGGCCGAAATGTATTGTGCCTAAGAGCATCTTCACTCGCACCCCCCATAGCCCTTCCAATAGCCCTATGCAGAGTGCCGTATAAAAAATCGCGCCCACTCGTGCCCCCCATAGGGCAGTTTCGTCCGACGCGGCCCAATAGTTTTGCCCTGTGCTACTAGCCCACACCCACCCCGTTGGGAGCCGCTTTGTCGTGCTGGACGAAACTACGTGCGCCGCCATACCGGATATCGATAGGCGGGCCATCCATGTCATTGACACAACCAAAACCCCTACCCCCCTCCCTTTTCTTCCCACCAAATACCATTCCCCCCGCACATCGCTCTCGTTCCCGCCCATCCCCCCACCCCCTCGCCCCTCGTCGCCATGGCGCCGGCGCGTGCACCCAAAGCGAAGGCGAAGGCGTCGGGGACAACGCTTGGCGTTCGCCGGCCTCGCCCACCCAGGGAGAAGCCGGAGGAGATGTCGGAGACGGGCTGGCAATATGACTGCCTCCAGCGCCGGATGGACACGATGTTCCGCGCCGGGCAGCGCGATAGGGTGTAGTGGCAGAATACGGCTTTCCTGGTGGCGGCGAACATTGCCGCATTGGACCATGGGTTCAGCCAAGAGACCATCACGACGGCCGGCGATTCGACGAGCGGCTCGCCGTCCAATTCATCGTGGGTCCGAATCTAACAACGAGGTATCAGACATACATATATGCAAAATGGGTGAATCCATATGTGTCAACTAGCCTCAAGTATGATGGTTTGAGTCCTCGAGGGTCCTGTTCGGCCCGCCCGGCAATCTGTGACGGTAAGCCTTTGACCATCGATGATGGTTACTCCCTCCGGAACACAATATAAGAGTAAGATCCCGTCCGTCATACATTTTCGGGACCATACAAGCTTGACCTAGCCCGCAACGAAAAAGTGCAAAACCACCGACATTTCCATTCGTGACAGAACCACATGTGTTGTAGTGCACACTTGAACTTCTTTTCAAAACTCATGTGATGTATGTGTCAAAACTCATTAGGGTCCTTTGGTCTTTTAATTTTTGTGCTGCTAGGGTGCTACTATGTATGAGTTTGATACTATGATTCGTGATTTATTCAAACTTGTGTTGGGATATTTGGTAGCAACATCATGTGATTTATATGATTTTATGCAATTTATAGTATTTCAATTATATGTGAATATAAAAACAACAACCTAAAACGTGTGCGCCAAAAAGATCATAGGAGACACTATTTTTGTCATGTGCACGGTACATGTCACATAACGGTAATTCCTGCATATCGCTCTAGTGCGACGCGGAACGCTTCCGCCGCCTAAAGAGGTTCGCTGGCGGGTTGGCCCATTTGGCGGATTGTTTTTTCCTTTTTCCTTTTTTGCTTATTTCTTCGTATCTGTTTTGTTTTCCTTTTTATTTTTTTATTTTCTTCTTATTTTTCTTTCCGGTTTTTTTCTCTTTATTTCTTCAATTTTTATGATTTTGGAAATTTATTTTTGAAAAATGTACAGAATTAAAAAAAATGTTCAGATTTAAAATTATTCATATTTTTTAAAAAATAGCTTCAAAATTTATTCAGGTTTAAAAAATGTTCAAAATTGAAAATTGTTGATAATTTTAAAACAATAGTTTTGAATTTTATTAATAATTCAAAAAATGGTAAAAATAGAAAATTATTCAGATTTGAAGTTGTTCATATTTGAAAAAATAAAATTCAAAATATTTTAAGACATTGAGATTTTGATGAAAAATAGATTTTTTTTAAAATGTTCAGATTTATAAAATATTCAGCTTTTAAAATGCAAAAAGAAAAAAAATAACTGCATTGCTTCAGGCGGTGGAAGCGTTCAAGCGATATATAGGACCTCCACAGATAACCAAGTAGTGTCGATCCACACGCACCTGCAGGACACCTCAACTGGGCCGTGTCCATCTTGCACGCTGTACACTGTACCTGCCATGCCACAAAATGCGCTGATTCAAAAAAGTGTCGCGCACTCGTTTTTTTCATGTTTTTTTCTATTCTGACACAGTTTTTCTGAAGGATTTTAAGGGCCCCAACCGCAATCGCAACTTTTAGCAGTGTGGCTCGGCGTTTAAAAGTGTCTCTAACCGTCACGCTGTTGTAGTTTTTTTGAGAGAACGTCGGCATTTTATCAATTAAGCAACATGGTCACATAGAGTTTCCCGGATACACGCCGGGGGCAGAATGAAAAACACAAAAACCAATAGAGTTCATACAAGACTTGGCTAAAACATGAGCCACTACATTAAGATGCCGACGAACATGCTTGAATTGCACGCTTGAATTGCACCGAGCTGAAGTCCATTGCCGCAACACCACCTTCATTTTGCTTGGGTACAATTGGGTACCTGACAAGAGGCAGTCATGGGCAAGGCGCCACAACACCACCTTCATTTTGCTTGGCGCGGTGATGGCCCAGAGTGATTTCCAGAATTGAACCTCTCAACAACAACTTTATCCGAAGATTCGCCACGACCGTTGCAGCTCTGACGGATCGTAAACTGAGAAGATCGTAGCAGATTATATCTAGACTGAACAGTGTAGTCTGCAAACTTGGTAAATGGCCACCAAGGATAATCATCGCCACCATGGTGGCTAATGGGAATCAGCAGAATTTCAGAAGCTAGATCATCACAGAAAAAGCCCAAATATTTTCCTCATTCCATGTACCTAGTTCCTCATCCAACAAACATTTGACAATCACCTCAGCTGGAATCTCAGCTATTGAGTGAAGGATGGGGAGTTTATGGTTAGATATCCATCGGCTTTATGAGTTCAAGGTACATACTCCCTCTGTTTCTTAATATAAGATGTTTTTAGCTTTTCCCATATTTACATGTATCTAGACACGTTTTAGTGTGTATTTTCATCCATTTCATTATGTATCTAGACTATGTTTGAAATACCCAAAACATCTTATTTTAGGTATGGAGGGAGTACAAACTAAACTTTAGGCCGCACTTGGAAGGGGCGTAAATTAGGCAAAACAATGGGATTTTTTCACGGACCTAGTCAGCCCCCGCTAAAAATACGCAGCATGCGCGGAAAACAACTAGTTCTGTATTTTGTACCAACGAACCAAGCGAGCCCTTAGTCTTTCAAATACTCACAGCTTGATTTCGATAGGCTTTATGAGTTTAAGGTACAAAACAAATCTTACTCTTTCAAATACTGCAGCGAGTTATAATTTAAGTCATTTAAAAAAAGCTATCCAATACAATTTTGGGACTTTGTTATAGTGTCTTATAACTTAAAATAGCTTTCAGAATGGTGGGTATGGGGCTGGAAACCCGAGTAGACAGTTATGTTTCTCCTTTTCAGTTTATAAATTCATTCAAGTATTGTTTTTTCATCGTGCAGTCTTAACTCCCTGATCGCTGTGTAGTTGTAACTCTGGGTCCGGGGTCCTACTCCGTGGATGCGTGCCTATCTCCACCCCTCCTGTCACGAGAACGGAGAGGCACCTCGTGTCTTGTAGCGAATCATGTCCAATATAACATGGTCGCAGGCTCGCAGCTCCTCGCCTCCACCACACTCTCCCGCTCCCCTCTACTGCAACACTAGCCTCCCTAGCTACTCAAGCATCTCATCTCTTGGGCGGCGAGAACCAACCAGGTTCCCTCCTCAAGCGACCAGAGCGTGCTCATGGTCGGCCTAGGGTTCAACCAAGTTCCCTTCTCAAGCGACAAGAGCATGATCACGACCGGCCTAGGGTACGGCAGGGCGGTGGCTAGCGGGTTCAAAAAGGTGGTGGTGTTTTCTTATATTTAGAACACACCGCTTTGGGCGGAAGCTGAAGTTGTTCGTAAGAAACCGCCTCTTTCGTGGTGTTGTGAGTTCGTGTGTTTGCACAATTACTTCCCGTGCGTGATTCTTCTTTATTTTCCTATACAAGTCGGGTCATGCCTACATACATGCCCGTTAAATAAATATAATTATACTAAACTTTTATATATTTTTAGTTTTTTACAATCGTATGGTTTTAATAAATATATGTTATATGCTTAGTGAGCATTGTTAACCATACAATATTTTAAACTGATTTTCACTATATTGTAATATTTATCGTTGAAAATATTTTTGAGTTACGCAAAAAGTTTATCCTTGGTGAATCTTATCCTTAAGAAGATACAAAATCATCTTAAATGTGAAAAAAGGAACACAAGGATACTTGAGGTTCTTACAATTTATGAATTATATAGCACATATGTATATTATTGTTTGTATGTTATTATCTATGTGTATTATTATTAAATATTTTGGTAGAGATTCCAATGCATAAAACCTAACAAGTATCTTAACAGAGGTGTGTAGTGTATAGTTATGTAAAACAAATATAGAAACTTCTGGAACATAAAATGAACGATTATGATCATTTATTACTCGGTAGTTATCGCGGATTTAGTAATAAGTTGATAATATGATGATGATTAATACTTACTGAAATAATATCTCTTATCTAATCACCGACAAACATAGAATATTGCGGATTCTACTATTGCACACACATAATTCAATTAGTGTATATGCTAACTGCAATGTATCTCTTTATACAATTGATTAGGTTATTTTTTCAAACTAAAAGTAATGCATTAATTAAACAATAAAATAGCATGTGTAACCTATTCACAAGGAGACTAACATCCAAGTTAAACTTTTCAGCACTTATTTAATTGGTTTGTTCTTATGTGGTACACTATATTGGTCCCTCGTGTGTACAATATTTAACGTACAATATTTAAGTGTGTACATTTAGATCCAGACATTTTTCATTTTTGTGTAGATTCGAATAGAAACTATTTCAAATCGAGATAAGGCACGTTTGGGGGATATATCATTGACAACATGCATAACTATTTACAGATTTTTTAAAACATATAAATATGACTTTTATTTTTTTGTAAGTAGAGGGAGCACTAAGTACGGGAGTAAAAATCTCTACTCCCGGCTTGTTCCCCTTTACAAACTGCAGCCAGTACCGTCGCTGTCCTATTGAACGAGCGATATCGAACCCAGAAACGCTCAACTTTGTCACGTTTGTTGCTTAATTAATTCCTCCCACTCCCATTTTAAGCCTCGTATATATACACACGGCAATGGTACCGTTTTCGGGACAGATTCTCTGCCAGACTGCTACCCTCTGTGGCTCTGTTTCAGTTAATCAGTCCATTGGACGAAACAGAATTATTGCATATGAGCCCACTTTATTCCTCGTATTTTCTCAAATATAGAATTTGTTGTATTCATCGGGCTCTAGCAATGGACATTACCACTCATGTATGTTAATGAAAGTTCCCAGAGGGTTGCATGCATAGTTTATATATAAGCCAGACAAATGTATTTTCGGATAAAGGCCCTTAGTCGTGATTCGTGAAGGAAGGCTCATCCTAAAGGCTTCAAATACAACCAAAGGATATGGATCATTTTACACAATCAAATTTTAAGCCTCGTACGCATTATACTACATGGCACTCACCGATAAACCTAGATTATCGGCTACCCTCTCTTCCGGTTGAATGGATCTCAAATGTGGATTTTCCTGTATATCGATCGAGTTCTATCATTTTGGAATATCATAGCAGATGTAGTTAGACACAACGTTTTCCCATTATTGTTTTCGTTACCTCAACTGAGCTTGCTGACGACGAATCTGGCTCGTCGGAGTCCTCCTCAGCGCCAAATAAGACGACCTTGGACTCATTCCCATAGTCCCAGTGCCTTCCCAGAGCTCGGCAGTGTGGAGGGATTCTATGTAGAGACCAATGCAACTTTGGAATTGTAGATTTTATTTGTTAGTTTTGCATTCCGTAGTTTGTATAACATGTGACTTCTGAGGCTAGTTTTTTACCCTAACTATCTTTCATGAACCTATGTCTAGCTTATCTAATGTGTTCCCCATACGAGGAGTCATCCTCGATCTATTTGTGGCATTGAGAATGGGCATTCAAGGCCAGGTACAACTGTTACTTATTTTCATGTTATGTTAGTGCTTCGTGTGTCTATTATCCGTTGAAGTACTGTAGTTTGTGCTGTTAAACATCCTTGCCTTCTCAAATTTTAGAGTTAAATTTACTTGCAAGCCTTAACTGTGCTACTGCCAGCTAGCAAGTGGTGCAACTGAGTTTCAATCTGCTCATTTTATTTGATTCCATATTAACAAAGAGAGCACAAGTATCTCCTTTTCAAATAGGATTTACTTGCAGTTTAGAAGTCTTTGCTAATTAAGAAAGCTTATACACCTCACCGAAATATTAGGTACTCTCTCCGTCCCATAATATGAGACGTGTTGGTAAGCTGTTTTATCATGCCAAAGCGTCTTATATCGTGGGACGGTGGGAGTGGTAACCAAGATTTTAGAATTATGTATCTCCACTACTATTCTCCACTACTATTAAACAAGCGAACATGACTTTGGCTAAACGCACCCAAACAATACAACACCGATCCACATAAGTGCTGCCTTACCCCCACCAAACAAGTTAACCACCGCTGGGTTAGCCCCACCTATCAGGTCTTCCGTGTGCACGTACCAATTTACAATGACTGAATCGTACTTCACCTCCTACTTCAACGCAAAGGAAAAAATTAAAGTGCATGACCCACGGAAAATTTTAGAGTGCATGACCTGCGGTTGTAACTCCTGCAATCATGGGAAGCAGAAACTGATCAATCTTTCGCCACCAGGCTCCTCGCCGCAAGCCGACCTCCCTGTCCGTCGCCACTTTGACGACGCGCTCGCCGCCTGGCGCGACACGAAGTCTCCGTCACGCCCACACAGCCCGGCACCGGCACCTTCGACGGCGCGATCGCCGCCCGACAGCGCGAGGTCTCTGTCCTGGACGGCGTCCACGCAGGCGGGCCCCACCGTCTTCTTGCTGGACGGCGGCCAACCCATCGGCACCTTCTTCGACTGCGCCCTTACGGCCCGCCAGCAACTTCATCTTGTTCGACGGCGCCCTCGCCACCGGGCAGCACGAGTTGTCCTGGACAGCGCCCTCGCCACCAAGCAGCACGAGGTGTCTTGGACGGCGCCCTCGCAGTCCAGCAGCACAGTCGTGTTGCTGGACATCGCCCTCGCCTCCCTGCACCACGACATCAAGTGGGCGGCCATCAGCTCCTGTAAAAACGGCGACAAGTTAATCTTCCTCCTACTGTCAATCTTCCAAAAAATCCAGATTGTATTATGAAGTTTTAAACCCTCTGACAGATGAAAAAAATATAATTCAAACTGTACAACATTTTTAACCACACAGAATAGGTTGATTATACACTCACGACTGATCGATCGGATACGTGCACGGAGAGAATAGACCCCTGCGTCATCTGCATCAGGCGACTCGGGGGAGCCCTACCACCTCAGCCGCCGGCCACCCCTCTCCGGTCTTCCTCGCCCCCGCCGTCGCCGGAGGAGGTCTTCCTACGGCGGACGGCGGCGGTGGGGCGCCCTTCCCGTTTTCTTTTAGTTGAGCCCGAGCAATCTTCTCACAATCCATTGATCGATCCGATCTGAACTCATCGGCTGGCCGGCCACGGACGATCAAAGTGCCAGGCCGCGTGTTGCATGCATGTGCATGGTGGATCGATGCATCCTGCCTCACATGCATGATGCATAGCTTGCTGCTCCAGCCTCGTGCGTTCAGCTCCGACGTAGATCGGAAGGGAGAACAGAGGCAACAACGCAGGAAGGCGGCACCAGATCATGAGGCTGGCGACACAGATCAGTGTATCTGGATCGTGAGGTCGGCGACATGATGGTGGCAGTCAGGTAACAGTCGAATTTGTCGGCACTATGAGGTACGCCATGCCATTAGCTGCGATTACCGTGGTGCTGACAATAACGATGAATTTGAAGATGGTTGTGCCAGATGACTAGTGGATCTCGATGGCTCATGTCGAGTTCGAGATTACAAGTGATGATGGAGTGATGACGGAGGCGAATCTGGATGTGGTGAAGACTGTGAACCGGATGATCGGTGTTTTGCAGCAGTCTTGGCAAGCGGGGACGGCAACACAGGAGGACTTCTTCTAGGTGGTGCTCTTTGGGCACACAGTTTCGACTTCCGGGGTGAAAACCCTAGGTCTGACCTTCACTGGTTGTACCTGGCAATGACGGCTATTTGTCTCCTTGTTGAAGGCATTGTCTGGAATTTAGTCGGACTTTCTTTTGGGTGAAAACCCTTGATCCATGATCAGAGCGACGACGGTGTTTGTACACGGTTTCCTTCTTGGAGGCGTCGGTTTTGGAGAACCTTTTTTGCAGTCCGGGTGTGGCCTCTGGTGGTGGTAGTTCCTGCTGCTTCGCTGATCTGTTCGGCAGGTGTTTTTGTTTTTCTTTTTTCTTTTTTGTTTTGGTCGTGTGCATCCTTAATGTCTCGACTAGCTCTTGACGTTATGTTGTTGCAGAGGCTGGGTGTAATTGATATCTTTTTTATATTAATATATTCTCTTTATAAAAAAAAAGGTTTTTAGTGGAGATTGGTTATAAATTCTGACATGGTCATTCTGAAGTTATAAATACAAACTTGCAAGATGATGATAACTGCTCCAGTTCAATTGTGAAACATATAAATGGGCAATCACGGTTCTAGAAAAACCAATGGCATTCAGGACATAGTCATTCTCTTTTTTGCTAGCCAAATCTGAAAATTTCAGTTCCAAAGAGCTTTCATAAAAGCAGGATCAAAAGCCCAACAATGAAAATTTCAGTTAAAAGACGCATGTACAAAAAGATTGTTTCAGTTACCTTGCACATTAATCATTGCCAAAATACTTAGCAGACTCCACAGCATCCATCCACCATGAAACCTCCGCAGGCTTATCATCGACATCATTTGTGCGAGAAAATGAAAATATCAATCAATAATATTTATTTCCTCGCATGAAATATCCTGCATTTACCAAAGATCTGTTTAGTGGTTGTTGTAAGGAACTAACTACTAACCGTATCGAAGTGTGGTACGTCATGTTTTGCAATCCAGTAGACATGGCTAAATCAAAATTACTTCAATTTCAAGGATCTTACACATAATAATGTATTAGAGAATCGAGACTTTGCACTCACCTTCAAAAAGAGGTTTTAATTTTTTCTTCAAGCCGGTCAATACTCTTCTCCAAGTAATCCATGCAATACACAAGATCTGACAAAGATATCAAGAGCACAACATAAGTAACCATAGAAATAAAACAGTAGGCTTGATTCTTGAACAATGGATCAACCTCCGTTCGGACCAAGTGAATGCTCAGGCATGAAATCACTAAGTTTTATGAGGTCCACAATTTTAAAAACTTGTCACAGATTGTGGAAGAATACTGGTATAGTAGTTAACAATTAACATGTATCATAATTTCAGCGAAGCTAGACCATACCATTACAGTCAGAACATGAGCAGAACATGTATGACAAATTCAGTTTCTACAGGTACTGCTAACAAACAACAAAGTAGTCACAGTGATGGAAATTATTGTGATGGAGTATCAGTTACCTTGAGAACTGAATATAGTCCTTCTTTAATACATTTCCAGCTAGCGTATTGCATAAGAGCATGGCACCGAGTCAACATTTCCAGCTAGCGTTTTATGAGCACGACTGACATAGACCTGCAGCTTTGGTGGCACGACTCTTCGTCCACTCTGCAACCCAACATCCGCAACAGATGGCACACACTACAGGAAAGCCACAAGACGCCGACGGCCTGATTATACGCCGACGGCCAAATGTCGGGGTCGTCGGCGTATAAGGAGAGATCGGGGAGCCACGAACGCGGCCGTCGGCGTAGCGAACCCCGTCGGCGTAGCCCGACATAGGCCGACGGCTGCCGTCGGCGTACAAAGGGCCGTCGGCGTATAGCGCCATCCTTGACGGTGCTCAAACGGGAGGCCTTTTGCTGCCCTGATACGCCGACGGCTACCGTCGGCGTATAATTGTTTTTTTCCAACTAATTATAAATTAATTTAGATTTATTTATTTCTCTATGTAATATTTAATGTAGGTATAATTTATATATAAATTGGATCTATAATATTTAATGTAGGTATAATTTATATATATATTGGATCTAGCATTTCCCTCCCAATTACGGTATCCCACCCGCATAAAATAACGGTTTAAATCTTCCGGAACCCGACCCTACAACATATACATGTAAAATAAATAAAAACAACACATGTAATATACACCTACAGCATAAATATTAAATATATGGCTCAATTTATCCTGCCCCGTGGTGTGACCGGCTTCACGAGCATCATTGTTTACTTAGCGAGTTTTTGGGCATATAGTTGGAAACTCCCACATCGAGCGAACGGGAGGAATCTTCGCAAGAGTTGGGGTATATGTGTGTTTTTATTTCAACTATGGCCTAACCTAACACAACCAAGCAAAAAAGTCCACAGGCCTACCCCTTCCGACGTACGTCTATGGGGGTAGACGAAAACGTTAGGGTTTTTCCAGCGGATTCAGGTTTTCGTCGAAGCGGGCCCCGGAGCGTCGGAACCCCACCCAAACCAAGGTTGTGCCATACCATATGTATACAAGTGTGTTGTGTGTTGTAAATGTGCAATATCCTACTCCGGGGTGTGACCGGCTTCACTTTCTCTCTAGTGAGTTCCTGCACTTAGAGGTGAAAACTCCCCTTTCGGGCGAACCGGATGGAATCTTGTGTTGATTTGGGGTAGACTTTGGTTTCTCACCTTCCTATGGCCTAACCTAACACAACCAAGTAAAAAAAGTCCACTGGCCTACCCCCTTTCGATGCACGTCTATGGGGGTAGACGAAAACGTTAGGGTTTTTCCAGCGGATTCAGGATTTCGCCGAAGCGGGGCCCCGGAGCGTCGGAACCCCACCCAAACCAAGGTTGTGCCATAACATATGTATACAAGTGTGTTGTGTGTTGTAAATTTGCAATATCCTACTCCGGGGTGTGACCGGCTTCACTTTCTCTCTAGTGAGTTCCTGCACTTAGAGGTGAAAACTCCCCTTTCGGGCGAACCGGATGGAATCTTGTGTTGATTTGGGGTAGACTTTGGTTTCTCACCTTCCTATGGCCTAACCTAACACAACCAAGTAAAAAAAGTCCACTGGCCTACCCCCTTTCGATGCACGTCTATGGGGGTAGACGAAAACGTTAGGGTTTTTCCAGCGGATTCAGGATTTCGCCGAAGCGGGGCCCCGGAGCGTCGGAACCCCACCCAAACCAAGGTTGTGCCATAACATATGTATACAAGTGTGTTGTGTGTTGTAAATTTGCAATATCCTACTCCGGGGTGTGACCGGCTTCACTTTCTCTCTAGTGAGTTCCTGCACTTAGAGGTGAAAACTCCCCTTTCGGGCGAACCGGATGGAATCTTGTGTTGATTTGGGGTAGACTTTGGTTTCTCACCTTCCTATGGCCTAACTTAACACAACCAAGCAAAAAAGTCCACTGGCCTACCCCTTTCGACGCACGTCTATGGGGGTAGACGAAAACGTTAGGGTTTTTTCCAGCGGATTCAGGGTTTCGCCGAAGCGGGGCCCCGGAGCGTCGGAACACCACCCAAACCAAGGTTGTGCCATACCATATGTATACAAGTGTGTTGTGTGTTATAAATGTGCAATATCCTACTCCGAGGGTATCTCCCCGACCGTGTCTGGCGAGTGCTCGCGGAGTTGAGCCATTTCTTTCGCACGCTATGTGCTAAGCAGATATGTCCCCTGATTATTCAGAAGCTGCATGATCTAGTGCCGGAGTTGCTATGCAACTTAGAGACGATATTTCCGCCAGGCTTCTTTACTCCGATGGCACATCTTGTTGTGCATCTCGCGAACGAGGCACTCTTGGGTGGACCGGTGCAGTTTCGGTGACAGTTTTGTATTGAGAGAGAGTTTAAGTATATTCGAACCAAATGTGGAAACAAAAATAAGATTGAAGCATGCATAGCTGAGGCAACTATCCTCCAGGAGATGACAGACGCCAGGCTAACGTACTATCCCGATGATGTTCCCACTATGCATAACCAGGCCTCTCGGTACAATGTCGACGAGCCCAAGCAAGACCCCAAGCTCGCCCTCTTCCAGTTTCCCGGTGGCAAGGCCGGTGGCGGAAAAAGGTATACCTTGACCAATGAAGAGCTGGAGTGCATAATGCTCTATGTGCTTATGAACATGAAGGAAGTGGTCCGCGACGGGGAGGATGAAGAGGGCAGTTTCCTTAGGTAAAATGGTGAACAAATTACTTTGCAACTACTAACTCGGTTTTGGTCTAATACGTATTTTCTCCTTTTAGCCAATTCAAGGATGAAATGTGGTCGGGAACATCAGAGGGACCTGATGAAGCCGAGCTGGACACTCTTTTGAAAGATGGTGCCCCCGGAAAGAAAAAATTCACGGCTTGGTTCAGGGAAAAGGTAATTTCTAACCTGTCCCTTCTACCTTGCAATCCGTGTCTTGTCCCTCCTACTAATGCACAAACAATTTGTACTTGTAGGGAGCTGATCCCAACGTTGTGATGTCGGATGAGTTGAGATGTGTCTCCCAAGGTTGTAACCGTAGAGTCGAGATGTATGAGAAGTATGATGTGAATGGGTACCGCTTCCATACAGAGTTTCACCAGAACAGTCGGCCTAATGCAAAGACTATAAATACCGGGGTCTTAACCAAAGGAGCCGGTGAATTTGATTACTACGGAAGGTTACATAACGTATACGAGCTGATGTTCAATAACACGAACATAGAACTCAAGCTCGTTGTGTTCAAATGCCACTGGTTACACCCTGTGGCTGGACTTAAAAGTACCCCTTCCATTGGGTTAGTTGAAGTTAAGCCTTCAACCACCTACCATGGATCCGATGTCTTTGTTGTGGCTCACCAAGCTAGGCAAGTTTATTATTTGCCCTACCCATGCAAGAAAGAGGGACTCATTGGCTGGGAAGTCGTGTTCCATGTATCGTCACATGGTAAGCTACCCATGCCCTCGGAAGACGATTACAACAACATTGACCCTAAAACATACGAGGGGATTTTCTATCAAGAGGAACAAACCTTTGGGGACTTTGGCATACAAGATCTTGAGGACCGCGAGGATAATGCACAGACAGGTGGTGACTTAGTGGTGGATGTAAAGGACATAGATATGCTCAACAAGTTACATGTGATGACGATGATGAGCCTCCACCGTGCGATGAGTTTCCAACTTACACACGTGATAGTGATGTTGATAGTGATGATGAGAACCCAAGACTTAATTATGAGACTGATGATTCGGGTGAGGGTCTTTTATGTCCTTATGCGTAGTATTTACTTTTCAACATGCTTAGTCTTTCAACATGCTTCTTCTTAATTGCATTACATCTTTATTCTTATTTTCTACATTTTATTATGTCTTTATTATGCTTAGTATTTATTTTTCAACATGCTTATTAATTGTTTACCCTTTCTCAATGCAGGTGATTGACCAAAATGAGCCAAGGCAAGGAATCATCGGCCTCAGATATCGGTACCTCGAGCTCTCAGGAGATGTAGGATGTGTCCGGGTGTGTTTGTATGAATGTTTGGATGAATTCGAACTATGTTTGTGTCATTCGGAGTTTGTATGAATGTTTCTATGAATTCAAATTGTGTTTGAGTCATTTGGAACTTGTATGATGGTTTGGATTATATATGTGATGTTCTGTGATGTTTTAAAATTTGTGCAATTTTAATTGTATTTAAAATGTGCTAGAAACCAGCAGAACCAATTTGCCTAAACTAACAAATAATGGTCACCCATACGCCGACGGCATTGTCGTCGGCGTAGGATCCCGGCCGGACGCACAGGATGCTGCCACGTCGCCCGAAGCGGACCATATGGTCACCCATACGCCGACGGCAATGCCGTCGGCGTAGGTCATCTCCCAGGCGCCCAGGAAGCGGCCACGTGGCGCTCAGAGGCCGACGGCAATGCCGTCGGCGTATGTTGAGCTAACGGAAACGTGGGGATGCCGTCTTGTGGGGCCCACCAGAGCTTACGCCGACGGCCGCCTCAGACGCCGACGGCAGTTTGCGTACGCCGACAGTTCGAGACGCCGACGGCCGTCATCGGCGTATGTATACGCCGACGGCATTCGTGCATACGCCGACGGCGTCCGGCCGTCGGCGTCTTGTGGCTTTCCTGTAGTGACACCACCATTCTGCTAACCTGGTGGCATATATGGAAAGAAAGGAATAACAGAATTTTCAATAACAAGGGTAAGATGGCCATAGACCTCAAGAACAAGATTTGGGAGGAGCTTCTTGATTGGAGAAGAGCTGGTGTCCTTAAGAAGACGTGGCCTCTCAATGAGTAGTTCTCCCGATGTAATTTGCTCTTTTCTTATAGATAGATACATAGATAGTCTTTACCTCCTGTTAAAATATATTCATACATCGGGTGTACCAGCAGTAAGATGAATGCTGATGTTCTGGTAAAATCAGAAGGAAGTGACTGGACATTTATATAGCTTAGCCAACAGATCATTAATCCAATTGCTTTCCCCTGGCTGATATGAGGCTATGCACTGTACTCCAGGGAATATAGCGATTCAATGGTCTTAAACAGCTACTACCGAGATGTACTGGATTCAAATATATACGTGGATATTGGTAACATGCAACACTATATGACTTACTTGTCAATATCCTTAAGTAGGTACCACGAGGGCAGGAGGTCAAATCTTTACAATGCTAAACCAATTGATGGGGATGGAATATACATATAATTTCAAAGTGCTCCAAATTTACATAAGCCTGCAAATTACATAAGCCAATTGACGAGCAACCAAATCTGAGAGCTAATAAGCCAATACCAAAACTGAGAGCTAATAAGCCAAGAAGGTGCGTAAGGAGCAGAAAAAATCGCTCACGTGCAGACCCTTGTAGCCCCACCAAGAGGGGTTAAGCTTGATGGATTCAGCATCAATGGGCGCCTTGACGCTGGTACGATTTTTCCTCTTTTGTCTTGCACCTTCACAAACCTTGGAGATGCCAGACTTACCAAAACTGCTCAAACCGACAAAAACTGAAAATAAAGTCATCCAAGCTTGAGTGAACACTTTACCGGACATCAAAAAGTTGAAGTCATACAAGTTTGACTGCACACTTTGTAGGACATCCAATGAATTCGAGATTCATTTGTAGATCAACAGTGCCATCGCATGACAAGAACCATATTCTAATTTGTGTTTGAAACGGAACAGATATCATGCTTATTTTGACATAAGCTCTGCTACTGAGCCCTCATAAACTTCCCGTGTTAAAATACAGCATATGAAATTGGATTACGAAGACAGCAGAGGTGAACATCTACATAGCTATAAATCGACTACGTACAGAAACAAAACTGACAAGATTCAACAGTAAGCTTCGTATTACTAATACATTCTGAACAAAAAATCATGTTTACATGTAGCTTTCAAATGACCAATTTCAAATATCCTCCGGGAGGGCAGAGGAGGTTAACTCTTCACAATACTAAAACAACTGATAATGTGTATGGAATAATTCTAAAATGCTCCAAATTTACATCAGCCTGCAAATGACATAAGCTAATTGATGAACGACAAATTGATGTGGGAGCGGAACAGGGAACGCACAGACATTTATAAAACTCAAAGCAATCGGAATTTGGGCACTTTTAATAAGATATACACAACCTACTTCCGTTGACCTAAGCTTAGCTATAGTTTTTACCTGAGGATCAGGGGCAGCAAAGTGCTGAATCGATTCTGAAATCCTTAATCTTGTCCACACCTAAAGGATCGCCGCTACAAATTCTCCAGTATCACGCCATAGCTGCGGCAGGAACATAAAGCAGGATAAATAAGTTTTAAACCCCAATATTCAGTTAGTTCTTCAAAGAAAGTGCACATACATACATAAGCCGACTCTGAAACTCAAGGTGACCGACACTTCGGGGGCGACAGGTTCCTTCTCCACAGCAGCCGGTGACATCAGATTGAAGGACACACGGAGCAGCTCTACAAACTATTGAGATTTTTTATATTTGTTATTGACGATACCAAAATTCCGTAATCACGCAGGTCATCTTGTGGTCTCTACATGTTAAATTTTATGGTTTCACGAAAAATATTTTGTCCGACACTGCTGAACAGGTATATTTTGCATCCGTATCATAATACTTATTCTATTTTCTATCATTTTTTGAACAAAACTTGCTGCCATGAAACACATTTAAATGACTCGGTAAAAGCCTCACTCAAAGAGAAAGAAGGTTAAAAAATAAATCTTTCTATGATAAGTTATGATACGTGCGTTGGAACGAGAAATTATTGATCGCATAAAGAGATGGATTTTCATGAAATTACATAGTGGATGATGTTATATTATTTAGAATTTGGTTTTTCGTTATCGCTTTGAACTGGTGTTAAATTGTAATATTTCTAAAACTAGAACTATCATTTTGGGCTTTGTGGATTTTAGATGATGCAACGGGTATGCATCATTATACGATTCAAAATTATTAATCTGGTAACAAAAAACTCACTAAACTAGAAATTATATTTTATATTTTAAATACGTGCATTGCACGTGCACGGCTACTAGTGTTGTACAGGAAGGGACCTTGCCGAAGGGCGTCGAATCGAAGCATGCCCAGCCTAAAGGCCTGGCTCGGCTTGGGCGGAAGCTGAAGTTGGTCATAAGAACATGCCTCTTTCTTGGTGCTTTGAGTTAGTGTGTTTGCATTAGGGATTCTTATTTTCTTGTACAAGTCAGGTCAGGCCACATACATGTCAGTTCCAATTATTTTTTGACCCGGGGCGAGTTAAATAAATATAATTACACTAAATTTTTATACCATTTTTGTAGTTTTTTTTTACTATCTTATGGTTTTAACAAATATATGTTGTATGCTTAGTTAGCATTGTTGACCATACAATATTTTAAATTGTTTTTCACTATATTATAATACTTTTGTTGCAAATATTTTTGAGTTATGCAAAACGTTTATCCTTTGTGAGATATTATGCAAAACGTTTATCCTTTGTGAGATATTATGCAAAATCATCTTAAATGTTAAGAAAATGATTGCACGGTTCCTTGATATTCTTACAATTTATGAATTATATAGCGCATATGTATATTATTGTTAGGATGTTCCTATCTATTTGTAGAGCATAAAATCTAACAAATATCTTAACATAGGTGTAGTGTATAGTTATATAAGCAAATATATAGAAACATCTGGAATATAAATTGAACGACTGACATGATCATTTTTTACTTGGTCAAATATATCTTACAAGTTATCGCGGATTTAGTAATAAGTTGATAATATGATGATGATTAATACTTACTGAAATAATATCATTTATAGTAATCACCGACAAATATTAGAATATTACGGATTCTACTATTGCACACAAACATTTCAATTAGTGTATATGCTGACTGCAATGTGTCTCTGTATACAATTGATTATGTTAGTTTTTTAAATAAAAAGTTATGCATGAAATTAATATTGACAATTATCAAGAAAACATCAAATATAACATGTGTAAGGTTTTCACAAGGGAGACTAACATCCAAGTTAAACTGATGAACGCTGATTTAATTGGTTTATTCTTATGTGGTACATCATATTGGTCCGTCGTGTGCACAATTGTTAATGTAACTAAGGTTGAGTTTCTGCTATTTATAAATGGCTAATGGTTTCTTATACATGAAAGATAGATAATAATATAAGATTTACAAAAATACTTCAGTATCTGAGACCCTTCTCCTCTCGAGGCCTGGGGCGGTTGCCCTGTTTGTCCAACCGGCCCTGCCTACATAGCCTGTCTTGCAGCCGCCGTGGCCATGTGTGATGTTGGTATTGTGGTTCTAGTTGCACATATTTGTGATGAGGATTTCTTTTGTTAAGGACTAGGGAAGGAGGAGAAAACAAGCCGTATGGAAGAAGGTTGTATCTTCTTTTATGCAGTTGTTCCGATGTCGTGTGTGCCTCATCATGTAGCTAGATAGATTGGTACGTAGTACTAGTTTTATGATCGGCGCTTGTATCTTTTTACATGCATTTTCTTTCACTGTATTAGCTAGGTAGTGTGCAACTGTACCGATGTGTGCCTGATCGTATGTAGGTAGATTTATAGTAGTTGTTTGTTGTTGATAAACACATATACTAACTTTTAACATGCATTTTCTTTCACTGTATTAGCTAGGTACGTAGTGCCTGATCATGTAGGTAGTTTGGTTACTTTGGTAGTGGTACTTTGATCAGCACTTGTATCTTTCTTGATGAATTACCTTTCACTGTATTAGTGTGCTACTGACTACAGGAATGGCGCTATACGCCGACAGCCGGCGGCTACACCGACGGCTTTTTGTCGGGGCCGTCGGCGTAGACCCCGCCGCGGCCAGCCCGTCGTGGTGGCCGTCGGCGTAGCTATTGCCGTCGGCGTAGAGACGCTGCGCCGACGGCCACCCTCGGCGTACAATTTGCCGTCGGCGTAGATCTCGCGCAGGCCGTCGGCGTACGCGGGCCGTCGGCGTAGAGTCATATTAGGCTTTTTAAAATCTTTATTTTTTATGTATATAGCTACGCCGACGGCAAAGCCGTCGGCATAGCTATGTTTTTCTTTTTTTCTATTTTCAGCTAATATGTAATAATTCATATCTTTAAATCCGTAAATCAAAATTTAACAAATAAAATATCTAAATTGATTAGAAAAATTAGAGGAATCCAAATATGACATCCATATCATCTTTTTCATCATGTATATGACTTTTTGTAACATATTTTAGAAAATGACTTTATGCCTATTTTTCGAAAGTAATTGAATTTTATGTGAAAATAGTCAAAAAATGAAATACTTTGGCATGGAGTACTTTTATGTGTACTAGTTGCTAGGATAAATGATAAACTTGAGTTTTGACAAAGTTTACAAAAAACTTCTTCACAAAAAGGTCAATCATCTGTAAACATGTATAAGTTTCGAGTCAAATGACCAAGTTATGGTCATCCCCGTGCCATAGTTTGTGATAATGTGGCCATATTTGACACATACGTTTATCTTGGTATGACAAACAATGTTGCAGAACTGAGGTTTTTCAAATTAGTTTTATAGATATCATTTTTAATTGTAAAAAATGACATTTTTTGTGAAGCAAGTACAAAAAAATATGTTGGAAAATGGTACACATCCAATTATCACACAAAGTATACCATATTTTATGGACAATCCAGCAATATTAGGAATTTTCTCGGTTTTTATCTAATTTCGTCTATTTAAATGACTTTATGCCTATTTTCCGAAAGTAATTGAATTTTGAACTACAAGTGTGTGATAGTTTGCTCTGAAATTTTTACAAAAATCATTTTAAGATACACCAGTAGTAGTTATATCACAGAACCGTTGATAGTTTTGAAAAATTCAACCTCTTTTGATGAATAGGCACGGTGGTCATTTTGACCGTTTTTTCAACAAAATAAAAGAAAGTGAAAAAATAGTCAAAACCCGAAATCTTTTGGCATGGAGTACTTTTATGTGTACTAGTTGCTAGGATAAATGATAAACTTGAGTTTTGACAAAGTTTACAAAAAACTTTTTTACAAAAAGGTCAATCATCTATAAACATGTATAAGTTTCGAGTCAAATGACCAAGTTATGGTCATCTCCGTGCCATAGTTTGTGATAATGTGCCCATATTTGACACATAGGTTTATCTTGGTATGACAAACAATGTTGCAGAACTGAGATTTTTCAAATTAGTTTTATAAATATCATTTTTCATTTTTTAATTGTAAAAAATGACATTTTTTGTGAAGCAAGTACAAAAAATATGTTGGAAAATGGCACCCATCCAATTATCACACAAAGTAGACCATATTTTATGGACAATCCAGCAATATTAGGAATTTTCTCGTTTTTTATCTAATTTCTCATATTTAAATGACTTTATGCCTATTTTTCGAAAGTAATTGAATTTTGAACTACAAGTGTGTGATAGTTTGCTTTGAAATTTTTACAAAAATCATTTTAAGATACACAATTAGTGGTTACATCACAAGACCATCGATAGTTTTGAAAAATTCAACCTCTTTTGATGAATAGGCACGGTGGTCATTTTGACCTATTTTCAACAAAATAAAAGAAATTGAAAAAATAGTCAAAAAATGAAATCCTTTGGTTTGGAGTACTTTTATGTGTACTAGTTGCTAGGATAAATGATAAACTTGAGTTTTGACAAAGTTTACAAAAAACTTCTTCATAAAAAGTTCAATAATCTATAAACATGTATAAGTTTCGAGTCAAATGACCAAGTTATGGTCATCTCTGTGCCATAGTTTGTGATAATGTGCCCATATTTGACGCATAGTTTTATCTTGGTATGACAAACAATGTTGCAGAACTAAGTTTTTTCAAAATAGTTTTATAAATATCATTTTTTTCCATTTTTAAGTGCCAAAATGACTTTTTTATTTAGCAAGTACCAAAAATATGTTGCAAAAAATCATATACATGATTCAAAAGATGATATGGATGTCATATTTGAATTCCTCTCATTTTTCTAATCGACTTAGACATTCTATTTGTCAAATTTCGATTTACGGATTTAAAGATATGAATTATTCCATATTAAATGTAAAAAGAAGAAAATAAAGTAAAATAAATTTTATTGTTATTTATTCAAAATATTATTACATAATCATTGTTACTTATTCAAACAAATTTTAAAATTTAAACAATGAAAAAGTGTAACATCATAACCGAGTGGTTAATATGATTGATAGGATATTAATATCAGTAAGTTCTAACTTCTCATTTGACAGCTACTTTGGAAGGAACTCAAAAGTTAAGCGTGCTTGGGCTGAAGCAATTTGATGATGGGTGACCGAATGAGAAGTTTGACCAGGGTAAGTACTTTGACCAATGATTAAGTGTGTAATTAGAGATTAAATATGTGGCTAAGTGGGAAATTTCAAAACAGAAATAAAATAGATTTAAAAAGTTCAAATAAAAGTTTTAAAAAAATTTGAATTTTTTTTAAAAAAAGTTTTAAAAAATTTGAAAAAAAATTCAAAAAATTTCGAAAAATTAAAAAAACTTTTTTTTTTTTTGCGAGTACGCAATTGCGTACCATATTTATATAGAAGAGAAAGAACAGAGTACAGAAACTGGCCAGGGACAACCCCTACCAGTGCACACCAGCACTCAACACCAACAGGAACTAAAACCAAAACACCAACACAAACCTAATGCACTACCCTCGCAAAAGACTTGTTAACACCCAGGCCAGCATCCTTCCATTGTCTCCAGTCTGCCATGATCTGCTCCACTAGACCCAACACCGTGAGCTGGCCTCTGACGTTGAGGAACACTCGAGCATTTCTTTGTTTCCACAGCCTCCAGCACACCAGGGAAGCAAAAGTGTCAAAACCTCGCCTCTCCTTCTTGATGAATCTGCGCCGTTCCCTGTGTACTTCTGCAATCAGCGAGTATGAGTCCATCGAGATCCTAGCCAAAGAGATCATCGATGTAACCCAAGCTACCAAGATGCCTCCTCTAGTTCCCTCAGCTGGCAGAAACGCAACACCATCAAAGACAGGTCCGAGGCATTGTGAAACCACGAAACTAACAATCACCTCCATTTTTGTTTCCTGAAGGCGCACCAAATTCACCTTCAACATGGCCACGAATTCTCTAAAAGAATCCCTCCTGCCCGAGTCATTCAGACCCCTGGCATTCAAACTTAGAATCTCTGGGTTGTAATCCATTGGGAAACTAAGAGGAAAAAACACCTATGCAACCCAAATCACTGGGCCGCAAACCCACCCAGACCTCGGTCAGGACCCGAACAGCTTGCGGGCATAGTCTTACCGAAAATTGCCGCCATCGCCTTCAGATGCGGCTCGCCCACCGGCGAATCAAACAGGCCCCGGAACTCCTGCACTGCTGATTCATCCACATCCAAGCTTGGTTGGGCGATCCCAAGAACCGACAGGAGCGTGGATTCAGCAACCGAGGCCTTCTTCTGCTTCCTTGCCGCAGGAACAGGAACACCACTAGGTCCTGAGCCCGCAGCCCTCGTAACCCGCCGCGGGGTGGCAGGCTCCAGGACACCTCTGGCCGTAGCTACCTCGATCTCACGCAGAAGGGGAGGTGCCAGTTTCTTCAGGATTCCGGCGCAGAACCGCCGCATCTTCCCCAACGCAACATCTTGCTCGACAGCAATGGCTGTGCGAGTATTCTGATCCAAAAAGATGCCCTGCATCTGGTCGTTTGGCCCATGAAAAGAGACGAGAGGTTGGATCGAGCCATCCTGGCTGCTCAACTCCAATTGGGCGCTGTCCACCTCATCTTCCTCCAGCGAGATAGCAGGGGTCGATGTGTCTCTGACAGCCGCTTGAACCGATCCACAAGATTCAGTCAAAGAAACCTCGAAGAACTCTGGCCTGACAGCCATTTGAACCGATCCACAAGATTCTGTCAAAGAAACCTCGAAGAACTCTGGCCTAGCTGCGTACTGGCACCCCATGAACTCAAACTGACGCGAGTGTGGCAGCGTATCACAAGAAAGTGCATCAGACATGGCTGCCATGCCCAGCTCCAAAGCTCCCAAAGAGGCCGTCCTGCCCACATCGCCCTGCAACTGATCTGTTGCAGACTGCAAGACCGGCCCCGCCTTTTCCAAAGGCGCGCTGCCAACTGGGGCACTGCCCGTTGCAGCCACCACACCTAGCGCAGCAGAGGAAGCCACGGGATCCGCTGCGCTTGCAAAAGCGGCATTGTCGGCACGTCCCGACGCCGTGGTCGCCGGACGCGCACCAGCCCCACCCGCCACTGGCTGCAGGCGACGTGTCGACATCTGGCCGTCCAACCTGGGTAGGCGCCAATCGGACGGGCCACGCTGCTGCATCCGTGAGGAGGCAGCACGGAAACCATGCCGGCGCACACCGGCGAAAGGACCTCGCCGGTCTGGAACACCCTTCTGCCAAGACATGGTGTTGGACGCCCAGAACCCAGCTCCATCATGTCCAAAGTCCTCCTCCTCCGGCACTCCGTCGCCAGTACTTCCGGGAGATCCATGGCCGCCAAAACCTGGGGCTTCCAAGAACACGAACTCATCAGCACGCTCTGAAAAACCTACGCCGACGGTAATCGATACGCCGACGGCCAAACGACCTGAGCCGACGCCGTATAACGCCGACGGTAGCCTACGCCGACGGTTTAGCCATCGGCGTATCGGGCGATTCCTGTAGTGCTGTGGATCAATGTATTATTAGCTCGGAAATTGAATCCAGTTCATTTAGCAGTAATGAAGGATTGGGCGCGCTTGCCGCGCCCGTTGCTGCTCGTTGCGATAAATCGGTGCATGTTTGCTCGTCGGGCTACATCCATACACACCATTACACATCACATTACAGGAAAGTATCACGCGTATTACAGGAAAGTATCACGCGTGAAACGATACAAAACGTGTTCCACTACGGCAAACAACAACCTAAGAACATCTACGGAAGTCAGAATGCGAATAGAATGCTCGCTTCGAAGCAGAATGCCACACGCCAAATGCCACATCCTCCTCCATCCCGAGACTCTCACCCCTGCGCGTCGCTGCACATAGACGATGTTTTTAGTCAATATTCACAGCTTAGTAAAGAATAAAACCCTTTCATGTTACTCAAAGCACAACAAAAGATGAGAACAAATGGCACCTCTGTCTTGAAGCACCTTGTTAGTCGTTGTACAGTTTCTTTGCGGCCTGAGGCTTTGAACCGTCCCCTGCAAACAACCATAGAATATATAAACCATCAATTCCTATACTCCCACAAAAGTAAGGCCTGTAGCTGTTTTCAAAAGTGAAACATGATAAACTTTGACCAAATTTTCAGAAAACACCATTAGCATCCACAATACCAAATCAATATCGTTAGATACATCATGAAAGAATTTTATATGACATCTCTATAATATTATAGTTGTTGATCATTTTTTCTAAAAGATGCATGCATGTTAATAAATGTCAAATTTAGTTCCATATTATTGTATTCGTATTTGATTGAACTTTTTTTTGAACAGGTTTGATTGAACTTTTCATGTCACGGTTTAAGGCATAACAAGTATTGATGTGTCAGTTTTTAAAACTTCTTGGCATGCCAATTGAGTCGATGAAGTAAAAACAAACGTTAATAGAAAATACCGATATTTGTTTCTGAAAAATACCCAACAAGTTAATGGTGAGCAAATCATAATGATAAGCCTCGTATATATAGTTGTATGTATTCATCGGGCTCTAGCAATCGACATTACTGGAAGTTTTCAGAGTGTTGCAGAGTTTATTACACTTAAACGTATTCTCTCAAAAAAATACATTTACCCCTTTTTATTAGAACAACTTACTTTACTAGTAATGTTGCACGTGCAATGCACGTGTATTTTGCGTTATATTCCCACTAAATTCACCCTACAACCATCGATTTAAGTCTCACAATGGGCTATAAACATGACTAATAAATTTCATAACTAATTACACGGAAATATGGAAACCCAAAATATAAGTGTTACAATTTTTATATTTCCTTGTAATTAGTTATGATTTTTTTTATGGAATTTTTTTTCATACTAATTACACGGAAATATGAAAGCTGCAACGCTTATATTTTAGGTTTAATATTATCCTCATCCAAAAAGATGAAAAACAACCAGACTGAAGTAGATTAACAAGAAAAGATGTCATAGTCAGACCCAAAATACAAACATTTTGATACGGTTTACACAAGTTTAGATGTAATATAAATAAAAAATTGGACATGTATCTTATAAATATATTGCTATACATTGCATCGAATTTGAGTTCAAGAGTCTCAAAATCATCCTTTGGATTGAGTTAAATTAACTCTTTATCAAAAGAGTTAAATTATATCATAGAAGTACAGGAAAAAATCATCGTGTAAACTCAAGAGACATAATAAAAAATAATTGGACACTACATTAAGTCTTTATCCAAAGAGTTAAATTATATCATTGAAGTACAGGAAAAAATTACCATATAATCGAAAAATTATTCTTACAACAGAAAGGAAACCACTGCTGTATGTGAAGTTAGCTCGTTCGAATAATTGGACACTACAAAAATTATTCTTACAACAGAAAGGAAACCACATAATAGATAGCAATTCATATGTGCAAGCAAAGATATATGCAGGTGTGAGGTGTGTGCAAGTAGTTGCATCTTAGACTATCGATGCAAGTAAGTTTATTTTCTGTTCTAATGAAATGCACTACTGTCAATCCCCTCTGTGAGTTGGGAGAGAACGGGAAGTAACCTTAGCACAGAAAAGAGCACCGCACAATCCTTAAAGAGAACAACCAGAACTGATTGAAAATGAAGTATTCTTGTCATACAGAAAGATACAGACAAAGGAGATTTTTAAAAGCTGAAGTAGAGCAAAGTTATTGAGATCTCAGCTTCTAGAAGATAGAAGAATCAGACTGGAAGTGTTGCGTTAACCTCACAGGGAGAAGGGATGGCTTCCCTGATGCCACGCGGACGGACGATGAAGGACGCTGAGGAAAGGCCATGGTGGCGTTGGTCGGGATAACTGAGGAGTGGGCTGTGGGCGACGGTGGTCTGAGTGGCGAACGGCGACTTGGAGTTCGAGCAGGGGACGGACGGACGGCAGCGTCAATGCGTGGCGGCGGACCGGCCGGCGTGTGCGCGCAGGCTGGCGCAGTAGCACCGGCCGTGATAGAGATCGTCGGCGGCGCTGATGGAGAGAGCAGCCGGCGCTTGATGCGGTCAGGTTATTGCGTGATTAGCGGGATGTTTTTTTACGTGACTAGCGATTACCATTTAGCGAAGAGTTAAGTTTCGGAGGAGTCCCGTGGTCAGCCCGTAGTCAGTCCTGTTAATAACCGTTGGATGAATTGTTTTGTGGCTGAGATGATTTGGATCACCCCTCTCTCTCCCTTTTTATATTAGTGGTGATTATACGTTAAGCTTTAGGATCAAGAGAAGACGCAAAACGAGCGAGGCCGTGAGCTTTCCATGTTCACGCTTCTGTTTTCATGTCTGAATTAGGCCACCACGTCGAACTGGCTTGTCCTCCATTTGATTGAAAAAAAACCTAAACCTCAAGGCAGTCACTTGCAATACTCAGATTGTGCTAACCTAAGGGTATCTCCAGCCGTTGCGCCCCTAGGAGGCGTTTTTTCAGTCGGATGGGGTTGCGCCGGCGGAATTTTGGCTCTTGGGGACGGATACTTTCCCAGTCGTGCCCCGACCCAAGAAGTAGCAGAGCTTCATCCAGCGGACGCGTGGTATCAGCTCGCGAGCGCGTGCGTGCTTGAACTCCATGGCGACGAACCCGACTCGACGGCGAAAGCCTCGTGCTGAAACAGGCGACTCGAGCGGCGGCACTGGAGCGTGGAGCTGACCGAGCGAGGACTGCGCCGGAATCGACGATCGACAGCGCGCCGGAATCCACGCCACCAGCGAGCTGAGGGCAGCGACCACACACATACTCTGCCTTGCCTCCACTTCGAGCTTGCATGCGCGGCCGGCGTCGGCGACGCTAGAGCTCGAGCTCGCGGGTGACGACGCGAGCTCCGCCCCAGCCACCCGAACGGGCCGCGAGCCGCGAGCGCCGCCCCGGCCGAGGAAGAGCGGTAGGCGTCGATGTGGACGAGACCGAGGAAGGCAAGCGGAGGGCGGAGCTGGGCGGAAGGGCGGCAGCGTGAGGGACGACGGCGGCGTGCGTTGCCTCTCCCGTGCGTGGGAGGAGAGAGAGAGGGGGCGGTTGGTGAGGAAGAAAAGGAGGAGAGAGAGGGCCGATGTGGGGAGAGAAAAAATAGGAGAGAGGGCCGGTAGTGGCTGACAGTGGGACTTTTTTGCATTCAAAATAGTGCGGGCGCCCCCGGCTGCCCCCAGGAACCTGGGTCGCGTTGGGTACCTGGATGAAAATTTGAGTTTATCCGACGAAAAACATTGTCCTGAGACGCGACCGGGGCGATTTTTTACATCTGGCGCTAAGAAAAGGACTCCTCGAGGACCTGATCCAGCGCCAGTGCCAACGCTTCACGACATGCGCCCGGTGAAGTCCACTGTCCACCGTAGACGCGCACAAGAACTCTCCTGTAGGAGACGTGCATACAGCGCCACCATCTTTCTTCACTGACACATGGACATTCAGTTTCATTGAAGCACACCTGGTGGCGGGATCCAGAGAGGATGTCCGCTGGCTGTTGGCGCCCCGTTTGTTATGAAGACCCGCCACGCCTTCATATGATTCTATACTGCCGTGTTTAATTTGTAGTCGTTAGGCCTTAGTGGCTGCAAAGGCAAAGACAAGAAGAAATATGGATCATCTTACACGATCAGCTTTCAAGCCTCTTACGTATACATGGCACTGACTGATAAACCTACATTATCTGCAACCCTCTACGGATACGAGTTCTACCAATTGAGAACATCACCACAGATGTAATTTAATTAGACGCAACTTTTTTTTTTTGAAACTGGGCGAGAGGCTCGTCTTTTCATTTATATAGAAGAAGTGAATTGGCTAATTTGTAAGGAAAACTGGCCGAAAATCAGATACAACAACACAACGCACCACGCCGGCCCCAAGGCCACGCACCACACAAGTCGACGGCCTAGCCGCCCAAGCGGCCAAGGTCGACACCCCTCAACGCAACAGTGGAGACGCTCAACGCAACAACGGAGGCGAAACCCCAGCCGCCGCGCTGCCCCAAAGCAGCCGCGCCGGCCGCCGACAACCACCACGGGCCGCCGCCAAAACGGCACCACCTCCACCCGGGGCCGCCGCCCCGGCACACCGCTGCCAGCAGCCGAAGCTCCTCCATGGCCAGCAGCCGCCAGCCGCTGCCCCAGCCGACGCGACGCATCGCGCGGATCGGAGTAGGAGGACCCAGGATCCGCGCCCGCTGGCCCTCTGTCGGCGCCTTGCCGACGGCGACCGCTCGAAGACGCCCTCCGCGCCCGCGCCGGAGCACCGCCACGCCACCACGCCCGCGGAACCGCCGTCATCGCGCGAGGTCCCGCCGCCAGCTCGCCCAGACCTCCCGACCGCTACCTTTTGGGGCGGAGGGGCCGGCCGCCACTGCGGCTAGGGCCGGCGGCAGCGGCGGCGGAGAGACGCCGTGGGGAGGCGCCCGCCGGCGGCTAGGGTTTGCTCCCCGGGTCGCCGCTTCAAGCTTTCAAATTCAAGTTACCAACCATCGTCCCGTTATTGATATCGTTACATCACCACAAACTGAGAATCTCGGGCAAAACACATGTACTAGTACGACAATTGAGCGCTACGAGTCGCTGGCTTGGACGACTCACCGTCGTGGCAATGGTTGGTGCACCTGCACCCGACGTCCAAGACGGGCTTGCAGTACCCGGCTTTGTAGTCCTCAGAGACGCAGGCCGCATCGCACGGGGCGAACTCGCAACGAACACCTTTGAAGGTCTGGCTCGGCCCTTCGCATGGCGTATCCTTCTTACCTGCCGATCAGCACAAACAACGCATATATAATTACAGATCAGCTTTACTAGTTATGGTCATGCTTAAAGAATATATTACACGCAATAGAACGTGATTATAATGGAGAAGGGACTCACCGAAACCAATGGCCACAAGGAGGAAGAAGCACAAAGCAGTCACGGCGATCTTGAATTGCCCCATGCCTGCTAGTACTAGACTGAATTTACTCGGGTGAAGACGGAAGATGGGGTCGAGGTGTCTATTTGTAGTGGTAGACTGCAAGTAAAATTGGATATAAATCAGTGTTTCGATTTTGGCAATTAATGGTGCCCTACCATTTTTTGGCACATAATCAAACGCATTAATCCCATTAATGCGCAAATATACGCCCTTAATTGTTGACGATTCTTTACTACGACGACATCTAAGCTTCCTTGAATAATGTGATATCTCACACCGGGGATATCCTTAACGCTTCCTCCTCTTACTAATACTACAAAATGTTCTTGTAAATTATCGCCAATACCAGGTATATAAGCAGTGATTTCAAATCCAAAGGTTAATCGTACTCTAGCAACTTTATGTAAATCAGAGTTGGGCTTTTTGAAGTTGATAGTGAAAAAATCGACAGTTAAGACACCCTTATTGTCCTTTTACAGAACCTTACATTAGATTTTCGCCTCATACGGCTCCTCGGTCAATTCTTTTGAGTGATTTATTTTCCTCGTTCAAGAGTCTTTGTGCCCCTCCGTCTCGAAGACTAATCAAAGACCAATTGAGTCATGCTTTCATGTTCTAATTGAATACCTTCCATTTATGATATGATTAAAAGATAAGATTGTTCTTTTACCAAACACATGCGGCTCAAATCACCTCTTATAACGAGAAAAAATATTTCTCGGTATTAATCCACTTGCCCCTCATTTTTTGAGAAGCAGATGGATCCTTTTCGAGTTTCCATTTCTTCATCTAGAATCTAGGCTCTTCTATCTTCCACTTTTTTTTGCTTCATTATTTATTTATTTCATTTTGATTTTCCCTCTTCCTTTATCCCTATCCTCTATGTACATCATTTTCATCAATAGAGAACTTTTTTTATGTATGGATCTATATATATTATTCCATTCCAATTCCAACCTGAAACTTTCCAATAAAAATCCTGAATTGAATCCAAAATTGACGGGTTAATGTGAGCTTATACATGCGGTTAGGCGCTCTTCAAATAGAAATTCATTTTCTAACTGGCTTTTGTGCTTTGGTGAGTCGTCGAGATCATTTCGATGACCTATGTTGTGTTGAAGGGATATCTATATGACCCAATCGATTGCATAAGACTCGCGGTAGCAATTGAACAAGAAATTATTTCTTTTCAGTTTTGGTTATCTATATATTTGTTTGTTTGTATTTCTAGATATCTATTTCTATATATTAGTATTAGTTAGTAGTATTAGTTAGTTAGTAGTAGTACTCTTCTAGTTACCATGAGAGAACCACAGAGGTCAACCCGTATCAGATATGGAACATTGATTCTGGCAATGCAATGGAGTTGGGTCCTCATATCGATCTGAATGAATCTGTCTTTCTACAGAGCTCAATCTTTGCTGTTAGGAAAGAGGATAGCAAGTTCTAAATTTTGTCTCGGTAGGACATAGATTTCTTTTACTATAAATTTCATAAATGAAAATGAAGTAGTTAATGGGAGGGCTACCGCTATCCTTTTTCTTGTATGTGTTCCTAAGAGAAGTAATTTGTCTTGATGTTTCGAGGTCTAAGAAAAGGGCGTGGAAATAGATAGAAATTCTTGAATGGAATTGAAAAGAAATGTAGCCCTGTTGAAAATATAAGTAATTTAGCTATTGATTTAATCCGCGAAAACAGTAAATAGTTTATGACTACAATAACCAGAATTATACTAATCATGCGATCTACTTGAATAGTAGATAAATAGAACGAATCTAAAGCAACTACTACAAGCAGAAACTGTAGCAGTATCGTAAACAGGAAGATCAAGTAATCATACGGTGCAGCGGCAGCCGAAGCGTTGGCGTTGCTGTTGTCGCCCATGTCGTCGATGAAGAGGCTGCCGATGTCGGGGAAGAAGTCGTCGTTGGGGAAGAACTCGATGCCAGTAGTCGCGCGAGTGCGCTCCCAAAAACCTGATCGCCCCTCTCCCGTACAGGATCACAAGAGGCGGGGTTCCGGAGGCCTACTGTCCCTTCAACCGGTGCACGCCGGAAGACGGGATGGAGAAGACTTGGAAGACGGCGGCGCAAGGTTTTGGAACGGTGGTGCGAGACCATGTGTTGCGTATATGTGCCAAAATTGGCTTGGTTCGGTTTTATATAGTGCAGGTTGGGAGTCAAAGCAGCCCTCATAAACGCGTCCGTTTATGATTTAGAAACTGCCGTATTAAACACGTCCGTTTATGAATTAAAAACGGTCACAATAAACGTGTTTGTGAATCAGAAACGGCTGTATTAACCGTGTCTGTTAATGAATTAGAAACGGCCGTAATAAACGTGACCGTTACTAATTAATCAATGATCATTAATGAATCAGAAACGGCTGTATTAACCGTGTCTGTTAATGAATTAGAAACGGCCGTAATAAACGTGACCGTTACTAATTAATCAATGACTCATTAATTTTCCCAATTAACAAATATAATAATGTGCCAATGAGAATTTCTGAATTTATCTTGGGCTAGTAAATACTAGTAAATTCCAACAATCCCCCACAAAGTCTCATTGGCTCATATCTCATCATTCAGTTCCAAAACATTGTTTTATATACCGGTACTCAGTGGAGACTGTTAAGTTGAACTTCCACTTAGAAACTTATGCTACACTAGATCACAACTTGGATAGTGGACTATGCCTTGAACTACAAGTTTGCTGCGACTTAGTTTCACACAAGCCCTTGACCAATACTGAGCTGCCGCAAGGCTTCCCCGCGGGTGGAGCTTATGCGTCATACTCCAAGACCTTTCATGAGTTTATTAAAGAGCACCCAACTCTCACGGACTGCGACGTTTAACAGTCAGACTCATATAGGTGTATTCCTCAAGAGATGCTCTGCAGGACAACATCTCCGCTTATAAAAGTAAGCCACTTGGAATACATTAAGATAAATATCAACCTGCCATACAGAATAGAAGAGTATTGCATCTTCATGGAGTGGGAAATATAATATAAGGATACTCTCCTCTCAGCTGCCCAACAGCTTGTCTCCCACTTCTAATTCACGGGATCTCGATCACATAGAGTAGGTTACCACTGTGGACAACTCATACCGTGGGTCTCAAACCCATCTCCCTCGATGCACTATCTATCACATTACGTGATAAACCCTTTGTGAAGGGATCTGCCAAATTCTTAGACGTTTGGATATAATCCAACGCAATGACTCCGGAGTTCTTTAATTTTCGGACAGATTTCAATCTCCTCTTCACATGCCTTGATGACTTCATATTATCCTTAGAACTTTTAATCTTGTGTATCACAGTTTGATTATCACAGTTCATAAGGATAGCGGGTATTGGTTTTTCAACCACAGGTAAGTCCATCAAAAGCTCTCGAAGCCACTCTGCTTCAACAGTGGCTGTGTCCAACGCTGTGAGTTCTGCTTCCATAGTTGACCTCGTTAAGATGGTCTGCTTGCAAGACTTCCAGGAAACAGCTCCACCACCGAGTGTAAACACATAACCACTCGTGGCCTTAATCTCATCAGCATCAGATATCCAATTTGAATCACTATAACCCTCCAGTACCCTCGGGTATCCAGAGTAGTGAATTCCATAGCTCGCAGTGCCTTTTAAATAACGCATAACTCTCTCGAGCGCATGCCAATGATCATCTCCCGGATTAGAAACAAACCGGCTCAACTTGCTCACAGCAAAAGAGATGTCAGGCCTCGTGGCACAAGCCAAATACATAAGCGAGCCAATAATCTGAGAATATCTCAGTTGATCTCTAGCAGTCTGTTGATTCTTTCGAAGCAACACACTAGGATCATATGGTGTCGGAGAAGGCTTACAGTCGTCATACCCGAATCGACTCAAGACCTTTTCCACATAGTGAGACTGAAGCAGTGTAATCCCACCATCACCATCTCTCAGCAGCTTGATGTTCAAGATAACATCGGCTACTCCTAGATCCTTCATCTCAAAGCAACGAGATAAGAAATCCTTAACCTCCTTGATTAGATCAAGGTTGGTTCCAAAGATCAGTATGTCATCGACATACAGACAGAGAATAACTCCCTCGCCCCCACCATAGCGATAGTACACACATTTGTCAGATTCGTTTATAATGAAACCTGCAGCAGTTAAAGTTCTTTCAAACTTTTCGTGCCATTGCTTAGGAGCTTGCTTAAGGCCATATAAGGACTTCAACAACTTGCACACCTTTGCTTCCTGACCAGGTACTACAAAACCATCGGGCTGATCCATGTAAATTTCCTCGTCTAACTCTCCATTTAGGAAAGCTGTCTTCACGTCCATTTGATGAACGAGAAGCCCATGTGAGGCAGCCAATGAAAGTAGCACTCGAATCGTGGTCAGTCTAGCCACAGGTGAGTAAGTATCAAAGAAGTCTTCACCTTCTTTCTGGGTATAACCCTTGGCCACAAGCCGCGCCTTGTACTTCTCAATAGTACCATCAGGCCTAAGCTTTTTCTTGAACACCCACTTACATCCTACAGGTTTACACCCATAAGGACGATCAGTGACTTCCCAGGTTCCGTTAGCCAAGATGGAATCCATCTCGCTACGAACAGCTTCCTTCCAGTAGTCAGCATCAATAGATGCATAGGCTTCTGAAATGGTACTAGGGGTGTCATCAACAAGGTACACAATGAAATCATCACCAAAGGACTTTGCAGTCCTCTGTCTCTTGCTCCTAACAGGAGCTTCATTGTCATCCTCCACAGGGTTATCAGTGTGTTCTATCGAAATGGTAGGTTCAGGAATAACAGCTAATTCCTGACTAGATGTGCTAGGTATCTCCTGATTTGATGAGCTAGGCATACCCTTCATGGGAAAGATATCCTCAAAGAAAGTCGCATCCTTCGACTCCATAATCGTACCAACATGAACGTCGGATACCTCAGATTTGACTACCAAAAATCTATAACCAACGCTATGAAAAGCGTAGCCCAGAAGAACACAATCCACGGTTTTTGGTCCAAGCTTGCGCTTCTTGGGAATTGGAATATTGACTTTCGCCAAACAGCCCCAAGTACGTAAGTAAGAGAGTTTCAACTTTTTCCTTTCCCATTCCTCAAATGGAGAAACAGTTTTATCTTTTATGGGAACTCGGTTTAGGACATGACAAGCTGTCAATAGAGCCTCCCCCCACCATGCCTGAGACAGTCCCGAAGTGTCTAACATGGCGTTAACCAAATCAGTTAGAGTTCGGTTCTTTCTTTCAGCCACTCCATTTGACTGAGGCGAGTAGGGAGGCGTCCTCTCATGTATTATACCATGTTCCGCACAAAACGAATCAAATTCATTGGAAAAATATTCTCCACCACGATCAGACCTTAGCCTTTTAATCTTTCGATCAAGTTGGTTCTCTGCTTCAGCTTTATAGTTTTTGAAGTAGTTTAAAGCCTCATCTTTTGTTTTCAGAAAATACACATAACAATATCTAGTGGAGTCATCAATAAGCGTCATGAAATATTTCTTTCCGCCTTTTGTCAACACGCCATTCATCTCACAAAGATCTGAATGTATAAGTTCCAGTGGCGCCAAGTCTCTTGCCTCCGCAGCCGTATGAGACTTGCGAGGTTGCTTAGCTTGCACACACACTTGACACTTGGAACCTTTGACAGTAGTGAATTTCGGAATTAAATCCAAATTAGCTAGCCGCGTCATGCAACCAAAGTTAATATGACAAAGTCGTGAATGCCAAACATTATATTCAAATTCGTGACAAATATGATTAATAACTTTGGTGCAAATATCTGACAAAGATAGGCGGAACAAGCCTCCGCACTCATAGCCTTTACCAACAAATTGTCCATACTTAGATATTACAACTTTATTGGACTCGAAAACCAACTTATAACCATCTCGACACAGAAGAGATCCGCTAACGAGATTTTTATTGATGGAGGGCACATGATGAACGTTCTTCAGGCGCACGGTCTTCCCCGAAGTAAACTTCAGATCGACCGTACCAACACCACGAACAGAAGCATGTGAGTTGTTCCCCATCAGCACGGGAGAAGTCCCTGTGACCTGGTAAGAAGAAAACATGGAAGCATCAGCACAAACATGTACATTGGCACCAGTGTCAATCAACCATTCAGGAGAATGACAAACTGAAAGAATGGTAGGAAATATACCGTACCCAGATTCCTTCATCTCAGTGTCGCCGATGACAACATTGGCAGTCTTGCCGCTGTTCTCCGATGTGCGAAGCTCATGGCGGTTAGGACAGCGAGGTGCCCAGTGATTCGGATCACCGCAAACATGGCATGCTCCCTTCCTTGGCTTATTGTTGTTCTTCTTGAAGTTGGTAGACTGTGAAGGCTTGTGCCTATCGTCAGACTTGCCTTTACCCCCGATTTGTTCTTGTTAAACTTGGGCTTGTGGGGCGGCTGGTAATTCTTCTTCTGTACCACATGGGCACTAGAACCAGCCTCAGCAACTCGAGCACGTGTATCCTTTGCTCTCGCCTTCTCTTCAACATCAAGCGACCCAATGAGATCCGAAACGGAAAACTCTTGTCTCTTGTGTTTCAGAGAAGTAGCAAAGTTGCTCCACGAAGGTGGAAGCTTGGCGATAATGCCACCGGCAACAAACTTGTCCGGTAAATTACACTTAAAGTGCTCAAGTTCCTTAGCGAGTGACTGTATCTCATGAGCCTGCTGTACAACAGAGCGCTCATCAGTCATCTTGTAGTCATAGAATTGCTCCATGACGTACAGCTCGCTGCCAGCGTCCGAGGCACCAAACTTGGCCTCGAGCGCATCCCACATGTCCTTGCCGTTATCAAACGACATATACGAGTCCACAATGGAGTCGTCAAGAACACTCAGAAGGGCACCCTTGAAAAGGGTATCGAGCTTCTCAAAAGCTTCCAGTTGTTCAGCATTGAGATCGCCCTCAGGCTTGCCTTTGGTGGCAGCATAGCAGTTACTGTTTTGAAACCAGTAAACTGCTCTCATGCGCCACCGTTTATACTGTACCCCTTTGAAGGGAAACGGCCTCATAGACGCGAGAAAGCCAGGCGCAGCAAATTGCCTATAATCAGGTTTTTGGATTGTTGAAATATAAGCAATTTAGCTATTGATTTAATCCGCGAAAACAGTAAATAGTTTATGACTAGAATAACCAGAATTATACTAATCATGCGATCTACTTGAATAGTAGATAAATAGAACGAATCTAAAGCAACTACTACAAGCAGAAACTGTAGCAGTATCGTAAACAGGAAGATCAAGTAATCATACGGTGCAGCGGCAGCCGAAGCGTTGGCGTTGCTGTTGTCGCCCATGTCGTCGATGAAGAGGCTGCCGATGTCGGGGAAGAAGTCGTCGTTGGGGAAGAACTCGATGCCAGTAGTCGCGCGAGTGCGCTCCCCAAAAACCTGATCGCCCCTCTCCCGTACAGGATCACAAGAGGCGGGGTTCCGGAGGCCTACTGTCCCTTCAACCGGTGCACGCCGGAAGACGGGATGGAGAAGACTTGGAAGACGGCGGCGCAAGGTTTTGGAACGGTGGTGCGAGACCATGTGTTGCGTATATGTGCCAAAATTGGCTTGGTTCGGTTTTATATAGTGCAGGTTGGGAGTCAAAGCAGCCCTCATAAACGCGTCCGTTTATGATTTAGAAACTGCCGTATTAAACACGTCCGTTTATGAATTAAAAACGGTCACAATAAACGTGTTTGTGAATCAGAAATGGTTGTATTAACCGTGTCTGTTAATGAATTAGTAATAAACGTGACCGTTACTAATTAATCAATGACTCATTAATTTGTGAATCAGAAACGGCTGTATTAACCGTGTGTGTTAATGAATTAGAAACGGCCGTAATAAACGTGACCGTTACTAATTAATCAATGACTCATTAATTTTCCCAATTAACAAAATATAATAATGTGCCAATGAGAATTTCTGAATTTATCTTGGGCTAGTACATACTAGTAAATTCCAACAGCCCCAGTTCCTTCGGAAATGGTAAGATCTTTCGAGAAAAAAAAGTGGTGACCCATATCATCTTGACTTGGTTGTGCTTCCCCTCTTTTTTACAAATACCAAGTCGGATTCTTCTCCTACCAGTATCGAATGGAATATCTTGAACAAGATCTTCTTTATGGAAACCTGCTTGGTTTAGATTAGGAAATCGTACATATTTTATGTATGTGATGACTCGAATCCATAATCAATCCTACTTTCGATAGGACCGGTTAACAATTGAATCCAATATTTTCCATTAATTGATTATCCATATAGTGCGTAAGAAAGCCCGGAGGAAGAGTGACTTTGAGTTTCTCGCCTCTTTGCCTTAGGTTTCGTTAATTCTCTTATAACTCAGCGGTAGAGTGTCACGTACAATTTTAAGATAAAAACAAGTTTACGTCACACAATAGAGTGTAGAAGATGATAGAATTAGGGACCCAAGTATGGTTGTTTTTCGCCTTGGCCATAGCTAGTTTAAATAACTTGAGAGTCAAGAAATTGTGAAGAATCAGAAGGCCGCATTGTCATTGCAAAACACATATAGTGTGCATGATACATGCTACCTAGATAATGTATCTTAGTGCGCCAATCAAATTCAATAAAGCAAAAGAACAACAAGCAATTGAATTGTAGTGTGCCTAATATACAGTATGTAGAAAATGGGATGAACGTTTGAATTATTGTGTGTGTCGAACAAATTATCACATTTAAAGATAGCGGATATAGAGAGTAAGAAAGAAGCATACAATCTTCATTGTGCTCCTTAGAGCATCTCCGGTAGATGATGTAAAATAGGCTCGTGCCAAAAAAATGTGCTTTTTTTACATCACCAAACAGTAATAACGCAGCTCCAACAGATGATGTATCCCTAAGCACTGATATATATTATTTGGGCATGCCCTAAATTTGTGGCTTTGATGATGCAAATATACATCACCAATAGGGCATGCCCAAAGACAAAGAGGTGTGGAGGGAAGCCAACCGCCACGGTGAAAGTCCCCGCCGCCGACCGTCACCACCCCCACGCCAATTCTGGCCGTTTTTGTCGCCAAGACCCCGTCGGCCGCCACTAGCCCCGCTGACACTTCACCGTTCATGCCCACCGCTCGGGACATCCGCCGCAACCCCATGATTGTCGCTGAATATCGGGCTGCAATCGCCTGAATCCGTTGATTCCAGCCATTCCTCGCTCCTCCGCCGCCTCACATGGTCGCCTGCAACACCACCGCAGCGCACCGACGTTGATGACAGTTCGGCACGACTCCCGTGTGACCCTCGGTGACCTGCTGCTCCTTGCCGGGCTTTCGCCGCTCGGTCAACGTCGCGCCGCAGGATTTGGCTGCATGCCCCGGCTCCCCTTCAGCCCCTACCGGCCGCCCCCACCCTCGCCGCATTTCCTCGGCCACCCGCAACCTCTGTGGCCAATTCAAGCTCGGCGTCCGGCGGCCGTCAAATGCGCCTCCCTCCCTCACCACGTCGGATATATTTTAGGGCACTAGTTTTAGTGCATTTTTTGGAGTTCAATTTTTTTTTCTGGTTCCTTACCATACATCATCTGCTAGAGCAAAACAATCTTAGAGCATCTTCAACCATGACCCCTAAACCGACTTTTTTCGTCCGGACGGACAGCAAAACTGGTTTTATTCGTCCGGCCTGTCCGGCACACACCAAACTCACCCCACATATGGGGTGAGTTTGAGGGCGTCCGGGCGCATCCGGGCGTGTCCGCTGGACCACTTTTTCATTTTCTTTTCCTTTCTTTTGTCCTTCATTTATTCTTATCTCTCCTTCTTTACCAATCACATGCAAGTGGACCACAATTTGGGGTGATATTTAGGGACAACGGTTATAGGAGGTCATTTTTTAGGGCTGTCCGTGGACACCTGCCCGAACAGTTTGGGGATGGATTTGGGGGACGTGGTTGAAGATGCTCTTATAACCTAAAATGTGGTGTCCTATTTTCATCATCTATTGGGATGCTCTTATATCTGTAAGAACCATCATGAGAAAGCTGCACTCATCTACATCGGCCAACCGAAGGGTGCTAACACAGGCCGAAGAGACTGATCTTGAATAAGAATACAACATTTTCAACAAGCACATACTTGGTCCTTAATTGAACCGCTAAATTAATGTACCAAGTAGTACCCACCGGAAGGTATTTTATTGATCCCAATGCACATTCCCTAAAGAATGATATGACAACAATCCCAATACACTGAGTTCTTCGCCATTGCGATTTTTATCATCAAACAGTAAAAACCGTGATTTTCAAGGGTTTTGTAAAACAAGTACTAGGTTCAGTTGAAACCATTGCTTGCACATCCGATTCGTCCGGGGATCTATCAACCCAACCATTATTGCAGAGCGCAGGCGCATAGCACGCAGCTCGGCACATCGCTTCTTCTAAAGTGCGCGCCCGTGTGGCCGTTTTCATCAGAACCACTCGCCATCGCCGGCCGAAATGGCACTTCCACCCCTCGCCACGCTACTCCTGCTCCTCATCCTCGCTCCGGTGGCCGTCAGCAAGCGCAAGCGCACGTCCTACATTGTCCACATGGACAGGTCCGCCCTGCCGCCGCAGCACGCCGGCGACTGCCACGCATGGTACACCGCCATCCTGGCGTCCCTGTCCCTGACGGCCGCGTCGGCGCACGGCGCCCGTGGTACCCCGCGGCATCTCTACACCTACACCGATGCGCTGCACGGCTTCTCGGCCACGCTCTCCGGGGCCGAGCTACGCGCGCTCCAACTCACGCCCGGCTTCGTGTTGGCGCACCCGGACCGCAGCGCCGCCGTCGCCCACGACACAACGCACTCCCAGGAGTTCCTAGCCCGTCCAGCGGGCTGTGGCCGGCGTCGAAGCTCGGAGAGGGCGTCATCGTAGGCGTGGTGGACACCGAGGTGTGGCCCGAGAGCATGAGCTTCGACGACGCCGACATGCCTCCGGTGCCGTCCAGGTGGCGCGGGGCGTGCGAGGCGGGCGAAGCGTTCCCCGCCACCACGTGCAACCGGAAGCTGATTGGGGCGCGCTCCTTCAACAGGGGCTTCGTAGCGAAGTACCCCGGTGTCGCCATCTCCATGAACTCGACACGCGACACGGATGGCCACGGCACGCACACTGCGTCCACCGCCGCGGGCAGCCCCGTGAAGTGCGCGTCCTACTTCGGCTACGGGCGTGGCACCGCGCGTGGATCTGCTCCGCGCGCCCATGTCGCCTCCTACAAGGTCATCGGGCTCAACGACACGGTGATGTCCGACGTGCTAGCCGGCATGGACGCGGCCATTGCGGACGGCGTCGACGTCATCTCCATCTCGACCGGCTTCGACCTCGAGCCGCTGTATACGAACCCCGTGGCCGTTGCCTCGTTTGCAGCCATGGAGCGAGGTATCATCGTGTCCGCTTCAGCGGGGAACCATGGACTGGAGGGCCTCGGCACTTTGCACAACGGCGCCCCGTGGCTGCTCACCGTCGCGGCTGGCACGGTGGATCGGCGGATGTACGCTGGCACCGTGCGCTACGGCGGTACGACTACCATAGCCGGGGGCGCAGGGTTCCCGGCAAGTGCTTGGATTTCGGAGATGAAGCTGGTTTACAACAAGACTTTGTCGGCGTGCAACTCATCGGCTCTACTGCAGACTCTGCAGACAAGAGAGTGCATCATCGTGTGCCGTGACATCGGCGTCGGTTTATGGGAGCAAACCAAGACCGTGGACAAGGCCAGCTTCGCCGCTGTCATCTTCATCACGGACGAGTTGGACGACGACGTCGCGTCCACCAACTACGCCCTGCCGGCGATTCTTATCAGCCCGGAAGATGCACTGGGGCTGCTCAAGTATATCGGCTCTAGCGCGCACCCGACGGCCACCATCAAGTTTCAGGAAACGGTCCTCGGTGTACGGCCGGCGCCGGTGGTCGCCGGGTACTCTGGTCGAGGGCCATCCTGGAGCTATCCCGGCGTCCTCAAGCCGGACATATTGGCGCCCGGGGACGTGATACTCGCTTCGTGGGCACCCGTCCATCCGCTGGCGCAAGTAGGCCGGACTCCCCTGGGCAGCGACTTCGGCGTCATGTCCGGGACATCGATGGCGTGCCCACAGGCCATCGGCGTGGCGGCCTTGCTGCGGGCGGCGCACCCAGATTGGAGCCCCGCCATGATCAAGTCCGCCATCATGACAACGGCGAGCTCCCTCGACAACACTCTCCGTCCGATCACTGACGCAAACGGCAACCGCGCCGCAAGCCCGCTCGCCATGGGCTCCGGCCATATCAACCCCAACTCCGCGATGGATCCCGGCCTTGTGCTCGACGCCGAGCCAAGGGATTTCGTGGCGCTCCTCTGCTCCGCGAGGTGACGGTATAGGATACGGTACAGGGTGACGACCCCGTACGTCGTGCTCTGAAGTGAAGTATAATCCTGCTATTTAGTTTTTCTTCAGGTTCAGAAAAAGAACCGTGCAGTGTGCACCTGTCCAAACCTCGGTTCAGTCAATTCAGTTTCAGTTAGTGTTAGGCTAGCTCGTCGCTAAGGCTTGTAGTCGTGGGATGGCACCATGAGATCAAGTCGTGGGGATTGTAGTGAGCACCATGGGATGGCATGGCCGGTAAGCTAAGTGTGCGTGGCCTGTTTCCCGTGTTCAGTTAGCTATTTTCGTGGATCTTCAGAGCGCTGCGAAAACTCACCGAGATAATCAATTCTGTAAAAAGAGTTTCCACTAATCGCGCGAACTGATATATATCTTGATTTGCGGCATTAATGATTTTTTATGTGGTTGATTATGTGCCTAATTAAAACAGATTGGGTACATTGAATACCCAAAATCAGGATACTGATTTACATCCATATCAGGTGCGATCCACCTCTACAAGTAGACACCTAGCTTTAGGCAATCCACTCTACTTCTTCTTGCTGCGACGGCCTTGTTCTTCTTGCTCCTCGTGAGCTCTGTTTTGGTGAGCCCTTTTCTCCTACAAATTCTCCACTACTCCTGATACTGTCTTCTACTACGAGTATCCACTTGAGCTGGTGTTGTTTGAGCAGGCACGAGTGCAACGCCATGCGAAGGGGCTAGCCAAACCTTCAAAGGGAAATGCCACTATCCCGAGTGCAAGGCGGCCTGCGTCACCGAGGACTACAGAGGAGGGTACTGCGACAACACAGGTTTCGTGAATTGCATGTGCACCAACTTCTGTCACGACGGCCAGCCGCCGAAGAGGGTCGGTCTGACGGAACCCAGGGTCGACTAGACGATCTGCTCGTTGCGTTGTGCTGCAGATGAGATGTTTCCGTCTGTGGTGATGGATTGCAAACGATGATGGAATGGTGTTCTGATGTGTCTCCGGTTTTACTATAAAATCGCCAGGAACTTTGTTGGTATCAGTTTTTTGTTATGTTTTCATATGCAGACAATGAGTTCGGTTGCAGCAAGTTAGAGAGTTTGTTTTAACACAAGTTCAAAGAATTATAAGAAGACACGAAATTAAACAAAACCCTAGTGCATCTAGCACCATTATCCTGGTGCCGCTCCTATAGACGAGGTCGGAATAAAACTGCTGCACCTCGGCGGGGGAGATGTCGCCTTGCTCCCCGAAATCCCGCTGCCAAGCACCCTCAGCAAAAAAGATAAATCAAACAAATTTTAGAGAAAAATAGTTGAACAGTTTACATAATGGTAGAGCAAAGTTTGACTACATAATGGTATTCTTTTTTGAATTTTTTTCGAAACTTTAATTTGATCTTTTAAATATTTCAGGAAGCGGGCTACCTATAACTCGGGAGCCATATCGCCGCACTCAGGTCACGGGAAGTGCTAGTGGAGCCCGAGGTTCATGTAGCTCGTATTTTTTCAAAATTCAAAATCGGAATTTATGAGTTAAAAATTTCAAACCAAAATCTTACATGTAGATAATATCCAGATCTTTTAATGTGGAAATTTTCAATCCAAAAATCATACTATTCTAGGCTACACAAGAAGACAAATCTTGCAAAATTTCAAGTTTTTTAAACTGTGTACTGACCACCACATAAATCCATCCATTTGTCATTTTTTCCCAGAATAAAATATAACGAATTTCGAATTGCAAATTTGCGCACTTGTAAATCATATCTTTATCTACATGTGGGGCTTTTCCCTGAATTTTTTGAAACGTGAAATGCAATTTTTTTTTTGAAGTAACGAGCCACTCGGCTCCAAAACGCCACTCTCGGTCACCCGGCCCATGGTTGAGACTTGAGATGCGAACGACCAAACGGACGGGTGGCCGAGTGTAGACACCGGAGAACCTAATCTGATACGGCGCCGCCGATACCTGAAACCCTGAGCTGAAGCTAGCGATCGAGCGAGGCGCAGGAGGAGAAAGGCGCGTGGACGGATCGCCTCGACGGTGCTGCGCGGGTCTGTCTTACGACGTGCCGCCCGAACGGCGGCCGCGGCTACGCTTTCAGGTGCAGAAAGAGCGACGGTCGCCTTCCTCCCCGCACATCGTCATAGGTTAGGGTGAGGGTTTGGGCCTACAGTGCGTTTGTCGTTTTGCTGTTGGTAATGACTGCTGATTACACCTGCCATGTATAATCAGTATCACACCTATTGGCATTCTGGCTAAGCATTTTAGCCGATTATCTCAGTTTAAGGGCTAAGAGATCTTCATATCTCTAATTACTTTTTCCTTATATAAGGGCATATACAATGAGGCGATTCCATCTTTATTTTACAAGTGCAGCATTGGATTTTCACTTAGTTGGAACAGACAAAATAAAGAAAAAGAGGATTGTCTTTTGTAGCTAAGGGATGATCACTTAAATTTTTAAGAAAAGAATATTTTCTCAATTGTACGATATGCATTCTTTTATTAACACAATTTCACACTAAAATTCATTAATCCTCATTAATTATAGATATGACAATAAGGGATATTACTCATTATATGGCTGATATTTATTATCTAATTTGGAGGGATAAGAGAAGACCTGATTTCATCCACTCCAGTTTGACGTTGTGCTCTCTCTGTCATATGCGGGCCCTCACGTCAGAGGATGGAAAAGAGAATCGCAATTGCAGCAACATACAGGGGTCGAACCAGGTTTGGAGGCCTATGTAAATCGCGCGAACTGATACATATCTTGATTTGCGGCATTAATGAAATTTATGTGGTTAATTATGTGCCTGAAACAGGATACTGATTTACATCCATATCTGGTGCAATTCACCTCTATAAGTAGACACCTAGCTAGACCCTTTTCTCCTCACCCGACAAAGTTTCATCCACCTTGAATCGATTCAGTCTGACAAGCATGGGGGCGAAGGTTGCTGCGATGGCCTTGTTCTTCTTCCTCCTCGTGAGCTCTGGTTTTGGTGAGCCCTTTTCCCTACAAATTATCCACTTCTCCTAATATTGTCTTCTACTACGAGTATAAGCGTGTCCTTAGCTAGTTACCAACCGGGCTAGCCCCTTTCCACTATCAAGATAACGGAAATACAATGTTCTTACAACCACCATCATTCAAAAGAAGTTTAAAAGAAGAGGTAGAGGGGGAGAGCGAGTTGGGGCACTAGTAGGAAACCGCCGGCGAATGCTCGATATCGAAACATCCCCTACGGGGCGAAAACCTACTACCACCGAAGTCTAGATAGGACCACAATTCGAACCACAAAACACAGTACATCAGGAAGCCACCACTAAAACTATAAGAACTCAGCACCATTCTTGCAGAAGATAAGAGCGCCAGCGCTACGCCAAAAAGCCTCTTCGATCCTCGAACATCTGTCAACACCCTTCAACACCTTCTTCTTCAGCAGATGATCAATAGAGTCAATCACCAATCAACCCAAGAGTCCGGGGCTCCTGCCTCTGCGTCCCCCTCGCAAGATCTGCTGCCAGCTTCATCAACTTCTTGGCGCCTTCCGCGAGCTTGATCTTGTCATCTTCGCCCTGCATCCCTGACCAATACAGTAAGAAGGAACACATAGTGAAGATTACCTCAAAAGGAGATCGAACCACATATTCTTCAAAAGTGACTTTATTTCTCGTAACCCACATCGACCAACAAAGAGCTGCCAACCCAATCATATAGAAATTTTTCCCTCCCGGAATATAAGCATAGAACCAAGTAATGGCTTGCCACAAGTTTTTCGGAATCGAGGTTGCACCAATAGAACGTGCCAAAATACCCCAGGTGACTCTTGCCAAGGGACAAGAAAAGAATAAATGATCGACACATTCCCTCTGAAAACAGAAGGAACAAGATGGGTTCCCAGACCACTTTCTCTTACGCATATTGTCACGAGTAGGGATCACATCCCTAAACACCTGCCACATAAAGATTTGTATTTTCAAAGGCATTTTAGCTTTCCAAATCAACTTATTATCAGCCCCTGCTAGGTTACTTTCCAACATCTCGTACACCGACTTCGTGGTAAATTTACCGTTTTTGCATAAACCCCAAGAAACTACATCTGGATCATCAGAAAGACGCAGGAGATTAAAATCCTCAAGGAGATCATTCCACTGCTCCAAGTAATGAGAATGTAACCGTCTTCTAAAAGGTAAGGTTTTGCCACGTTCCAGGAAGGAGCGGATCGTGCAATCTTGCTCTTGGCACATATCAAATAAATCAGGGAATGAAACACACAAGGGTTCACCATTTTTCCAAGGATCTTTCCAGAAGCGAGTCAAATCCCCTTTTTGTAACGATATCCTTCTCCCAACCAAATAAGTATCCTCACCTGAAGTAAGGCTTTCCAACAAGGAGAATCATTAAAACGACTAGTCACCGAAGTGACTGTTTTATTTCTAAGATACCTGGCTTTTACAATTTGCTGCCACAAACCATCATGTGTATCATGTTTCCACCACCATTTCACCAGCAGGCTAATATTTTGTCTCCTTAAATCTTTAATACCAAGGCCACCTTTTTTCTTAGACCTACCAATTTTACTCCATTTAACCATATGATAACTTTTTTTTACCCTTCTTCTTTTGCCAAAAAATCTTCTCGATGCTTATCCATCTTTTCTAGGAACGTTTTGTTAAAGAGGAACATGGACATAGGATAATAAAGTATCGATGATAAGCTGGAGTTAATCAAAGTTTTCTTTCCTCCCGAAGAGGTTGCATTTCCAACCCAGGTATCCAGTTTTTTTTATCATTCTTGCATCCAAGAAGTCCCAATCTGAATTTTTCAGAGAGGTAGAAGATACAGGAATCCCTAAGTATTTCATAGGAAGACTTCCCACTTGACATCCAAACATGTCAGCGTAAAATTCATTCGTTGCGTTATCTCCACCCACCACAAACACCTCACTTTTCATAAAGTTAATCTTTAGGCCTGACATAAGCTCAAAAATGTACAGTAGCAATTTTAAGTTGATTGCTTTCTCCGGATCATGACTAATACACAGGACGGTATCGTCCGCGTATTGTAACACTGCAACACCTTTTGGAATAAGATCAGGTACCAAGCCAACAAGGAGACCATTTTCCTGTGCTTTTAAAACCATCTTAGTTAAAGATTCCGCTACCAGATTAAACAAAGTCGGAGACATGGGATCTCCCTGTCTCACTCCTTTCGAACTTTGGAAATGAGGTCCAATTTCATCGTTCAATTTCACACTCACCGTTCCCTCAAACAAAGCTTGCTTCACCCAATCACACCATTGTTCATTAAAACCTCTTAATCTATGACACTCCAGCAAAAAATCCCAATTAACTTTATCGTAAGCTTTTTCGAAATCCAGCTTAAGAACCACCCCACATTGTTTCTTCACGTGTGAGTAATTAAGCAATTCATGCAAGGAGAGAACTCCATCCATAATATTTCTATTCTTAATAAAGGCATTCTGTTGTATGCTGAACAACTTTTTGGCATAAGGTTCCAAGCGCAAAGTTAACGTTTTAGTGATCCATTTGTATATACTCCTTAAGAGACAAATAGGCCTGTATTTTGTTATCTTATCAGCTTCAGAAACTTTAGGAAGCAACGTAATGACACCGTAATTCAAACGTTTCAGGTCTAGGACACCCTCATGGAAACAATCAAAAATATGCAGAATTTCTCGTTTGACAATCAACCAACAATGCTGAAAGAATTCAATCGGAATGTTATCAGGGCCAGGAGCTTTGTTAACATCCATCGAAAAGAGGGCATTTTCTATTTCCTCCACTGTAAAAGGTCTGGTCAACTTTCTATTGTCCTCCAAGGTAAGAGTTTCCTCCTCAGTCCATAAACTTGCATCTAAATGAAATAAATTTCCAGGAGCGGTTCCAAAAAGATTTTTGTAATAGTCTGTGGCATGTTCAAGTAAATTTTTTGTCCCTTCAATTAAGATTTCGCCATCTTTAAAAGAGTGCACCGTATTCCTCCTCTTTTTCCCATTTGCCACCCTATGAAAATAAGCCGAATTTTGATCCCCTTGAAGGAGCCATCTTTCATTGGATCTTTGAATCCATTGAAGCTCTTCATCAGCATAGATGTTATGGAGTTCAACTAAGAGGTTAGTCTTTTTAACAAAATCATCCGGAGACAGGGGGTTCTGTTCTTCTTTTTCTTCCAGTATCAGCAACTCGTCTTTTAGCTCTTTTTTTCTCTTCCGGATATGACCAAACAAATTCGATCCCCAACCTTTAACGTGTTTTTTGAATCTTTTTAAGTTTGACATTAAGAATATCAATAGGGTCACTACTCTTGACTTGTTTCTTCCAGATTTCTTCTACCTTTGGTAGGAAATCATCTCTTTTCAACCATTAAAGTGTCCTTAGCTAGTTGAGCTGGTGTTGTTTGAGCAGGCAAGAATCATACGCCATGCGAAGGGGCTAGCCAGACCTTCAAAGGGAACTGCCACCCTGCCGAGTGCAACGCGGCCTGCATCACCGAGGACTACAGAGGAGGGTACTGCGACGTCGCAGGGGTCGTGAATTGCATGTGCACCAACTTCTGTCACGACGGTCAGCCATTGAAGAGGGTCGGTCTGACGGAACCTGATGGCGTGAATCACACGCTCGTTGGGAGACCCCAAGAGGAAGGTATGATGCAGTTCAGCAGCAAGTTTTCCCTCAGAAAGAAACCAAGGTTATCGAACCAGTAGGAGCAGCAACTCTTCAGAAGGTTGTTGGTGGCTCGCATGGCGCAACACGATCTAACGGAATCTGCACACAACACAATCAAACTACTTTGCCCCAACGAAACAGTGAGGTTGTCAATCTCACGGCTTGCTGAAAACAAAGGATTAAACGTATGGTGTGGAAAATGAGTATTAAATTGCAGAGAATGAAAAAGGAACAGTTTGCAGTTTGTGGTTGTTTAATCAGTGTAAAAGAATGGACCGGGGTCCACAGTTCACTAGTGGTGTCTCTCCATAAAAGATAACTAACATGTTGGGTGAACAAATTACAGCTGGGCAATTGACGAATAGTGAGCGCATGACAATGCATATACATGACATGTTGACTACTATGATATTTAATTGGGCATTACGACATAATACATAGACCGTTATCCAACAGCATCTATGACTAATAATCCACCGCCGGGTTGTCATCCGAGTCCCCCGTTGGTATTAAGTTGCAAGCAACGGATAATTGCATTAAGTAAAGTGCGTAATGTAAACAAACACATATGCCCGTGGACATAGCATCGTTAGGTTATCCCTAGTGGCAACAGCACATCCACAACCTTAGAACTTTCTGTCACTGTCCCAGGTTAAACGGAGACATGAACCCACTATCTAGCATAAATACTCTCTCTTGGAGTTACAAGCATCTACTTGGCCAAAGCATCTACGAGTAACGGAAAGCATGCAAGATCTTAAATAACATATAAGATAGATTGATAATCAACTTGACATATATTCAATATTCATCGGATCCCAGCAAACACAACATGTAGCATTACAATAATATGATCTTGATCATGTAGGGCAGCTCACAAGATCTAAACATGATGGCACAAAGTGGAGAGACAACCATCTAGCTACTGCTATGGACCCGTAGTCCAAGGATGAACTACTCACGCATCACTCCGGAGGCAGGCATGGCGATGTAGAAGCCTCCGGTGACGATTCCCCTCTCCGGCAGGGTGCCGGGAAGAGGTTCTGAACCCTCCCGAGCTAGGGTTGACGACGGCGGCGTCTCTGGAACTTTTCGTGGATATTTGCTCAGGTACTTAGGGTTTTCGCGTCGGGGGGAATAAGTAGGCGAAAGGGCGGCGGCTGGGACCCCCGAGGGGCCCACACCACCCTAGGGCGCGGCAGAGGGGGGCCCGCGCCCTAGGTGCGTGTGGCCCTGGTGGCCCTCCTCTGTTGCTTTTGCTCCGTCAGGTGGTTCTGGAAAAATAGGGACCCCCGTGTAGTTTCGTCCAATTCCGAGAATATTTCCAGACTAGCTTTTCTGGAATACAAAAACAGCAGAAAACAGGAACTGGCACTTCGGCATCTTGTTAATAGGTTAGTCCCAAAAAATGTATAAAAGTGATATAAAGTAGATGCAAAACATGTAGCAATTGGTATAAAACAAGCATGGAACATCAAAAATTATAGATACGTTTGAGACGTATCAGCATCCCCAAGCTTAGTTCCTACTCGTCCTCGAGTAGGTAAACGATAAAAAAAATAATTTTTGAGGTGACATGCTACATCATAATCTTGATCATATAATATTGCAAGGCACATGTAAATGAATGAAGTGATCCAAGTCAATGGTCTATAATTTGCTACCAAATAGATAATGAGTAAACAATGAATCACACAAGCTAAACGTTTTCATGAATAGTACTTTCGAGACAAGCATCAAACAGTTTTGCATAAGTGTTAACTCATAAAGCAATAGTTTCTAATAAAAGGTATTTAATCAACACAAAGGAAGAATTTAGTTTCAGCATTTGCTTCAACTTTCAACATATTTATCTCATGGATATTGTCAACACAAAGTAGTATAACAAGTCCAATACATTGCATATAACGCATGTTGTAACAAAGTTGACACTAGTGTTTGCTTGTGGAAGACAGAAAGAATAGGAAAACTGACTCAACATAAAAGTAAAAGAAAGGCCCTTCGCAGAGGGAAGCAGGGATTAAATCATGTGCTAGAGCTTTTAGGTTTTTGAAAGCATATAGAGATTGCATAAAATATTTGATACTCCTCCCAACCTTGCTAACACAAGCCATGGCTAACCGAATCCTCGGGTGCCTTCCATCAATCACATACCATGGAGGAGTATCTATTTTTGAGAGGTGTTTGTTAATTGTCAACGAATGGTAGCGGGTGAGAACAGTATTCTACCTGTCGAACGGACTTTTAAGAGCGGCTCCCATGAAGGACGTTATTTCTACCAGCAAGGCAGATCATCCCTCTTTCTCTTTGGTTTACACACATTCAGGTATTTCACTGTTTGTCATTGCTTACTGATGAATCAGGGCAAAAGTGTGAAGAGAATTAATTGGTTAAAGTTGTAATTAATTGGGACTGGGCACCCCGTTGCCAGCTCTTTTTGCAAGTTATTGGATAAGCGGATGTATATGCCACTAGTCCAGGTGTAAAAGTCCACACAAATAGAATAAAGAATAACCACACTAATTCCTCATGAGCTAGTAAACATTGACACAAAAAGGGAATAATAACATTTTGAATAATTTAAAGGTAGCACATGAAAAATTTACTTGGAGTGGCAAGGAAATACCACATATAGGTAGTTATGGTGGACACAAATGGCATGGATTTTGGCTCAAGGATTTGGATGCACGAGAAGCATTCCCTCTCAGTACAGAGTTTAGGCTAGCAAGGTTATGTAAGCAAACAAGAATATCAACCCGTACACCAAGTTTTATATGACAAACATATTGCAAACGTTATAAGACTTCATACCGTCTTCCTTGTTAACCAAACCCTGTTATTAGAAAATATCTAGACCTTAGAGATACCACCGATGCAAACCAAATTTTCAACAAGCTTTACGGTAGTTCTTCACTAATAGGCTTAACTCATGTGATGCACAATTTAATCATGATCTACTTGTTAACTCAAAACAATTGACAAGCATCAAGTTATCCATTAGTGATCTACAAGATTAAGCAAGTTTTTCCTTATACCAATTACCACATGCAACATTTTCTGAACCAACCAAACACCAATCAATTTATTTCATCAACTCTCCAAACAAATATAAGTGAAGCAAGAGAGTACTTTCTACAAAAGAAAGCTAATAGCTCTGACAAGAGATACATGAAAACAAGAGCTAAAAGCTGAACAGCGCTAGATATGAATACTCAACAAATATAAGTGAAGAATAGGAGTATTCTCATGAAAAAGCGGAGCGTGTCTCTCTCCCAATCAAGAATGCTAGGGTCCAGTCAAGCTTTATTGAAAATAAAAGTGCAATACTGAAAATAAAAGCACACAGACGCTCCAAGAAAAGCACATATGATGTGAAAGAATTAAAATATAGTTTCACTAGAGATGACCTGATAATTTTGACGATGAAGAAGGGGATGCCTTGGGCACGCTTGAGTCTTCTTGAAATATGCTGGGGAGATCCATGGGAGCCTCCCCAAGCTTAAGCTCTTCACTCTTCTTGATCCTATTATATCATCCTTCTCTCTTGACCCTTGAAAACTTCCGTCACACCAAACTCAAAGTAGATCTCATTAGAGGGTTAGTGCATAATCAAAAATTCACATGTTCTATAAAGACGCAATATGATTTGTTACTTTAAACATTAGCTACAGCCACTGATGTTATGTGAAGCTCTTCCACCCAAAAAAGAATTTCACTCAACACTAGTAAAAGAGAGAATGCAAAATAAAAAGGCATAATCTGTCTAAAACAGAACAGTCCGCAAAGACGAATTTTTTCGAGGCACTTACGACGCTCAGATCGAAAACTCTGAACTAATGAAAGTTTCAGACATTCATAAAGATTACGCACAAAAATTTCAGATTTAATTAACAATCTGGTGATTTTAGGAATTTCGTACAGTGAACAGCAAAAATCTGTTTCTGCGCAGCAATCAAAATTAAGCATCATCTTAACATTAGAGGCTACTCAATGCGAGAAAATAAAGATACAAAGGAGTTGCTACAGAAGTAAACACTCCTTGACTCAATAAAAGAAAAATTGCAGAAAAAAATAATGGGTTGCCTCCCATAAGCGCTTTTCTTTAACGCCTTTTAGCTAGGCACAAAGCATGCATCAAGTATTACCAAGTGAAGAAGCATCAACATTGTAATTTGTTCGAACAATAGAATCATAAGGTGGCTTAATCTTCTTCCTAGGAAAGTGTTCCATACCTTTCTTGAGAGGAAATTGATATTTTATATTCCCTTCTTTCATATCAATAATAGCACCTACAGTCTAAGAAAAGGTCTTCCCAGCACAATAGGGCATGATGGATTGCATTCAATATCCAAGACAATAAAATCAACGGGGACATAATTGTTGTTAACCATGATAAGAACATCATCAATTCTTCCCAAAGGTTTTTTAATAGTAGAATCAACAAGGTGAACATCCAAGTAACAATTTTCCAAAGGTGCTAAATCAAGCATATCATATAATCTTTTAGGCATAACAGAAATACTAGCACCAAGGTCACACAAAGCATTGCAATCAAAGTCATTCAATTTCATTTAATGATGGGCTCCCAACCATCTTCTAACTTCCTAGGGATAGAAGCTTCATGTTTTAATTTCTCTTCCCTAACTTGCATGAGAGCATTAGTAATATGTTTAGTAAAAGCCATGTTTATAGCACTAGCATTAGGACTTCTAGCTAGCTTTTGCAAGAACTTAATTACTTCAGAAATATTGCAACCATCAAAATCAAAGTCATTATTATCAAAAGTAATGGAGTTATTTCTTCCTTATTGCTAGAAATTTCAGCATCTTTATCAAGGACAGTTTCAGAGTTATCAGGCAATTTAGGACATTTTGCAATAGAAGTGGAAACATTACCAACACCAATTATCTTGCCATTAATGGTAGGAGGTTTGTTAACACTTGAGTTTGAAGCATTTTCAGAAGTAGTAATAGTATAAACTCTAGCAATATTATTCTTTCTAGCAATTTCATCCTCTCTTTCCCATCTAGCATGCAATTCAGCTAACATCCTCACATTGTTATCAATTTTAACTTGTATAGCATTGGCTACGGCAAAGGTATTACTCTCAATTGTTTCGGGCTTAGCTGCCATCTTATTAATCAAAGAGGATTGTGTTTCAGACATCGACGAAATACAAGTTTCAGCATGAGAAATTTTACCTTGCAAACCAGAAATTCCCTATTTAAATTCTCAAGTTGATGGCTTATATTTTTTAGCATAGCAGATTGTTCATCCATAGTTCTAGTAAACAGTTGGTTTTGCTCATATTGCTTTTGCATAAAAATTTTAGTGGCCTTTTCAATTTCTAGCATCCTTTCCTCACTAGGCATTCTTGTTCTACCATAGGAATCTCCATAACCATTGCCACTATTAGAAGGATAGGGCCTATAATTGCTATTACCAAAATTATTCCTATAAGCATTGTTGTTGAAATTATTATTTTTAATGAAGTTCACATCAACATGCTCTTCTTGAGCAACCAAAGAAGCTAAAGGAACATTATTTGGATCAACATGTGTTTGACCATTTGCAAGCATAGACATAATAGTATCAATTTTGGCACTCAAGGAAGAGGTTTCCTCAACAGAATTTACCTTCTTACCTGTTGGAGCTCTCTCGGTGTGCCACTCAGAATAATTAATCATCATATCATCAAGAAGCTTTGTTGCAGCACCCAAAGTGATGGACATAAAGGTACCTCCAGCGGCCGAATCCAATAAATTCCTTGAAGAAAAATTTAATCCTGCATAGAAGGTTTGGATGATCATCCAAGTAGTCAGTCCATGAGTGGGACAATTTTTAACCAATGATTTCATTCTCTCCCATGCTTGAGCAACATGTTCATTATCAAATTGCTTAAAATTCATTATGCTACTTCTCAAAGAAATAATCTTAGCAGGAGGATAATATTTTCCAATAAAAGCATCTTTGCATTTAGTCCATGAATCAATACTATTTCTAGGCAAAGATAGCAACCATTCTTTAGCACGTCCTCTCAAGGAGAAAGGAAAAAGTTTCAGTTTAATAATATCACCATCTACTTCCTTGAGCTTTTGCATTTCACAAAGTTCAACAAAGTTATTAAGGTGAACAGCAGCATCATCAGTACTAACACCAGAAAATTGCTCTTTCATAACAAGATTTAAAAGTGCAGGTTTAATTTCATAAAATTCTGCTGAAGCAGCAGGTGGAGCAATAGGTGTGCATATGAAATCATTGTTGTTTGTGCTAGTGAAATCATTTTTTTGTGTTTTTGATAATTGAAAGCAAACAAGATAAAATAAAATAAACTAAGCAAGACAAAAACAAAATAAAGAGATTGGAAGCGTGAAACTCCCCTTGCAGAAGACTGCTGTCTCCCCGGCAACGGCGCCAGAAAAAGAGCTGTTGACGGGAGAGCAAATAGTGGCAGTCTGCTGAAGCGCTTCTAACTCCCCGGCAACGGCGCCAGAAAAAGAGCTTGATGGCGTGAATCACACGCTCGTTGGGAGACCCCAAGAGGAAGGTATGATGCAGTTCAGCAGCAAGTTTTCCCTCAGAAAGAAACCAAGGTTATCGAACCAGTAGGAGCAGCAACTCTTCAGAAGGTTGTTGGTGGCTCGCACGGCGCAACACAGTCACCAACGCGGAATCTGCACACAACACAATCAAACTACTTTGCCCCAACGAAACAGTGAGGTTGTCAATCTCACCGGCTTGCTGAAAACAAAGGATTAAACGTATGGTGTGGAAAATGATGTTTAATTGCAGAGAATGAAAAAGGAATAGTTTGCAGTTTGTGGTGGTTTAATCAGTGTTAAAGAATGGACCAGGGTCCACAGTTCACTAGTGGTGTCTCTCCATAAAAGATAACTAACATGTTGGATGAACAAATTACAGCTGGGCAATTGACAAATAGTGAGCGCATGACAATGCATATACATGACATGATGACTACTATGATATTTAATTGGGCATTACGACAAGATACATAGACCGTTATCCGACAACATCTATGACTAATAATCCACCGCCGGGTTGTCATCCGAGTCCCCGTTGGTATTAAGTTGCAAGCAACGGATAATCGCATTAAGTAAAGCGCGTAATGTAAACAAACACATATGCCCGTGGACACAGCATCGTTAGGTTATCCCTAGTGGCAACAGCACATCCGCAAGCTTAGAACTTTCTGTCACTGTCCCAGGTTAAATGGAGGCATGAACCCACTATCTAGCATAAATACTCTCTCTTGGAGTTACAAGCATCTACTTGGGCAAAGCATCTACGAGTAACGGAAAGCATGCAAGATCTTAAATAACATATAAGATAAATTGATAATCAACTTGACATAGTATTCAATATTCATCGGATCCCAGCAACACTAGTAGGAAAAGGGTTATCAGTGGCGCACCAAATTGAGATTCTGTGGCGCACCCCCAGAATTACTGGGTGCGCCACAGAATCGTCGCCACTAAATTTTATATCTGTGGCGCACCATGGGCATGCGCCACAGAAACCCACTTTCTGTGGCGCACCCAGTCCGTGCGCCACAGAAATAGCTCGGTAGGCCACATAGCAAAGGAATTCTGTGGCGCACCCGCGCCTGGTGCGCCACAGAAAGTGGTGCGCCACAAAAAAAGAAAGCGTGCGCCACAGAAATATGAAACAGTATTACAGGTATTTTTTTCATTTTGCTGTATAAATACAGGTATATACAGGATTTATCCAGAAATACAGATATATTTGACAGGTATATAAACAGACACACATTAATCACTATTTCATCACACATATTACTTAGTGTGCCCGAGATACATACACATAGTCACAAAAGTGCCGAATGTTAATTTACACAATATATTAGTTATGATAGAAACAAAAGTTCATCATTTCACACTACACATTACAAATGAAGTATTCACCGCCTAACTAGGATCAAATGTAGCACACATCGGCGATGATGGTGAGCAAGAGCGCGCGGGAGCATGCATGATCATGGCTTCCTCTTCTTGAGCGGCGCCGGGAACGGTAGAATGCCCCCTTTCGTCCTCCACTCCCTGGTGTCACTCTGCGCCGCTAGTCGTTCTTCCATCTCCCTCTGAGACAACGCTGAAGATGGATTGGGATATATATTGGTTAGTGATATACATAGAGTATAATTTGTTCATCTAAGTATAGAGGCAAGACGATCAATCAATGTTGTCATGGTTGGAAATCATATGGCTATCCTATTTGGGTTTCATAGCATAGCATATATATAATATATAACCCTACACATGCACTTCTACAAAAAAGTACACACTAGCTAGTAATGCTTAGCAAGGCTATCTTTTATAATACATCCTACGTACCGAAGCGGAAGTGGAAGGACCCTGAGGCGTGCATGACATCGTCGAGGATGATATTTGTTAACTGCAGCCGGATGCGATGGAAGTCTTGTCTATAATCAGCATCGGTGAGACCTTCCGCCATTTTGGTGTATTCTGCGAGATTAGATGCAATCTTCGTTTTCTCGCAATCCCGGACAATCGTTTTAAGGTGACGGAGGGCATAGTAGGCCTCCATCACACTGCCATCCAGTTGCTTGACGCAATGGAATCCGGTCCCATGCAAGAACTTGTGTGTGTTGTCGTCCTCCGTGAAAAATTCCGACTTCTTATGGAAGGGGCCGCCCTTTTTGGCATAGGCCTCGAGAGCGTCATCGAGAACACCCTTTATTCTGTTGTATGATCTCGGCTGGGATTTATTCCCGAGTCCAAATAAGTGGCAACGGACCACCTCGGGGATACGTGGATGAGTGCGCAGTACTTGTCCCTGCTCAACACAATTGAAGCAGAATGTTGGACAAAGGATCAGCGATGGAAGAAATGTACAAGAAGGCATAAGATAGGACGGTGGCGAGCAGATGTGTACTTACTCGAAAAAGTAAGGCAGAAGAAGGGCGGTCTTCTCCTTGTTGGCCAGGAAGACCCTAACGAGGTACTCCTTGGCCGTTTCCCGTGTTGTTGATCCTTCCACCAGATGGCTGTCGCGCATGTAGTAGGGATCCACTATCGCGATGTACGGGGTATCATCTCTCCTGATCTTCATCGCCGCATCGAGCGCATATAGGCGGACCATGTTATAGTCCAGCCGTTTGGAGTGATACAGGTTGAAGATGTCCTCGTACGCTATGAAGAACACATCTGCGGGGTCTTCCTGGACGAAGTCCACCAACTCTTTTGGCACCTTGACCGGAACGCCGGGTAACCTGGGTTCTTCTCTTTAAGAAGGGTCTCCTCTAGATACAAGATATTATTCTGCAAAGTAATCATGGGTCCTTCTGCAAGGCGGAGCATGTCCCCGGACAAGATAGATTTACCAGCTTCATGAACTCTGGAGTAGCCTTGTGGATTCGTGTCTTCAGGACCCCGGATCTTAGGATCTTGCTGGCTCGCAGAGTATGCTTTTCTCTTCCTTTGATGACTCTTCTTTTTCTTCTTCTCTGGGGATTGTGGGGGTGCAGTGAACCCCGCTTTAACTGTTTCTTTCAGTGTGGTAGGGCTGAAAATGTTACCCGGTTGAGCTTGATGATCGCCGGCATCCGGAGGCGTGTCGGTGAAGGCCAGGCGCTGTGTGCATGAAGTGGGACGAGCAGGTTGAATGTGGTGGTCGCGGAAGGGTTCTTCATCCATAAGAGGCATGAACATATCATCCGCGGCGGCGCCAGTGTTGATGTAGTCATCGACGTTTACATCATTATCATCATCCTCCTCAACATTGTCGTCGTTGCCACCAAGTTGAGGTGCAACGGCTTTGTCCTAAACATAAACAATAGCACATCCGTTAGTCGGGAAAGTCGGAAAGTCGGGGAATTCGGAAAGTCAGAACTAACCTTGGACGGTTGCGGGGAAGACGTTCCCAACAACTGTTTGTGGCGGTTGGTGGCGGCGATGACCGGCGGCGGTAGCTTCCGGCCGGTGGTGGGGGCGACCGGCGGTAGCTTCCGGCCGGCGGTGGCGGCGACCGGCGGTTCCGTCTGGGTGGTGGTGACGGCTGCTTGTGGCGCCGGTTCATCCGCAGCATCTTTTTTTGTCCGCCTCGGCGGGGCCGAACGATCGGGGCTCGGGGCCTCGAGGTGGCGCCGCCGGTGCGCCTGGCCCCTTGAAGAACATCCCCAAGACGAATTTGGGTCTTCGGCCATTCCAGCATCCACTGCCCGCATTCGCCAAGCTTCATGTGTTTCTCGGCTCCCTGAGGTTGCTTAGGGGGGTCGATGTCACAGAACTCAGGCAGTACCTCCTTCACATTTACTTTCATCACGAGCTCGCTCATTCGGACGTTGTGGATATCGCGGGTCAAAGGTTGTACGGTCGAGGCCCTTGCGACTTCCTTCAACTCGCCGTCGGTACCCACCCTATGCAGGAGTATGCAAGGCATGTCCTGGGAGTCAACACATAGCGGGCACCATGAGATAAGGCATATATAGTCTCACACACAATGTATCATACATATTCATGATCATACATATATATGTTTCCATTGCCTCACACACACATACTAATTAGTTACCTTGGTGACGGCGTTGAGCTCGGCTAATGTCGAGACAAGGGCGCCGGTGCCGGCGGCCGGCCTATCAATCTCCGGCCGCTCGTGTGCATTATCATTATTCTCCGGCGTTGGTGTATGTTGCTCCACGGCAGGGGGCACCGGTGGGGTCGGCAGGACCGGCGACACGTTATTGCTGGAGGTGCTGCCGGCGAAGCTGGGCACGTGTATCGGCCCCTGTTGACCTCCCGCATGCCAAGCAGTTATCCCCTGCACCAATGCAGGGTAACAAAGCCCGGAGCTCTCTCCACCTTCTCGGCCACTAGCTTGTCCACCACGCTGGAGTCCACCTTCTCGGCCTCTAGTGCGTCCAGCTTCTTCCTTAGCTCGAGAACCTCGGCTCTATCTTTAGCCGGCTTCCTCCTCTCCTTTTTCTTCTCGGTGTCCGTGCTGTAGTACTCGGTGAACTTCATCGCCGTACCAAAGCCGGTCACACGGCCAGCTGACGTCGGCGGCTTTGACTTGTCCCTCCCCTTGTAAACGTTCATCACCCGGTTGAAAGTCGTGTCCCACGGGCCGGCCGGAGGCTCCTGGGACGACGGGCCGGCCTCAGCCTCAATCTCCAACTCAGCCGCCTGCGGACAAAGGAAATAAACGTGAACCCATGTAGAAATCAACGCAAATGGACTTTGAGATATCCGCGGTAATTAAGTTTCTTACCAGCTTTTTCTCGAATTCCAACACATCTTCATAGTCGGTAACGAATTCCCCCGTCCCCGGCTTCAGATAGTAGCGGGACCGAACAAAGTTCCTAACTTGCTCGTCCGTGAATTTATGCCACGGGTTCTCTTTCCCAAGTCTCGCAACCTCGGCATCCTCCTTGTCCCAAACGGGCTTTTTTCCTGCGTAACCGCCGCTTCCCAAATGGTGGTTACCTAAGTTCAGTGCCCGCATGTTCTTCCCCCACTCGGTCCATTTTTCAGCCTCCGGAGATGACAAGGACACCTTGAATATATCGAACTCGTCTTTCTCGAGGTACGGCTCTTTGGCACTGATCTCCTCCCAGCTAAGACCCTTTTCAAGAATCTTCGCCTTCACCCGGCCTCTCCAGCTTGTCAAGGCGGTGTTCATCTTCGTGATGGCGAAGTTGTCCACCTTTTTGTTTCCATCAGCCGGGAAAATATATCGTTTGTGAAGCTTCTTGAGGAGGTCATTGCGCAAAGCCTCATTCTCCGGATTCCTGAGGTCATACGTGTTGATCGATGCGTTTTCCCGGAGGATGCACCCTAGTTGCATGCCGTACCCTTTTGCGATGTCCCTAGGCTCCAGTGGTTGGCCACTTAAGGAGACCTTAGTGAACGTGTCTGTGATGTTGCCGACCGCTTGCGGTGTCCGGTCCTTCCTCGGCTTCTTAAGCCTCTTAGCAGGCCTCTTAGCAGGCGGGTTACTACCACCACCGCCATCCGTGTGGTCGCCACCCCCGACATCCGTGCTGGTGGGTTCTCCATCGGTGGTGGTGGCTTCGGCAGACTCTAACTGAAAGTCACCATCGCCGTCACGAGCCAGTTCGGCGGCCTCCGCATCCTCCATCTGCGGGTTCAATTCCCAGAACGATATGTTCTTTTGTCTAGCTTGTTCTTCGACGCTCATGTGCTTCTCAGAAGGGCCGGCCTCGGAGGACATGTTTGCACTACATTAAAAAGAGGCAAAATGTTAGTACAACAAATATAACAAAAGCATCACTTAATTTAGTACTAAGATACCCCGGCCCATGCATTAGCCGCAATACCCCATATGTCCTATTTTTAGCAAAGTCATGCCAAAATTTTGGCATGACCTTTGCTAAAAATAGGACATATGGAGTACCCGAATTTGCCGGAACGGAAGTTAATCGACGTTCCGGCAATCTCAAGGGCCTCACGGGGTACCTGCACAAGCATTTCACAAATAATGGCCGGCATAGCTGGCCGGCAACAGCATCACAAACAACACATTTCCCGCCAGCCGGCATCTCCGGCCGGCATCTCCAGGACACGATGGTCGGAGCACAAACAACCACGTACGACACGATGGTCGTGGACACATATCCATAATTTCTCACCACTTGTCGACGAGCTCCAGAACAGCAGTGTCGATGTCTCCTCTTCAAACTGCATAGTACATAAACATGTCAAAACTTGTGAACAAGTATATAGGAGCAAAACAACTAGCAAAACACTACAACAACTAGTATCTAAACACTAAAATGATCATGATACAAGGAGTATATAGGTACATTGTATTTGTACCAGTGTGTCAACCATAGGAGTATAGTGTGTAGTGGCACAAAGCGTGTAATGACACAAAGCCTCATTTGAGAGGACATGTAAGCTATTTGTTGATTGAAGCTTCTGTCTTGATCACCCTCCTATGTTTTTTTTCTCCAAACACATAGCAGTTTCATTCTGATGCCAATTTTCATTCTAGTTTATACCTCACATCATCACAAGGCGGCGTTATGTCCCAACAGCATGTGTGTTTGTTGCTGGATTATTCTTGATACATTTTGAAATCCAGAAATCAGATAGATAAACACTCAAAGATGGAACCTGGCACATTTTACAACAAATCCCAACAACCACAGTTCCTTGCCTCATAATAAGTTACTGGTTACATATACCACGGGATTGCCGACAGCCGCCATACATCAACAACGGTGTCATTCCAACAGCTTAACGACTGCCAGATTGGTTTTTATCTTACAGAAAGAACAGACTCAGTCACCCCTTACAACAAACTCAAGAAATTTACAACATGGAACAGCACGTGGCCTCAGTACCAAGGTTCTTACAGGGAGAATGCAAAAATAATCCAGCAACAAACACACATGTGAGGTATGTAAGCAACAACAACATAGCAGTTTCGGTTTGTATTTTCTACAAACACCTTGTAGGCAGGATTTCGGAAGGGGAGGGAGGAAGGGTGAAGGGGAAGCACCTGGCGCAAGGAAGGGGAGGGAGAGGGTGGCGACGTCGTGGAGGTGCAGCCGGTGTCGGCGTCGTGGAGGGCGGCGCCAGTGTCGGCGTCGGCGTCGGCGAGGGCACGGGCGCACGGCAAGGGCACGGGCGTCGGCAAGGGCACGGGAGCACGACGAGGGCACGGGCGTCGGCAAGGGCACGGGAGCACGAGCGTCGGCGAGGTGCTCGGGCGCGTGGTGGGCTGCGTCGGAGCACGGGCGCGTGGTGGACGTCGACGGCGAAGAGCACGGGCGCGTGGTGGACGTCGATGGCGCGGTTTGTGACTTGGGGAAATTTGGAACGAAGAGGTAGGCGCGGCGGCGGGGCCACATGTAAGTGGGAGGAAACCAATTCTGTGGCACACCGTCGGTGGGATGCGCCACAGAATTCTCAGGATTCTGTGGCGCATCGCCAAAGGGATGCGCCACAGAATAAGTTGGCCTGGAACTGGGGCAGGGAGGGGCGGGCCCACATGTAAGTGGGCGCAGCGTATTTCTGTGGCGCACCGTGGGAGGGATGCGCCACAGAATTCTCATGATTCTATGGCGCATCTTTTGGAGTGGTGCGCCACAGAATAAGTTGGCCTGGAACTTAAAAATTTCTGCTGCTGTTTCATTGCACAAACACACAACACAGCCCAGTGGTTGGTTCCAACCACTTGAATTAACCTGTGCAGCCAGGTTCGAATCCTGGCTGCCTCACTTTTTAATTTTTTTCTTTAAAATATTTTTGGTTCAAAAAATACACACAATGTCTTTGGTACATATTCAATTCATTGAATACATATATATGGTCTTGCATTTTCTCACATACAATGTCTCATACATATTCATGATCATACATATAAATTCATCCATTGTCTCTCACACACACATACAAATTAAATACACCAAAAAAGTCTCTTCTTCGTCTCGGTTCCGCGAGCTAGTTTCTCTTCTTTCCCTTCTTCGCGGTTGAAAACTTTAGGCCGGTGACCTTGAGATTTCTTCGCGTGAACGGACAACCTTTGGTAGGTAGGGAGGTCTTCCTTCTTTGTGTACTAGTAGTAGGCATGTCGAAGAACTTGTCGAATTCCTCCTCGATCTTTGGCTCGTTGTCCAAGTCTTGCTCGGTGGCGCCTCCTTCCATTCCGATGATGCTCCTCTTGCCCCTCCTCACGACAACACGGCTAGGCTTTGACGGGTCGGTAATGAAGAAGCATTGCTCAACTTGGCTAGCGAGTACCCATGGCTCATTTTTCGCGGAGGCGTTCTTCGATTTGGCATCGGGTATTACCATGGTGGTGAAATACCGGCCTTCTTTGACGACGTCCTTGGCCCATCTTACACGGAACATTGGCACCACCTCTCCACAGTAGTTGAGCTCCCATATGTCCTCAATCCTTCCGAAGTATCTTTCCTTGACAGTAGCCTCCTCATCGCCGTATGATAGCATAGTTACTCCTGAGTTTTGATATTCCGACATCTTGTCCTTTTCCTCGGTGTAGAATCTGTAGCCGTTGATGTCGTACGCCTGATAGGTCTTTACGTTATGCGAGGGACCCCGTGATAAGGAGAATATGAGTTTTCATCTTCCGTAGATGGCGGTTTCCTCTTTGCTAGCTCCATTTGCTTTTGCTTGAACCAACGCGTGAAGCTGGCGTTGTGCTCTCTGGTTACGTCTCCCTTCTTCCTCGGCCGGCCCAGTTTGATGTAATGTTGCTCGAGTAAGCATTTGTGCTGTTCCACCCAAGTTTCGATCAACTGTAAGTGTTGTAGCGCGACCCGGTGAGCCCTGTCGTAGTCGTCCTTTCGACCCTGCATGCTGACAAAGATTGAGCTGGCGCCCTCTCGGTGACCATATCCATTGAGCCTGTCGAAGTGTTTCCTCGTGGGCAGACCTGCATCCTGGTTCTCGTTGCTTAGATAATTCTGGCAGAAGGAGATGCACTCGTAGGTTAGAAAGCCCTTGGTCATGCTTGCGTCTGGACGGGCCCTGTTGCGAACGTATCCTTTCATGACACCGTTCATCCTTTCGAACGGCATCATGTAGTGCATGAACGTTGGCCCTAGCTGCCTGATGTCATCAACGACATGGAGAAGGAGATGCACGCATATATCAAAGAATGCTGGCGGGAAGTAAATCTCGAGCTCGCATAGTACCAGCTCGATCTCTTCTGTAGCCTGTCGAGCTGCTTCACCCCGATCGACTTCCTGTTGATGACGTCGACAAAGTTGCAAAGGGCAAGCAGCGTATCACGGACGTGCTCGTCCATTATCCCTCGAATCGCAACGGGAAGTATCTGCGTCAACAACACGTGACAGTCGTGAGACTTCATCCCGCTAAACCTCTTCTTCTTTCCGTCCAGATATCTGCTTATCTGTCCCGCGTAACCATTCGGAAATTTGACTCCTAGAAGACACCTGTAGAATTGCTCGAGCTCCTCCGGACTCATAGTGAAGCACGTAGCGGGAAGCACCACAGTGTTCTTCTTTACCCTTTTGCCGCGACCTTGAGTCCCTTCCGTCTGATCATCATCATCATCGTCATCGCTATCGGGGGCCTGAAGATCTTTCCTGACACCAAGCCATTTCAGATCGTATCTTGCTTTCGTCCCATCCTTGGTCTTTTCCGGCATGTTGGAAAGAGTGCCAAGCAGACTCTCGGTGACATTCTTCGTAATGTGCATCATATCGAGGCTATGTGGCGTCTTGAGGAACTTCCAGTAGGGCAAGTTGTGGAAAACAGCCCTCGCTTTCCATACACCCAGCAGCGGATCTACCTTCGGTCGTTTCTTTCCCGGCGCAGGGCACTCCTCCCAATTATTCAACAGCTCGTCGATTTCTGTGCCGCTCCTCGGGATCGGGGGTCCTTCGGGCTCGTCCTTACCATTAAACAGGTCACCGCGTTTCCTCCACGGGTGATCCATGCGAAGCCACCTTCGAGCCCCTGGGTACACGGTTTTCGAAGACCCGGGATTCCTTGGTAGCTGGAGATGCGGGGTCTTATCCATGCACCTGACACATGCGCAGAATCCGTGGCCTACCTGGGCCGATACATATGAGCAACCAGGATAGTCCTGCACCGTCGTGAGCAGCGCGGCTCTCATTGGGAAATAATCTCCAGTGTAGGCATCCCACGTACGGGCTGGGGTCGCCCACAACGTGGCTAACTCCTCTTCCAACAGCGCGAGATACGTATGTATGTGGACACCTGCTTGTTTCGGCCCCTGAATGAGAAGACTCATGTGAATATACCTTTGCTTCGTGCACAACCACGGGGGAAGGTTGTAAGGCCATACAAACACGGGCCATGTGCTATGCGTGCTACTCTGGTTGCCGAACGGATTGAGTCCATCGGTGCTCATACCGAGCCTGACGTTCCTTGCGTCGCCTCCGAAATTTCCGACGGCGTCCAACTCTTGCCACTGGCCAGCGTCTGAAGGGTGTGTAAGGATCCTGCCCTTCTCCGGATCTTCTTCAGGCTTCTCCCTTTCCGCGTGCCATTGCATGAGCTTTGCTTCCTTAGGGTCCACGAAGTACCGCTGCAGACGGGGAGTGATAGGAAAGTACCATACCACTTTGTGAGGACCTTTCTTCCCATGGCTCTTGTATCGTCCTTGGCCGCACACCGGACATGTGGTTCTGTCCTCGTACTCGCCCCGATAAATTGCGCAATCATTGATGCAGGCGTGGTATTTAACGTGCGGTAGGTCAAGAGGGCACACGACTTTCTTGGCCTCCTCGATACTAGTTGGCAATGTGTTCCCCTCGGGAAGACGCTCGTGGAAGAATTTCATGTTCTTGTTGAAGCTCACGTCGGTCCATTTGTTTCCCGACTTCATCTCCAGAGCATCAAGCGTTACTTGCAAGCGCGTATCCTGTGGCCGGCACCCTGGATACAACGGAGTCTTCCCGTCTATCTCCATTTGCGCCAGCTTGGCTTTCTCTCTAACGGTCCTCGCCTCCTTGAGGAGCAGTTCTTGAACATGAGACTCCATCAAGGCCGACATTAGCGAGCTCTGCGGCGTGTTCGCGTCTTCTCCACCACCATCTACTCCTTCATCATGACCATGTCCGTCGGCATCTCCTTCGTCACGATCATCTTGCCCGCCCTCGTCTTCAGGCGCAACATTTGTTGTCGGCGCAACATTTGCTGTCGGCGCTTCATTGAAGCCTTCCATGAAACCGCGCCTGAGCAGGTGTTCCTCCAAGTGTCCGGAATCAGGGTCGATCCATCTCACAAATTTGCAACTTCTACACGGACATCGTATGTGGCGCTTGTTGCACCGAATCATTTCCGCCTTCGCTTCTTCCTTGTAGTTGTTGATTCGACTGGAGCTCATCTTCATGACCATGGTCGCCTACGCGGTATACATATAGAGTATGTGTTATTAAGTCGGAAATGTTCGACGAAAAAATTCGGCATGACTTCCCCTAGAAGTAGGACATATGTGGTGCAAAAATTTACCGAAATGGAAATGAATCAACATTTCGGCAAACATCCATGCACCACGCCGGCGCAACACAACAACAAAAGGCAACAACATGCACAACACACACAAGCTTCATGTACACACATATTCATCCAACAATACTCACCTAGTAGATCTAGATCCGTTGCCGAGACGTGACCGTGATCGATGAGAGAGAGTGTGTGTGATGGAGAGAAAATAGTGGACAAAAAGAGAGGAGGAGAATATATATGGAGGCTCTCCCCAAGCCCTCACCAATTATATGTCAAACAAATTAGGTTTAACAACAAATAATGGATAATAGGATGGTCAAAATGCCATGGGAGAGAGGAGGAGCTCGAGCTAGATGCATGGGGGGGAGAATGAAGAAGGTCACATGGGGAAAGTGGGTGTTGCCACCTTTTTGTGGATCTGGCCGACATTCTGTGGCGCACCACCCACCGTGCGCCACAGAATGTTCACTTTCTGTGGCGCATGGTTTCTGGTGCGCCACAGAAAGATAACATTCTGTGGCGCATGGCTACGGGTGCGCCACAGAATGTTTGGTTTCTGTGGCGCACCAGCCACGCTGCGCCACAGAAATTCCCAGATGGACCTAGCTCCAATGATTGCACGTGGGACCCACATGATATCTGTGGCGCATGGGTACACATGCGCCACAGAAGTCTGACTTTCTGTGGCGCATGGGTGTCCATGCGCCACAGAAAACCAACTTTCTGTGGCGCATGCCCACCACATGCGCCACAGAAAGGCCAAAAATTTTGTGGCGCACCACCTCCCATGCGCCACAGAAATATTTCTGTGGCGCACCAATTAAGGGTGCGCCACAGAATGTCAACCTACCTATAACCCTTTTCCTACTAGTGCAAACACAACATGTAGCATTACAATAATATGATCTTGATCATGTAGGGCAGCTCACAAGATCTAAACATGATGGCACAAAGTGGAGAGACAACCATCTAGCTACTGCTATGGACCCGTAGTCCAAGGATGAACTACTCACGCATCACTCCGGAGGCAGGCATGGCGATGTAGAAGCCTCCGGTGATGATTCCCCTCTCCGGCAGGGTGCCGGGAAGAGGTTCTGAACCCTCCCGAGCTAGGGTTGACGGCGGCGGCGTGTCTGGAACTTTTTGTGGATATTTGCTCAGGCACTTAGGGTTTTCGCGTCGGGGGGAATAAGTAGGCGAAAGGGCGGCGGCTGGAGACCCCCGAGGGGCCCACACCACCCTAGGGCGCGGCAGAGGGGGGGCCCGCGCCCTAGGTGCGTGTGGGGCCCTGGTGGCCCTCCTCTGTTGCTTCTTCGCTCCGTCAGGTGAGTTCTGGTAAAATAGGGACCACCGTGTAGTTTCGTCCAATTCCGAGAATATTTCCAGACTAGCTTTTCTGGAATACAAAAACAGCAGAAAACAGGAACTGGCACTTCGGCATCTTGTTAATAGGTTAGTCCCAAAAAATGTATAAAAGTGATATAAAGTAGATGCAAAACATGTAGCAATTGGTATAAAACAAGCATGTAACATCAAAAATTATAGATACGTTTGAGACGTATCAGAACCCAGGGTCGACTAGACGATCTGTTCGTTCAGATGAGATGTTTCAGTCTGGGGTGATAGGTTGCAAACGATGATGGAATGTTTTTCTGATGTGTCTTTGGTTTTACTATATAATCGCCAGAAACTTTGTTTATTGGTTTTTTTATGGTTTCATATGCAGAAGCGACTAGAAAATCGCAAGAAACTTTGTTGATACCAGTCCCCCGTGGTCCTTATAGACGAGGTCGGAATCGAAACTGCTGCACCTCCGCGGGGGTCGGGGGAGATGTCGCCTTGCTCTCCGGAATCCCACTGCCAACCACCCTCTATAGCTCCGGCCACCGTCGCCGCCTGGTTCCTCTATTCATTCTTCCTTTGTTCGAGTGTTGGGATGCGAGAAATAACAGACATAGAAGAGCTTGACAGTGATAGGTAGTTTCATCATTGGATATGGGCCCCATGGGTCGGGGGCCAAATAATCAACTATCAAAGAAAAGTGTGGCAAATAATAGAGGCCAAAATAAACAAAGGGCAAATCCGATAATCCCTAGGTAAAACGGGTAAAGAAATCAAATTTCCCAGGTAGAGGGGTCAAGATCAAATAGTCTTAAATACCTCCTTGTAGTCAACTATGCACACTACTAGCGTGCAAATTTTCAATGCGAAATACTCCCTCCGTCTCAAAATATAAGGCGCCCTTAAATTTCGCTGGTCAACGGGGTACAACTTTGACCATGATTTATACTTATAATTTGTCCACAAAATTATTATACAAATAGAAATGAAAGAATTTTGTAGTACGAATCTAACGGTACCATTTATACATTCTCAACCCATATAACTTCGTATATATCAATGGTCAAAGTTGAACATGAAAGCCCATCATAAAAATAGCGCGCCTTATATTTTGAGACGGAGGGAGTACCTCGTATTTTGGACTCAGAAAAAAAAAACAAATCAAACAAATTGTAGAGAAAAAAGTTGAACAGTTCATGTCCCAGATGTGTCATTTTTGCTCAGGTTCAAATACATGTTATTTTGTATCGAAATTTTTGCATATTGGTAGAGCAAAGTTTCACAACATCATGGTATGTTTTTGAACTTTTTGAAAATTTAATCTTGAACTTTCAAATTTTCAAAAAGCGGCTACATATAACCCGGGAGCCATATCACAACACTCTTGAAGGTCACAGAAAAATGCTAATGAAGCCCAAGTTCCATGTAGCTCGTTTTTTTTCAAAATTTAGAATCATAATTTTTTAGTTTAAAATTTTCAAACAAAAATTGTACATGTAGATAATACCAATATCTATCAGTGTGCAAATTCTTAATACAAAACTCGTATTATTCTAGACTACACAAAAAAGACAAATTTTGCAAAACTTCAAAGTTTTTTTAAACTGTGTACTGACCACCACACAGATTCACCCATTTGTTAGTTTTTCCTATACTAAAATATGACGATTTTAGAGTTGCAATTTTACACACTTATAAATCATATCATTATCTACATAATGTTTTGAAACTTGAAAATGCAAAAAAAAAAAAAAAAAAAAAGAGCCGCTCGGCTCCAAAACGCCATCCGGTACGTGAAACCCTAGCTGAAGCGAGCGAGCGAGGCGCAGGAGGAGAAAGGCGCGGGGACGGATCGAGGAGCATGATGGCCTCCATGGTGCTGCGCGGCTCTGTCTTGCGACGTGCCACCCGAACCGCGGCCGCGGCTAGGCTTTCAGGTGCAGAAAGAGCGACGGCCGCCTTCCTGCCCGCACATCGTCGTAGCCTACTGCATTCCTCTGCTCGAGTGAATCAGTCTCCCAGATCTTCAATTGACGAGGTAATTCTTTCGAATTCGGCCCCTATGATCTGCTGCCTAAAATATGAATGTGTTTGCCTATAAAGTCTGATAGCTGAAAGAGTCTGCTGACAATTGATTTTGCTGCTGTCAGCAGCTGTTCGACAGTTAAAAACAGTAAAGACAGATACAATATAGAAATATCAGGTGCTTTGAGCATCACGAGGTAGAAGTTCCTAATGAATTAAGTAACCTGCATACAGTTTGCGTCTAATGAAACAATTTCGCCTGGAGGGATTAGAAATTCTGTAGAGAAACAACCAACAAAATTAGGTGAGGAATTCATAATGACCATACTGTTGTTACTTTCATAAAGCCAAGAGTCGGCTCTAAAGCCAACATGAAGCAATTTTCATTGCAAAGTAGTAGGGGTGTTCTTGGCCATTTTGAACGATTTGATCCAAATGTGCTGTTAAAATGTGCTAGTACAATCTGTAGTTATTTCGCTGTATAAGATTTAGGTGTTTTCAGATTTGGTGCTAAAGTCCTTACACAGCCGTTTTTCATGGGTTGAGTGAAACCGGCTTGAACTCCCCACGTAGTGGATTGTACACAGAATGGCATAGGTTTAGAACACATGGTTTATCCTAAATTATTATGGACTAGCACATAAGCTTCGTTTGATAAAAGTCATTATTGTTTTGCTTTACAATGAGAGAACCGTCTAGTTCTCTTAAGCAAAATACATTTTCTGTAGATGGAGGATGTCGATTCTAGTGATAAAGTACTCAAATTATTGCTGATACGATATAATGGGATTTTGTATATGTCACGTGGGGCCAGCACTATACCCGTCAGCACAAGTCCAGGCAGGACTCCACGACACCATCTCAGGCTTAGAGATATGGCCTTATCCTAGGCTTAGTTATTTGATTTATTTCAAGGTTACTTGTTACCTATTTGGAAAAGATCATTAGGTTCATTCCCTAGAATAATCTGTTAGATCATCCACTATGTGCATGCAGTTCAATCAGAAGGAGTCAGAGTTTGGAATCACTGAGTTTTGGCTGCAGTGTATCACATTGTTTTAGCTGTCAATGCTGCACAATAAAGAAGTGTTTTGCCAATCCTTTTACATACATGCAGTCCGTCCGATGCTTGTGCCAACCTTTTACCTCACGAGCATCACAGTTGTGTCAGCTAGGAGTCAAACCAACTAAATGGTTTGCTTTTCTATTCAAGCACGCTGAATCGATGCCCTACTATGTATTGAATCTGCACACATAGTGGATTGTCTTAAGGCCGGCTGTTACAAAGCATGTCAACCATCGTAGCTTGATCATCAAAGAAATAAAAAAGGGAGTTTTCCTCTTCAACCCTATCTCCCTTGGCGCCCAAGCCCAATTACCCTTGCCCACACCTCCCCCCACTCGTAGGTACCCTCTCAAGGAATTAGCTCGTGACATCTTGGTATTGGAGGCTCCGGTCCTCAACCTTGCTCACTAAGCTGTTGGTTTTGGGATGGGCATCTTTGCTGTGGCTGCACCATCGACCAGCAGCATCCCTGGCTCGGAATACACGTGGGTAGCTCACGCCTGCTTCCATGGGCCATATAAGATCATTTGGTAGATTGTCACGGTGGCCTACAGGCTGCAGCTGCCCCAACACTCCTTTTATAATGATGTATTCCACGTCAGCCAGGTCAAAGCCTATTCATGGTGATCCTCCACCTGCATCACCACAGCTCCCAGCCATCCATCAAGGCTTGACTCAGCCCCGGGGTGTGTGCCAAGTGTTTGTACAATGAACATGCTGTGCAGCATCTGAAGCTACACGGGAAGACCTTAAAGAATTCAAGAGGAAGTATCCAACTTGCTTCCAACCTTCTAGCTCGACGATGAGCTGCTTTTGGAGGGGCTGGGGGGATGTCATGTAGGACCAGCAGTGTACCCGTCAGCACAATCCCAGGCTGGACTCCACAGCACCAGCTCGGTCTTAGATATATGGTCTTCCTTATCCTAGGATTTGTTATTTAATTTACACCCAACTTACCTTGTTAGTTATTTGGAAACAGATCTTTAGATTGATTCCCTAGAAGAATCTGTTAGTGCTGGCTGTTATAAAGCATGGCAATCCTTGTTGCTGGTTTATCAAACAAATAAACCGCATAAAAGCGAGGAATTGCTCCGCAGCCCTATCTTCCCTGACGCCCAACCCGAAGTACCCTCACCCAGACCTCCTACCGCCCATAGCTACCCTCTCAGGAACTTAGCTCCTGACAAAATGTGTCACACTGCCACCTCAGACCTCCCACCAATCCTAAACCAATGACTTAAAAATTTAGTCGGACCCTCGCAAATTCATTGCAAACAAACTCTCCTCTTCAATCTTATAAATTTAACATTACTTGTACATTAATGAGGCTGCCTGGTAATAGCATATTTGTAGTAAACTTCTAGGTCAAAACTGAGGTTATGATGGTTTTCGTTGATTTTATTGGTAAATTTCTGGCCACATATCGTGTATAATGTGATTTGCGTGAATGAATTTTGGTGATATATTTTATTCTTGTGAATTGATTCTGTAGTTTTCAATAAAATATATTGTAACCATGTCGCCCAGTATCATATTTTGCAGTTCCATGATTCTGACGGTATTACTTGAATGCCATAGGAATGTTTAATAGTGTTCTGTATGGTTTGATAACTTGTCATGTAGGGCTGCTAGTAAAGCATAATATGCTGTAACACTAGCCTCTTGCTTCTCTTTCCTATCTTTAGAACATTTTGCATTTCACTTTTGATCAATCTTTTATATTTCTCTTTGTATAGTGTGATGCACTGTATGAGGCAGTTCGAGGAACAGAGGTGTCCTCACTGAAAAAAGATATCACTATGCGCATCATTGAAAGGTATAGATATTTTTTTTGCCTCACGCAAACTATTTATCGTTTGTTCCTTCTTTGGAAAGAGGTACACTACTTACGGCCTTTTTCTACTTCTTCTAGCTGCCAAAATGCTTGTACTGAGTTTGTCCAGTACGATATGCAAAGGACATGGATGATTTGTGCTGCGACAGCAGGTGGTTTCTTCACTGGATGCTTGATGAAAGCGTGGAAGATAGATAACGAGAAGATGGGTAATGAGAGAGAGAAAGAAAGAGATCGAGCTGAGGAAACTTATGACATCCTCTGAAAACAAGATTATTGCATACCAGCCAGGTATTGTGTTGCTTCTTCACCTTTCACGAGTTATTGTAAAACCTATCAATCTTCACTAGTGAGGCTGCTCCAATCTGGCACTTCGCAGCAGGTAAGAGGAAAACAGAACCGTTTTTTCCTAGCCCATCTGACAGCATCCAGCCATATCCCAGCCTGACACCATGTCAAACCAAGCATGCAACAAATTAAGTCGACACTTACTTTTTCCTGGCCACTATCTCTCTTCCCTCCCCTGTATTTGTTGCTGCAGTTAGGGCCGTGGGGTGGGTGGCTCCATGGACTAGCCGTGACACTGGACTGGGTGTTGTTTGGCTTGTCGGAGAAGAAAAAATGGTTTGATTTTTCTCTTGTGTTGCAAAGTGCTAATTATAGTGGCCCCACTGATGCAAAGTGATGGGCTTTTCGGTATCTGGAGCAAAGTGAAAAAGAACTACCATACCTGATCCGAAAGGCAACAAAATCAAATAAATAGGAAATTAGGTCGTTCATGGCTTGGGACTTTATTGCTTGTTTACTTCCGAAACTTGTATTCTTTGCAGTTTGCAACATAAAGCTGGTAGTGTATGTAGTTATAATTCATAAGCTGTTCTCCAAATGCTATGGTATCTCCGGTTTGTGTTGTTTAGCTAGGCAAAAAGTTTGATAGGGATTAAAACAAGCAGCCTGCTGCCCTGCTTATGTGGACAAGAAATGTGGAATAGTTTGTAGTTTTCTTTATGCCAGTATACTTACTAAGAAAAAGATTCATATTTCTTGACCTCTGATTGTTTAATGGTTTAAGTTTTCAACCATGAGGAACTATTGTAAATACATGAACTTTTCAATATTCATGCTTTTCGAAATTAAAAGATGGCAAGCGATGGGTATGGGTCTACCATGCGCCTCTTGACTAAGCATGGTACTTGATCAAACAATAAAATTGTGAACTGAGAAGCAGAGACAGTTGCAGCTATATGCAGATGTTAGCGCTTAAGACATTGCCACTTAACTCAACACAGCTCTACTTTTAGGTTAACTAGTTAGCTACCAGTGTTGATACAACGTGCATGTGGTTTCCAACTTTATATTGGGACAAACTTTCGTGTCTTCCAATAATTTCTCTTCCACAACAAGTCAACAACCGTGCATGCCTCTAACTCTCTTCCTTCTATTGCCTGTCTTCCCCCTAAACCTGCAACAGGACAACGGTTTCGCCCCTTGGCTCTGCATCTGTCTTCACTGGCACTTTGCTCCCATCATGTCTAAGAGTCTTCTCTATGAAAGAATGATCGCCATGGTATTAAAAATGTAGTTTGTGCTAGCATAGATGTATTTTTGGTCTGATAGTTATTGATAGCCTGATAGCACATAGGACTGACATAATCTGATGTACTCTGGACGTAGTTTTAAAGGATAGTCCACATATGGTTTTGTGATAGCTTGATAGCACATAGGACTGACTAGTGCTGGGTTCCAGATTGGTTTACTCCCTCCGTTTAGGTTTGTAAGTCCTCTACGTATCCCTAGGTTGTAAATTTGAGCAACATAATGTGATTTACATATTATAAAAAATATATAATTTGAAAATTCAGACTTTATATTTTCTAATGGTATAATTTTTGTATTTTAATTTTTATATTATATTAGTTAAATTCACGACCTAGGGATACGTAGAGGACTTATAAACCTAAACGGAGGGAGTACTCTTTTTTTCACACATTAATTAAGCTACCTTCAATCAATAACTTCTCCAGGGTGTAGCAAGTGAAGAAGGCGCATCATCATAATTACATCAAGTCATGGCAGCAGCTACAGTTTGCCAGAGGTTTTTTTTTTTGCGGTGGATGCAAGTCCTTGCTGAAAAAGAGTTTTTCTTTGTGTGCCCTGCATGCTGATTCGCAGTAGAGCATGTTCAGAGGATGTTAATCAGGGCAGAATGATTACTTTCACATGCAACTACTTTATGTTTTTTTTTCATTCATGTAAGTTATTCGGAAGGGAAACGGACAACAGAGATCAAAAGCAACAGCAACTACAATGCTTGTGGCGCATGATATATGTGCTTCTGTTTTCGGGAGTTTGGGGCCTAGTGATTCAAGGGCGGAAGAAGTAATCTGGTTCCATTTGTTTTGGGAGCCCCTGGATGTATGTACCTTTGATGTATAGATGTCATAGGTGTGTCCCTGTTTTTGTGTGTAGTTTCTCTTACTGTCGGGGTGTAATTTTACAGAAGTATGAAATTAATTATGAATGCAAGAGTAGGCCACCCACTCATTCTTCCAGCGAAGGAAACAGCGTTCATTCAGCCTACAATTTTGTGATAGACAAATTCAAAACAAAACTTAACACGTGTACAGTGGACAAGCTGTCTCATGCAGCTAGATAGACCTGCTCTCATTCAATCTGTCTTTGCTTCAATCCCAGTCTAATACAGGTCCAACATTCTTCCTTACAACCATTATTAAAACTTTTTGGTAGACGGGAGTGAGCGAGTAAGCTACTAGCTGAAGCCTTTGCTTGAATGCTTGGCAGGATGTTTACACCAAAAAAAAAAGGAGGGTCTTATATGTATCAGGAACTTTTAGGTACTCAAACAGAGTCTCGTTCTGGTGGCAGCACGGCGTATTGCACAATATCTTGATGATCACAAGGTGTTCAAAGCAAAGTACACCCCAAATTCATCAATTTGGCCTAAATCTGCCTTTTGGCCCTCCGCACTTAAAGTTTCCACATCTTTAGGCCATTCGTTCTACTACTCCCTCCGGTAGAGTTCACATGACATGCACGTAGTTTAAGAAAAACATTTTGAGAATTAATTTGTTTTAAAATATAAATTTTACATCACAAAAATTATATCATCGAAATCTTCTTTTGAGTATACTAGCTAAATGCCCGTGCGTTGCAACGGGAGAGAAAAACATGTCGTTAAGGCATCCAAACCACTCGGCGCAATAAATATCTGGATCACTTTTTGCCTCCTTGAGTTATCTTTTCAATACTTGCATTTCCAATCATTTTTCTCTCAATATATAACTACTTCGCGTCCATAAGATATAGTTGATATTTACCAGAGCAAGAATGCAGAGTCTGAACGTGACAGAGTAGATTACTACCATCAGGGATAAGAAGGTTGTTGCAAAGGCTGACCTTGAATTTGCATGTGAAGGGCAAGTAGGCTATCAAACAGGGACATACCACTCGCAAGGGAACAAGAAATATACCAAGAATTCTGCTAAATATTTTTTTGTAAAAGTTGAGTCTAGATGGAATGTACCTAATATTGATGAGTACTCTATCTTATATCTACAGATTTGTTTGAAGTAAATAGGATGAAAAATAAACAGCCGATAGAGGATGAACTGCATGTCCACTCATATTATCAGATGTGTTTATGTTCAAATATATGGTTTGGTCCTGGCAACTGAGTTCAGCTGCTTCACTTGGACCAGCTAGACATGACAACAATTCATCGGCTGAAGGAAAAAAAACCACAGAAGAATCAATGCCGACCAAGTACCCTACTTCTAATGTTATTCTTTGCATTCGCCATAGGTTGCCTGTCATGATTCTTAGGCACCCAGCCCCATTACTTGTATCGTGCATGCTTCTTTGCTGTTAGAATGGAATCTTAGGTAAACCACAAGATTTTACACATAGAAGCGACCCATTTTCACCTTCCTGGTAACATTTCTGGAGCCTATTTGCTGCTTCTAGCCTTACATAGCTTTCCAAACCATCGCGAATCTTCGGCTTTGCTGACTCTAGCCATACTCCTGCTGAGGTTGTGCATGGAGCCTTTATTTCTTATCATACTGGTGGGCCTGGATTGCTTGTTGAGCATTATCATGGGGATAGAACTTGATTCTTGATGTTTTGTTTGCCTCATCGATCGCTCTTTCCTTGTTAATTCCGGCCTCCTGAACTGGCCTCTTTCAACATGGCGAGTAAGTTCTGGTTTTGCTGCATCTGAATGGTTAGAGGGCCTCCTGCCATTATTTTCCCTCTTATTTCCAAGGGATGCATCATTGTTATGTCTTAAATCTGTCAAAATATACTGTTAATTATCATATAATCTATATAATGAAATAAGCAAGGGAAAACTAAGAAATTCAAGTAGTTGTAGTCACTTCCATCTTCATGCATTTCGCAAGGAAGTTCAGGTTGGACAGGCGACCCGGCAAAATAATAATGGAAGCTAATTAGACTGTTATTCAACACTAAAATCATTCAAATAGCAGGGGTGAATATATTAGTACCTAAGAGAGTTGAATGGAAGTAGTCTCAGGTGCACAGAATGCTCCTTCATCTGAAGGTGGAGAAGGAATGACTTCTTCTTCTTCATCATCCACAACAGAAGAGTTTGATGTGCATGGGGGAGTTGTTCCAGTTTTAAAAGTTCATATTAAGCTAAGAGGCGAGTATTCACTAAGAAAGTAATGGATTCAAATGAAACATTAGGCAAATTCAGCTCATTTACCTGCAAGTTCCCCATCAGTAGTACTGACCGACTCATCAACCAAGACTTTCCAACCTTTGAAACACCACAAAAGTGGAGGTCACCATCACGGGACATCACTCTATTGCAGAAACAGGAACATGTGGCGAGCAGATGACATGTAAAGGAAAAAAAACTGAGAACGCACCATATATAAGCGAAACAGAAGGTATCCCGTATCTTGAAGATTTTCAAGTGGAACAGAGCGACCTCTCCATTTTTGTGGTCGACAAATGTAAATAAGCCACAATAGATTCCAAACATCACCTCTGGAACTGAATTGCGCCATTGTGGGAAGTAGTAGTTTTCCTTCACGTATCGGAATAAGAACATCAGCAGCTTCAAAAAAAAGATATTGCTCTTGCCTTCAGACTCAAATAGATTTTCATATAAATAAGACATCCCTGAATTGTTGTGACAATAATTGACCCTTTTCCCTTATTCAATGCACACCATTTGATACCGATAATTGACCTTTTTACTGCTCTACAGAAAAACTTATAGCCTGTGGAGTTAAGAAGATACAACTATCAGTTAGCATCAGCTTCTTCCTACGACCAGCCCTGATAGTTTAGTCTGCTCTTTCCTTTGATCTCTGTACATGTGGCTATTCATAATTGTGTGTAATTCGAAGACAAAAAATAATGCCTTGCCGCTAAGATTCCACGCATGCAGCTCTACCTCAAGGAATAGTGCCATGTTTGTTGGAGGACAACAAACTTACTATCCTCTATTTTTGCAGGGTAAGTTAATCTCCTGCCATTCTAATAAGCTAATACAAATAATAAGGAGCTTACAATGGAACAACAAACTTACTATCCTCTATTTTTGCAGGGTGATTGTTGTTATGATGGTTGCAATTCTTGCAGCACTTGTCCGGCTGCTGCTGGGAGCCAGAGAAGCGGGTGCTAGCGTACTCCACGGCGACCAGATATTGCTGTGCCCGAGATATCCGTGCGCCGCCCATCGCTCCAATTTTGGCTCCCGACGTTCTGCCGCCATCAACGGCGCTCTCAAACTTCTCCGAAGGCGAGATGTCTGGCTGGGAGGACAGCTGGAGTTTGGAAGGTGGAGAAGGGAAGGCAGAGGGCGGCTGTGGCGTAACCTGCACTGGACGCCGGCGGCTTGGTTCGTGGTCGCCCTTGTTCTGCTCCTCGCTGCGCATACCTGCAGAGAGAAGTGAGATTGAGAGAGAGGAGACACCGAGCAAAGAGTGAGGACAGGGATAGGAGAGGAGGAGGGGCGCCGGCGGCGCCGTACATGAGAAGGTTGCCGGAGGCTCGGGTGGTGGTCGCCCTGTCCTCTGCAAGTTGAAGGTCGCCGGAGGCTCGGGTGGTGGTCGCCCCTGTCCTCTGCAAGTTGAAGGTCGCCGGGGCGCGGAGGAGGAGTGATGGACCTTGGTGCGGTCGCAGTCGAAGACGCGCGAGAGGTAGCGCGGAACCCCTGCTAATCAAGTTGAAGGGGGACGCGCGCCTGGGGCGAGGTGGAGGAGGCCAGCGGCGGCGGCGCTGGTGTGGTGGCGGGGGCGGCCACGCCCGTGTGGTTGAGCCTGGCGGCGGCCAGGGAGAGGAAGAGGAAGGGATCGAGAGGGTCAACCATACGGTGGATTTTGCTGGGCTCGGCCCATTTGGTCGCACGCAAAGGCGAGCGGAGAGAAGCGCGAGGGGAAGGAAACATGCGTGGAGTAAAAACAAAACGAGGCTTGACGAAGGGACACTTCGTTCTTTTTAGATAGTAGAGATAGAGATTTTTAGATAGTAGAGATAGAGATAGAGAAATCCAATGATATCATCCAATGGTGGCGTTCTCTCCCCTGTTGTTCTTCTATTTAGCTCTCTTTTCTCTGTCTTCATGATTCTGTAACAAATGCTTCCCCTCCTTGGGGCTTCAAAGGTTATATAAAGTTCAGGCTGGCGCAAGCCTGCCGAAGTTACGGTAAAAAAATATAAATCCAATGATAGAACTTTTGTGATGTATAATCTATATTTTGTTGAACAAATTTAATGGTCATTTTTGTCTTAAACTACGTGTGTGCCCTGTAAACTATAACATAGGGAGTTGTTAACCTACTTCCCAATAATAAACTCGTAGGAACATGACTTACTATGACTCATGCCAAATGGAAAATGCCATTCCAGAAGTGCTTACTATGCTTGTGTGTAGATGCCTTATGACCAAGGAGAGCCAAGGCCGGTGCCCTCCAAACCGTCATGAACTACACAACTCCTTAGCCAAGTAAGGAAAAGTAAGAAAATTATACCTCGAATTCAGACTTTTGCTTGGCGTTTTCGTCACAGGGCAATTCTCATAAGTGCTAGAGCTGGCGAATTCTCCAACAAATGGGCAAGCTAGAGCTAGCGAGATCTCGAAATTAGATCTCTTATTAACATATTCCAAGAAAAAATTGTCTGCTAATTGCCAAAATGTTTTCGCTTAGTTTTCAATTACATGCTACTTAGTTGCCATATTATAATAGCTTGATTGCCAAATTACTATACATCATTCTAGACCAATGCAAACTCTACTTTTTTTCGCTGATTTCATCGCATGGTTATCGTAAAATACTGCCATTACAAATGCCTAAAACATGTACAAAATTATCTGGCAACTATATACTACTATTGTTTTGGCAACTATGCGTTGTTAATATGGCAACTGATGTAACGATTTTTTTTCCCGTTGAAACATAAGAACATGGATCTAGTTTTGAAATGCTCCTCGAGTCGAGTTCAGCGGTGAAGACAAATCGCTAATCGGATTTATGGTTTAGGAGATAAACTATTTAAAATTTCGCTTTGGCAATTAATGCATTGAAGTCTCTCCCTATAAGGCAGATTTTCTATTGAGCACCCATGCACCGGAAAACTAAGCGGGACACGTGCTAGTTAGGTTAGCCATACACTTTTGAAGCTTAATTTGTTGGAAGCTGCCATGGTTTTTTTGTTAACAGTTTTCTTATTTGTTTTGAGACGGCTTACAAAGTTGTGTCTGTGTTTTCTGGTCAAAATTTTGACTGATACGATTGTCCAGTAATTAGCCGTCCCCATTTGGATTATGTCAGGTATGCCTTTCGAACGAATTAAATATACTGACGTTGTCTCAGAATCGTTGCATTTTAAGCACCACAACAAGATAACGAAGAAAAGAAAGTAACCGGTCCCATCTGAACTAAGGTGGTATAGTAGTGGAATAACAACAGAAATAGACTTCAAACAGAAACGAAGAGCGAGTTGGGAAGAGAAAGAGAGTAGTAACAGTACTGTGAACTTCTACAGTTGCAGTGAAGAATGCTAAGGCACACATATTTAGCACAAGACTATTCCGTTCGGCACGGTCAACGTACATACAGCTAACCCAGTTAATTAATTAGGTCTCTTCCCACAAGGCCACAACCCTTTACCCTGCAGGTTCACTCAGATCTCAGGTAACCGAACATGCAAGACCCAGCAAATATATAGTTCCAAGTTGACAGCTCCAAACGAAACGATCGCGAAATGGGCTTTTGGGCATCCCACAATTACTCAGAAACCTGCAAATGACACGCATATTTGATATGAGGCCACATTTCAAAGCACAAACCTTACATATGAACTTTCTACAAGAGTGATTAAAATAAATACCTCTCAAAATAGCCATGATCCCCAGTGCGCATTTCTCTGTACAGCTCTAGAAATTTGTCAACATCCTGCTGAACTATTTCCTCCAGTTGCTGAACTTGCTCTAGCATCTGACCAAACTGTTCAATGTTTATAACAATCAGTGATGGTTTGAATTCACTCATCCGCAATACTTCATTAAACTAAACAGCAATGCTTGACTTCAGTAATCAAAATTAAATTAGAAAAACTGATCAGTGTAGATGTTACTCTTCTGGAAGATTCATTATTAATTATTTAACTAATAACAGTGATCATGTCACATAGCTAATAAAACAGTCTGGCTAAACAATGAACATTTTCCATTGTACATACAAGTCTTTTCAAATTTATGTGCAGTGGATACTCTCCCACTACTTTCCCTAAAAATATAACAGCAAAGCTCTGAAATTGTCCTATTTGGCTAGATACAAAGGAGCACAATCTGAAGTTTGGTGGAGTACAGCGCATTTGTTTCCACATGACACAGAAACATACAGAAATTGGAAAATCTAGGATATCTTGAAATGAGAACTAAACCACGTACAGGATGAAAGGATTTCAACAATTGATATAGAGTTCCAAAAACTTGTAAACTCACTGGATTATCATAGGAAAAAGGTAAGATGGCTAATTGAGTGATTGGAAAACATGACATTATGTTTGCCTCCACAAGAAAAGCCAACTCAAATGTTTATATGGAGTCCATATAAAATCATATGTTGTTTCAATCGCGCTGACATATCATGATGTTACAGAATTCTTGCGTATTTTTAAGAACTTGTACATGATCAAATCATTTAGCAGTGCCACGGCAAGCATACAAACAAATATAGCAAAAAGTAACATCCTACAGCATGGTGTAGTTGAAAAAAAATACATACTACCTGAGTGGTCTTACGATATCACGTTACCTAGAAAATCTACACTGGGAAACGGTATGTGGGTGTAACTGTAACTACACCTGGCTTTAAGATATAAATTTCCTAAATGGATGCATCATTTTAGTGAACATACTGATTGCAACAAACCGTTTTTTATCCTTAAGACCCTCAGAATCTAAAAAATGTGAAAAGGCGACCAAGACCAATGTATATACATTTCATGCAGGAGCAGTGTTACCCTAAAGACCAAGTGAACTCTAGGCCCTGACAGATTGTAGGTGACCTCAAGATCATCTACAGTGTCGATCGTATAAGAAGAATGACTGACAACTTGAGGCTCCAGGAATCAATGGAGCACCCCACACTGAATAGGAGATTGACGGCCGCTCCGGCGGCGGGAGGGTAGGGAATCACCAGATCTGCGTTCCGGTGCGTAGTTTGAGGGCTGCGGGTGGCGCGGCCGTGGTGGGAAGGGCGGCGCCGTCGCGCTGTTGGTGTTCTGTAGCTTCCCCTCCTTGGCGTCGCCTTCGGCGGTGCTGGTGGGCTGCAGGTGCGTCTTTGCTCTGCCGATGTTCCCTCCGGCGTCGGCGGGGGCTCGTGAGGGGTGTGCAGGAGGCCGGTCTCCAGATCTTCAAGGTCGTCTTCGGCGTCGAGGGCGTCGGCGCTGGTGTTCAAGACGATGGCTTCGTACCGGTGGTCTTCCAGCTTTCCTCTGCTCCGCCGTGCGAGGCGGTTGACTGAAGTCGGCGACTTCCCGGCCGCGGTTGGCTGCGGTTCGCCGGCTCGGGTGGACCTCGGCGGCAGCGGCGGTTCGGCGCGTCTCCGTGGCGCGGTGGCGTTGGTGGGGAGCTGGGTCCTTAGGGACTGGTTTGTTATTTTTGTGTTTTCTGAGGATTGTATTGCTGGTCGTTTTATTAGATCTGGGATCCTATGTACTAAAAAAAAAGAATAGGAGATTGACGAGATCAATCTGTCCTTATGCAAATGCATGTGGAGCAACCACAGAGACAAGTCCACCATAGTGAGAGCAGAGACCACAACCCTCAATTATTTAAGACCATAACTGTGCAAAAATGAGTTCATCTCTTCTACTAAAGTTTGTAGCCAAACATTCTTGGGAGAAATGATGGAACTACCTCGCTGATATTTAGGTAAACCAACTTTGTAGCTAAATGAAGTGTACCCTCACTCTCCTATAAGCAAGAAGCCTCAATGGAATACTAGAGAGACAAAAGATATTTTTTTTACATACATGGGACATCTCACATGAACTATATGCCTCATGATTCATGACCAAGTTTAAAGTTTACGCTTCAACGTGTTTTTCAATTCCAAACTACCAATTAATTCGAAACCGCACCCAACAGGAGTACACTATAACTGCATAAAAGGATTGACCCACAAAGACTGTGGAAACTGGGAATGGAAGTTAATACCGCAAGGTGGTGCACTAGCCCGTGACAATATGCAACAGTAACAGACATCAGTAATTGGAAAAGGCTACCTCACAAGGATAATACCCAACATTTTATCAAACAAGAATCGCGGAGAGATTTAGGGTATTTCTTCACTGATCGTCGGGAGGGGAAGTAGGCTGGCCGTTCTGAGGTGGTCCGCAAAGGTAGCGGCGCGGCACGGTCAGGGGCCCAAGACCGCGGCGGACGGTGGATCCTCCTTCTCCTCCAAAGGCGGGGGCTGCCTGTGAGGCGGCACGGAGGAAGGAAACTCCCCGAGATCTTGCCGGTGAGGCGGCCGAGAGAGCGCGGCGGATGGCTGGCGAGCGCAGGAGAGATGACATGGTAGGCCTACTGGGGTTCGCGACGGCGCGGCACAGAGAATTCCCGAGGTTGAGGAGCCTAGGATTGCGGGGTGCCAGCCACACGCACGGTTTATGATGCCCCCTTCCCTGCTTATTTGTTGTAGTTTCTAAACTAGTTATCTCATAACTAATTTAAAAGCCGCAAGTAATAAATTGTTCGGCTTATGGAATAAGCTGGGAGGGCAGCTTATGGAATAAGCCAGCAAAATAACTGGGCCTAAGACGAATGTTAAGAGCCAAAAAAAAAGCAGATCGAAATAAGCCCCTGGCCCGGAAAATTCCGGCCGATATGCTGTTTGGACCATTTTTACGAACAGATACCACATATCGGTTCGGTCTGAAAACTTTTATCTGGTGGCCTGGAAATGCGCCCCACCACTGCTATATGAATCGTACCGGGGGCCATTTGCATTCGGGATCCCTCCACAACGATTTATCTCCGCCACTGCTAGGTTTAGCTAGCTCCGACGAGAAATTTCTCGCGCCTCCGCCACGAAATGGACCATGGCTTCGGCGGCTTCGGTTCCGCGCCTCCAACGGGCTTCGACACTGCTCCTCCAGCGGGCTTCGCCGTTGCGCCTCCTGTGGCCGGTGTCGGCCTGAACGACGTGTCGGCGCTGGACTCAGACTCCTCCAGCGATAACTCTGACAACTCCGACTCCTCTAGCGACGATCCCACATACTTCTCCACCGATGACGTAGCGGAACTCGCCACGATCACCGACGACGCCGAGCTCCTCCGACGCGTCAAGGCGAAGTCGATCTGCTCCAATGTTCGCACGGTGTGGAGGAAGGAGGCGGCCCAGAAGTAGACCGACTGATGGAACCACGAGAGGCTCCGACACAAAGTTAAGTTAAGCCGCGAGCTCGCAGCTAAACAGCGGGGGTAGAAGAATCTAATCTTGTGATGTCGTTAGACACCACATTGACCAAAACTATAGAAAATTTGATAGAGAAAGGAAATGCAAAAATCGTTATCAAAGTAAGTTATTGGCGATTTTGGGTGAGGGTTGAACATTAGGCCCACCCGCTCAATCCAAAGTTAATTCGAGTGAGGCTAAATGCAGAGAAATGATATTAGGTTACATTAGCACGCCAAAGTTAACAAGGGATACTAATTGACTTTTTTAGTGGAGGATTTTGTGGAAGTTTATTTTGGTAGAGGATGAAAACCTAGTACAATACCAAAATTTCTAAGAAGATTAAGAGTATACTAAGCAAAAGGAAGAGATGAGGTACTGACTCATGGGCCCGTGGGCGGACAATCCTTGTTGTTATTTGGCCCACCAAACCACGAAACCCTAAGGATGACTCCAACGGGGCGACGCAAACGGACGCGCGTTTGGTCCGCGTTTGGTCCGTTTGCGTCGCCAAAAGGACCCATGTCCGGCCCACGTCCGCCCCTTTCCGGCCACTGCCCCCAACGGGCCGACGCATTGAGTCCGCCCAGCCAGGGTTTTTGATCATTTTCGGCATGATCGTTTCCACGCCCCCAAAACATTACAAGTTGCGGCCATCGGCCATGTCCCCAGGTGTGCCCAAAACATTACAAGTTGCGGCCATCGGCCATGTCCCCAGGTGTGCCCAAAATATTACAAATTTCGGCCACCGGCCATGTTTTTCCGGCCATATTGGCCATAGTTCAACACAAATATGTAGAAGGGACCGAGAATAGATTAAACCTGATCCATGTACTGCCTTTGCTTCTTCTCGTAGTAGGCCTTCTTCCTAGGGTGAAGGTGGAGATGTCCATGTCCATGATCCTGGCCTCCTCGGCGCGTAGGGCGAGTTCAAGGTCTTTGGCCTTGAGCATCGGGGCCGGTCGGTAGAGTCTCATCATCCCCGGCATTGTAGTCGTCGCCGTCGTACTGGGTGTTGTCGCAGACCATGTCCTGGAGGACGTCCTCCCCGTAGTAGGGGTCATCGTCCTCCTCGTAGTACCTGGGGTCACCCGGCGATGGCGTGGGCACAGTGCCGAACAGGTTACACGCGGGGGCAACCACTGGCGGGGCAGCTGCACGCGCCTCCGCAGTCTGCGGCGCGGGCGACTGTGCGACCAACGGTGTCGCAGGCGGTTGAGAACGAGGGCAGGTACCTCGACCGACTCGTCGGAGGTAGGAGAAACCCGCGGCGGCATGGTTCCAGGGACGAACCCGTGCGCAGGAGATGGCGCGGTCGCGAGCGGTTTCGACCTTGGAGGTCGGGCCGTGGAAGCGTTGGAGCTGGCCGCGGTAGAGGAAACCCCGACCGCCGTCGCAGTCGCTACCCCAACCGCCGCCGCGGACGGGGTAAGTCCAATGAGGAGGAGGGCAGCTGTCGCGGTCTTGGTCACGAGGTCGGCGTTGTCGTCGTCGCCCTTTTCCTCGGTGGCGGCCCTGGCGGCGGCGTCGAGCCTGTCCTGCTTCAGCCTCCTCCTCCGTTGGCCCCGCTTGGCCGTCTCCTTGGCCCTCTGCTCCTCCGTGAGCTCCTTCTTCACTTTCTTCAGCCGGGAGCAAGCCCGGCGGCGGCGGCCATGGGGTAGGTCTGGACTGTGGATTTTGACTCCAAAAGCGGACCTGGGGAGGACACAAAAGAGCTCCGTTTCGCGTCCGGGGCCGACGCATCGGTGGCCCAAATTTGGGCCAGGGATGCGTCGCGGCGGACCAAAAAACGGACCGCGGTCCGTTTGCGTCGCCCCGTTGAGCCGTGTTTTTGGCCCTCGCAGACACGAACGGATGCGCGCGTCGCCCCGTTGGAGTCATCCTAAGCCACCACCCAAGTCGATGACTATACAAAGACCACCGCCGCACCGGCTGTCCTCTTCTTCACACTCACACAGTCCCACTCTTCTCGATCTAATGGCGCCACGCAAAACCCCCAAATCCCGGAAACCCACTCGTCCGCCGGCGGAGCCTATGACCATGACCATGAGCGAGTGGAAGCCACCCAACAGCGTGGACGCCCCGTCGGTGGCCTACAAGCGGCGCGCCGTGGGCAGCGACCCGCACGGGCTGGACGGAGCCACGGAGCAGCTGCTTACGTACATCGTCACCGAGCTCCTCCCCGCCTTTCCCGCCTTTCCCGCCCTCAAGGCCGCCCGGTTCGCCTCCCTCACCGCCCGCGACGGCGTCGACCGCATCAGCCTCCTCCCCGACGCGCTCCTGCACAACATCGTCTCCCGCCTCTACGTCACGGAGGCCGCCCGCACTGCCGTCCTCGCCACGCGCTGGCGCCGGCTCTGGCTCTCCACGCCCCTAGTCCTGAGCGACGCCTACATCAGCCCCAGCGGCGGCGCGGCGCCCATCACCGACTCCGTCTCCTACATCCTCGAAGCGCACCCGGGCCCTTCCGCTGCGTCCACCTCGTCTCCAGCCGCATGGACGCGTACCAGGCCCAGCTCGCGCGCTGGCTCCAGCTCCTCGCCGCCAAGGGCGTCCAAGAGCTCGTCCTCCTCAATCACCCGTTGCCGCTCGATGTGCCCCTCCCCGCCGCTCTCTTCAGCGTCACCTCCCTCACCAGCCTCTTCATCGCCCTTTGGAAGTTCCCGGATGTGGCCAGGCTTCCGCGCGGCACCTCATTCCCCCATCTCCGTAAGCTCGGCATCTGCAGCGTCGTCATGGAGGACGGCGACATCGAGGCTGTCGTCGCCAGGAGCCCCGCCCTGGAGGTCCTCAGCATCCAGGGGACCAACAGGGGCTGCGCCTTCGCCTCGTCAGCCAGAGCATCCGGTGCGTGCAAATCTGCGGCTCCGTCCTGGAGAGCATCACCGTGGTCAAGGCTCCTTGTCTTGACCGGCTCATCCTGGAGGGACCTCGGGGCCGGAGCAACACCGGTGGCTTGGGCACCAGGGTCCTGATTGGTGATGCCCCCAAGCTCTACGCATTGGGAATCTTGGAGCCAGGATATCACATTCTACAGACCCGAGACATTATAGTGGTACATCTCCTGTCTCAAGTCTTTCCATTTGTTCAATTAGCAAAATGCCCAACTGGTGGAGATTCATGACTAAATGTGTGATCTTTTTTAATCGGGATTTGGGTGCAGCCTGGAAATAAAAGCAAGCCCAGCCACCATGGTCACGAGCATCAAGGCCCTGAGTTTGAATGTGCGTTTCGGAAACCACAATGAAGTCAAGATGGTGCCCACCTTCCTCGGATGCTTTCCCAATGCAGAGAGACTGCATATTACAGTATGTTTTCTTACGTTCGTTCCAATTTTCTGTAGATATCACATGGAATGTTTGTCGCAGCAACTTTATTCATTGCAGATAGAATGTTCTCAATTTCTTACTGATAGATCTTTAAGTCTATTTTCATTGACACTCCTTATAATCTTCCTAATTCCATATGTTATGCAAACTAGTGTAAGTAGTATTTCCACTGTTAACTTGATGATAACATCAGCAACATGACAAGGAATACTTGTTCTTGCCATGGGTGATCACTTATAGGTTTACACGCTAAGCATTATTATTTGTTCTCGGTCATCAGGTTTTATCTTCAAACATAAACTAGAGTGTACTATTAGGTTCCTGTTAATATTTGTCGTTTCTCTCGGGGCACAAAGTTTACTATGCTATTATCTTGATTTCCAATGCTTTTCTTCTTTACAGCTTCTATGTCCACGCTTTCCTTTGTTGTAGTCTTTCTCATGGTGTTCATACATCTTATTACTTGACAGTAATAGTGCTGTGGATGCTGTAACTTGTAACGGGCATGCAGTTCTCATTCAGAGAGTTGCATATAAAAAACCAGAAAAAATTTACAACTTACATTTTCTTGGAGGTCTGTGTGGTCTACCATAACACCATATTGATGGTACTAAAGAAATTGCATCATATCAGATAATTCTATGTGGTTATTTATTACAAGGAACTCTTCATGAATCACATCTGGCATTTTGTCTCAGAGAACATGTGTCTGCCAAAAGCTACACATGTTTAAGACCTCAAAAAAATTAATTGTGTGTGTGATTTCTTAAAATCGGTCCAGATTTTTTAGACTCATTGGACCATGCTTTAGTCGCCATCGACAACAGTAGTAGACTGAAATCTTCATGAGGATGTGTAGAGCATACACCACTCCACTTCCTGTTTTCTTCTTCTGCATTACAAGGCTACTTAGCAGTTGGTATACTTCTGCAGCTAGTTTCGCGCTTGGAAATGTTGACTTGTCACTTGAATAACTAATCAGAATATCAGATACAGCATTTTTGTAGATAATATACAATGTTTAATGTTTATTGGTCTACACAGGTAGCGCTTAGTGTTTAATGTTGAGCAATGCGTGTAATTTCTGGCTCAGCTGCAAAAGAACTCTAGGAACAAAAGAAAGTACTTAATGCTGTTACCTTTATAACCATTCATTTTTAAATATCTAATGGCAACGACTGACCATCATGTCTTGCTTGCATTCTTACCAATTTCCTTAGACGTAATTACGTGGAATCATTGATTCATCTTGCAGCAGATCTTATTGCTTGCAGGTCGTTTCTCACTGCTTTGCATAGATTTGTGTAGTAGTCAATTGTCCTCAGAGCTCTTTATGCTCTTGTTCATTGTGAAATGTTAAACCTGTATGTATATATGCAAGCTAGTCTACGTAATTTGGCCATGCAAAAGGTGGTGATAATAAGAGCTGCTCCTCTTTCCATATTATCAGACGTTTTGGCAAACCATAGTTTGCCAAAACGTTATATAGTATGGAACAGAGGGAGTACATGACTAGGCATACTAACCAGTTATGCTATGTAACATCCTTGGCAAATAAAAAACTAATGCAAAGCCTTCCAATTATTTTTAGCTTGTCACATCTCCCACGTATCAGATACAGCATTGGCTTGCATCATATCTCACACATATCAGATCCAGCATTTAGGTATGCATTGCACACTGCACAATATGTGTTTCACGACATCTGTTGAGGTTTCCTTGTGCAACCTTCCGTAGACGCTTTCCCAATTAATGTGGAGGCACTACATGTGGGGTTAATTTTCATAGTGTGTACCAGCACTATATTCGACATGATCCATCATGGCTGAACTTTTTATTGATTTTTTGCAGTCTAGAAAATGTGATATTGAAGCTGGCAGTACCAGGCTCAACCTCAATTTCTGGAAGTTGACCAAACCCACCGAAAATGTAGAATCTCGCATTAAGGTGTTGTCTTTCCGTGAATTCCGAGGGGAGGTAGGTGAGGTTGCTTTCATCAAGTTCATATACCGCTATGCAAGGGCCCTCGAGAATGCATCGATTACTGTGGCCAATCCGAGCTTCACACCAATTTGTACCCGTGAGGCATTTTCCAAAGCATCAAAAGCTTCTAGTGACAAAAGGGCTAGTGAATCCTGCAACACGATGTATCTTGGAGTACAGGTCCTGATGGAGGCAACCTCTGGAGCTTTAAGGATGGTGCTGATTGCACTATGAAGGACCCTTTCTCAGCAGTGGAGATGCAGACCCCTGAAGCTGGAGAGTAAATGCTGCAATATGTGTGCCACGGTAGAAGCTTCTTTGCATGTCAACGATGCGCAGCGCTGGCGAGTAAATCGTGCAGTATCTGCTTCTTTTGCTACCCGTGTCCTGACTTTGGTGGCATTGCATTGCGGACTTTGTGTAAAATCTGTGGCCTGATGTAGGTGGGGATCGAAATACCACAGACTGATGATTTGCTTGTGTCATGCACTGTGGTGGTGATATTGTCTTTGAACTGCAGGGCTAAATATATAACTGATGCTTCATGACGTAAATCATTTCCTACACATCTGGAACAGTTTTTTTCATGTAATTTTGGAGTACACTTGTTCCCACATGTGTTTCAGTTTTATGGGTTGCATGTTGTCTCTTTTATCAAGGCAGAGTTTTTGTTCCTTCGACAAATCTGTAATATCATTTATTTTATCTAAAATTATCTACTTCTAAGCTAGAGATGCCGGTCATGTTCTGTTCACATTTAGTTATCTTCTGGAATTTAGTTTTATCCATTCATCGTCATCCCAGTTTTGTTCCTAGAAGAGCTAATCATGTCATTGGACTGTGCGACTCTACTTTATTTTTTTATATATGTTTTTTGATTAAACTCAGTAAGTTATTATCACGCTGATACAATTTAGAAGAGGTTACATTTGGCCTACGCAATACAAGTGTTTGGGAAACTCGTCACATCTTTTAAGGCAACGAAGACTACATTGTCACCCATGTGGGAGAAAAATATCCCTTGCCACATTTTTTATGGGAAACTCGTCACATTTTTTAAGGCGACGAATGTCACCCATGTGGAGAAAAATATCCCTTGCCACATTTTTTAAGGCGATGAAGACTACGCTAGAACTTATGTGGGACAAAAATATCCCTCACCACCTACTCTAACCTATGTGGGACAAACATATCCCTCACCACCTACTCTAACCGTATACTCTTTGTAAACCGGTTCTCCAGTGGCCACATTTTTCAAGGCGATGAAGACTACGCTAGAACCTATGTGGGACAAAAGTATCCCTCATCACCTACTCTAACCGTATACTCTCTGTAAACAGGTTCTCCATACCATGAAGAGATGAGTAAATGGGTATATAAATGCCCTGCAAATGAGTATCGCTAATATCCGTATCATTTCTACATAGTCGAAGCGACAAAATAATGACAAACGCTCTCACCCTAAGGAGATTTTATACTTGTGATTGATTCCACGTAACTAGTTGTCAAAAATGTTTGCAACATTACTTGGAGTGTACAAGTTATAAACCAGTTCAATGACTCACCGTATAGAACACGAGTAAACTTACCCTAAAAAAATAAGATCATGGTGAATAAATTCACACTGTAAATTTCCATGCCAGTTGCGCTTTGCTAGGTTATGATTGGTAAGGATTATACCTCTTTAGAAGACACCACACGGAAATTTTAATTTCAGCGGCACCTTAAATTTGCATACTTTTTTTATTATCGACTGTCGAATGAACGTACGCTTTGTACATGGAATCCATTGAGAATTACCACTCATGTAAATTCCAACGAAATTCGTCCAGGCACTTGTGACCATTGAACCATCGCCAACCGGCCAAGAAGAGTGTACGTTCCATGTCGCAAGTCTAGATCTGACTAAATCGAGCCTTAACGCTACATTTGGTGGAAATGTCTCCAAAACCTTACCAGTTATATAGCTCTTGTGACGGACAATAGTGTACAGAGATGGCCAAAGAGTAGTATTACCTAGTCACTTATCCGCACATAATCTTATTTCCGAGCCATCCTCGATAGTAAAAGCTTCAAAGTGGAAGAAATGTTTCTTCATCGCCCTCAGGAAAACCCAAAAGTGTGAGTCCCCTGGTTTCCAATACACCTGTGATAACTCCTTTGAGTCCATATACTTTCTTCTTAGAAGAGCTTGCCATGCCCCATCCCCGGTAAACAACTTAGAAAGCCATTTCCTAAGGAGGTCTGGATTCTCAACCTCAAGATCGTGAATACCAAGCCCCCCACCCCCACCCCACCCTGATCTTTACCTAGCTTGTGGATTGCGGTGGCGGGAAAAGGGGGTAGGGAGAGGAGGCACCACGGTAGCAGCAGTTTGGAGCAACATGAGCCAACGAAGCAACAATCACCGCAAGTTCGCAATCGCCTTCGCCTTCTTTGACCGCAACGAAGCCACAACAGTTGTCGCGCGGCCACTTCTTATTGACGCCTCGTGGTTGGGCGCGGTGGCCTTCTTCCGAGACAGCGCATCCCTTCCGGCCGCAGCGGTGGATCGTGGGGCCGCAAAGCCGCCGCGCCAAGTAGGGGCGGTCATGGCGGCGGAGGCGGTAGCGATAGGAGGGAGGAACGCGCGAGCAGTAACGACACCTGTGGGTTTGTGATACGGTCAGAGGCGGTGGACATGGTGGCCTAGTGGCCACCTGGGCAGCAACCCTAGCTAGTTCTAAACAACATGTGTGATATAATCTTGTCCAGGGATTTAAAGAGGTGCACCTCAACACTGTTACCAAGCTTGTCTTTGAGTTCTCTACCATAGAGGTGACCTCAACTAAGGTTAGAACCGTCTCAAGAAATGGAGAACAAGGTGGGTCATGTTTAAAATCTTCGAGACCTTTGTGTTGAACCGTGGGATGTGGACACCTGTAAACAGTATCTTGTAGGTTGATCACTACAACGGCCACATCATGTGGCTAGCCTCACTATCTAATTTTGTTCACATTCGTCTAACATGTCAATGGCAACTAACTTCACTTTTTTCGTTTCTTGGATCACCCCCACCCCCCCCCCCCCCCCCCCCCCCCCCCAAAGGATGCTGACTACCTCAACAAGCTCATCCAGAATTCCTCTTAAATTTAGACCATGTTCTCCTTATGTCTGGCCACTGTAAAGTTTTCCCTGGACTCCAACAACCTCTTGGTACGCCTTTTCCTGACTATCCTAACACCCCAGTGTTTGGAAACCATCATGTTTGATGTTCTAAGAAGACTGGTGATCATGTTCCTATGCATGAGAAGAAGAGGAGAAGAGGTGCGCCTTGATGGACGAGGTGGTGATCATCTTCACCAGCATGAACAATGCGTCAAGGAGATGGAAGTCGCCATTTGAGAGAACACGCATGTCGACATGCATCCTGACCTCTACAACGATGTCATGAACAACGATGGGTTGGTCAAGAGGGCGCGACGGCCGCTTTGAGCCACCTTCACCGAGACAACAGTGCACAGGGTCTGGACTTAGTTGTTGTAGTCGAGGAACACAAAAAGGCTCTTCCTTAGGACGTACATAGCAAAGCACTTCTATTTGTAGTGCAAGGTATGCTTGGGGTGGTGGTGAGGCATGGATGTTGCTGGCGATGATGTATATTTCATGTAGTTAGGAGTTGAAAATAGATTATGGCATCCATATTTTATTAAATTGGCACATATTAACCCCTCATATGATGAACTAGAGGTGGTAGGGTTACACATTTGATGTGTTGTTAGGTTGAGACCATAGTAGTCACGAAAATCTTGTGATGCTTTTGGTATATGATGAGCGCACGCCTTGCTTATATTCTTGTCAACCAGTTTGTACTGCATGTTGTAATTTTGTTTATCCGTGTTGGTAGATGCACAAGTGGTATATATGTGGTGTACATAGAGAGGGTTCCACGAGTTACAATTCATGAAAGTCATGCGCTATACAAGTGAACGGTTTGTCGAACACAAAAGGTTTAAGACTAGGGAGGAGGTAGAGAAAGATTACTCCAAGTCCCTACTGCTATAGAGGAGCAAGAGTGCAGGTCTAATCGGATTTAGTAGGCCGAAGGATTTCATAATTCGCGTCCAATTTGTCGTATTGTGCTTTTGTTGTTAATCATTTGTAGCATGCAAGACGGTGTTAGAGGTAAGCTCACCACACGGAGGTAAGGCAACAACATCGAGCTAAAAGTGTGCAACCAAACACAATAACTTGCATCAGCTTAGCACTTATAGCATGTTTGGTTCCGGAAATTAGGACTAGGGAATGGGAAATTAAGGGGTAAGGGAATAAAATCCCTTGTTTGTTATGTAGCATGCAAAGACAGTGTTAGAGGTAAACTCACCACGTACATGGAGGTACAAGGCAACCACACCGGGCTAAAAGTCAGGGAAGAAAAGTCAGAAATCTTTGCCCGCCGTTGTGGCCTGTTTGGTCAGTACACAACTGTAGTCACGTACTCACGTACATATACTGATATACAGGCCAAGTTCATGTACTACTGGATATATAGGTTTGCACAGGGAGCATTGTTTTGGCTGGCCGGCTGCTTCTCTCGTCATAATCGGCGTCCGGCTGGCAGCTGCTCTTGTCATAATCAATCGGCTGACTCGTGTGTTTAGCTGGACGGCAGCTCATATTTACGATGTGCAGTTAATCAATAGTTTATCAAACTCATGAACCGAGAAAAGGGAAATTATTTCTTGTCAAACTCCCGCCGGTAAGTCCCAAAACAAACGTGGGATTGGGATTGAAAATCTACTTCCCAAAACAAATTCCTTCACAAACTCTCGTCTCCAAACTCCCATTCCCTCTCCCTAAAGCAGAGCCAAACACGCTGTTAAAACCGAAACGTTGACAACCAAACACTAGTAGGTGAATTGTTTGTGCCCATTGTGGTGGAATATATGGCCCAAAACACGTATGAATGGATCCGGTCCCTGCCGGACCTATGACGGGTGGAAATGTGGAAACGCCAAAAACGCAAACGGCAATCAAACACGCCCCAGATATACCGGAAATGTGATCACCACAGCTGTCATATGCCACTATTGCGCAAGACTAAGACAGCATAACTAGGTTTCATACCGTACTTCACGTTTTGCATACCATACTCGGTATAGCATGGTCAGTAAACAAACCATTCCGATCACTAGACATTGTGAATATAGAATTAGTACAATTTTCACTTGATGCACAAGGAAAGTCCTTTTATGGAGTCTAACCGCTCATATTCCCAGGTTACGGATTTGGACACTTAAGTGAACATTTTCGAAGCCTTGGGTGCAAGGTACATAACAACAGATGTGATGCCCAAAGCAAGGTGGTAACTGCGACGAGCAGCGGGTTCCTCTCGCTCCAATCCATGCTCTACCTTCCTGCAGAGCAACACGTTTTTTAACTTAAAAATTTACATTGTATTCAAGGAAAATTGGGGAGCAAACACTGCTTAGAGGAGGTGACTTCCATACTAAACATAGCATGGTGAGTGAAGAAACCATTCTGATCACCAAACATCGTAAATGCAGGATTATTATTTTTTCACTTGGTGCAAATAATACACAACGAAATAGTCTTTTTAACCGCTCATATCCCAGGTCATGGATTTGGACACTTAAGTGAACATTTTTTAAGCCTTCGGTGCAAGGTACATAACAACAGAAGTGATGCCCAAAGCAAGGTGGTAACTGCGACGAGCGGCGGGTTCATCTCGCCGCAATCCATGCTCTATCTTCCTGCAGAGCAACACTTTTTTCAACTTACAGGCCAACATTGTATTGAAGGAAAACTTGGCACACACTGCACGATATTACAAGCAGTACAGTGCCAATAATTTTCATGTCATAACCAAAACGATTATGCACTGAGCAGAAACTGCTTAGGGGAGGTGACTTTCTGACCCTTGAGAGCAGAGGGTTTTCAGTAGGATATGAGTTTGAGCTCGGCAATTATAATTTGAATTCATATGTTAGTTCAGACATGAACCATGAAAGCATGAATAGATAAGAAGGTTCAAGATCTACAGATAACATTCTAATTGGTTAATTTTGTAACGATTCATTTAGTTAAAAGCAAGAACAGATAAAAAGGTTCAAAAACTACATATGTTACTCTGACAATATTCTAATAGCTTCATTTTGTTCATATACCTGTATAAAGATCCTACAAATCAGATGCCTTGAAATTTGCATCAATTTTCAAAACTGTTTTATATTACCATGACATCGAAAATCCCTTTCATGCCACCAAAAACAACTGGTTTATATTATTAAACCTCTGAACTTGAAAATTCAGAAATCAATAAAAAGAACGCACAATACTTTGAATTTGAAACATAATCATCAATTAGAAAACAAAAGTATCTATTATCATGGTTTGTACACTCGATACTGGTCAATCGCAACTGCAAATTGTAACCCTAAATGAGATTGCTTCTAGCGAGCACCAATTTATACTGCTATAAGGAAAGGAAGAAAACATGATGCTTCTTATAAGGAAACGACAAAGGAGGAATGTGTGCACCCTTTACAAGTTTTAAGCAAGTCATATTTCTAGAAATAGTAGAGGCGCCTTCGGACCGGACGGTTTCACAGCTGAGTTCCTCCAGAGTTGTTGGTGGCAGTCAAGGGGATTTTTTTTTAACGGATTTCAACAAGCTGTTCACGATGTGTGGGCGCAGATTACAGGGCCTTAACCAGCACTGCTAATCCTGCTGCCGAAGCGCCTGGACCCGGCGGCTTTGGGTGACTCCCGTCCAATCAGCCTGATTCACATCTTCGCCAAGTTAGTGGCGAAGACCCTGGCATTGAGGTTAGCCCCTAGGCTTGATCTGTTGGTGGATAGAAACTAGTGCGCCTTCATACAGAAGCGCTGCATACACGACAACTTTATGCTAGTCCAACATACTACTAGGCTACTACATAGGCTTAGGGTGATGCATGCTTAAACTGGACATCGCACGCGCCTTCGACTACGTCTCCAGGGGCTCCTCTTCGAGGTTCTCTGCAAGTTAGGCTTCAGTCCAAGGTTTGGCGAATGGTTTGACATACACTTGTCCACGGCAAGCACTAGGGTGATGCTCAATGGGGAGCCAAACACCCATATATGGCATCGAAGGGGAGACCCCGTGTCACCGCAGTTGTTCGTGTTGGTTATCAACATGCTAGCTCAACAGGTTTCTGGCGAAGGCCGCGGAGCTCGAGGTCCTTTAGAAGTTGGCTCGTCAGGATTTGTTCATGACGGTCTCGCACAGACTATGTGGTTATCTTCTATCACTCGTATGAGATGAATTGCGCGCGATCCGCAACATTCCTACGTTCTTCAGGCACGTTTAGAGGTTGCATACCAACTTCGCTAAGTGCTTGGTGTCCCCTACCGCCTGCTCGGATGAGTTGGCAATCTTGGTGGCGACGATTATGGAGTGTCAGCTGGCACCCTACCCGTGAAGTACCTTGGCATTCCTGTCGGGACCTGGAGAACTCCGAGTGATGCCTTCCAGCCGTCGATGGACTGCCTCGTGATCAGCTCCCCACCTAGAAGGGTGCGATCGATGATGCCTAATGTTGGGGGGTTGGCGTTGGTTAGATCGGTGTTGGTGCCACCGCCTACACCAGCTAATGGTCCTAAGCCTCAACAGGTGATCTCTCAAGCAAGTGGAGAAGATCCTTAGAGGCTTTCCTTTGGGTGTGCGGAGGGCGGTGGCCGATGGAGGCCACTGGGCTAGGGTCTATCGCCCATTGCGTTTGGGAGGACTGGGCATCGCAAAAATCGCTCAGACGACGATCAGTCTTTGGTGTGTTGGCTTTGAAGGATCGTAGGACCTTTGTGCGGGCTCGACATGCAGTTCTCTAGAGATGAGCAAGTCTTTTCGACGATTCCACCAGGATCATGTTTGGTGACAGAACGTCCACCCTCTTCTGGGAGGATAGGTGGCACGACGGGAAGTCTCTAGGGAGACAGCGTGACTTGTTCGCGCTAATTCCAAGACGGCCAGAAAGCGTCATACGATGGGGAGGCGCTGGCTGATATTACAGGAGCCCGCTCTCACTTTGGCCATATGTCCAGGTGCGGATCTGGCTCCCTCAGGTGCACCTCAAGGGGAGCCAGACACGTTGGTTTGGCGACGGACGATTGGCTCCCAATATTAGTCCAGACCCTGTTACAATGCCCTCTTTCACGGAGCGATTGCGTCAAGCTCTTGGAAGCTTAAAAAGAAGTCTTGGGGCACCGAGGGTGAAGTTCTCGTATGGCTTGCCTGCCTTGATAGATGCTGGACAGGTGAGAAAAACCGCGTCGTGGGCTACCACACTCTGCGACCTGCCCTGCTATGTGACCAGTCGGACAAGACGATGCCACACACAGCCTGTCATTTCTCAAGGACGACTGGCACAAGGTGCTCTCCTGAATCCGATCCACGTCAAGAACGCCCCCCCCCCCCCCCCCCCCCCCCCCCCCCCCCCCCCCGCCTCCTCGCCTGCTGCGCAAGGGCACAAGGTCTTTCATTCCACTCCTCGCCTGCTGCGCAAGGGCACAACATTGTGGATTTGGAAGCATCACAACAAGTGTCGTCTTCGACAATGCTCAGCCCTCCGTTGGCGCCTTGGTTGATACGATCAAGGTTGAGGCTCGGTCGTGGGTGATCGCAGAGGGCTGAGGCCTTGACCAGCTGCTCTCGTAGGCTAGCTTGCTGGGTTGAGTTGTATGGTCTGGTGTAGGCCTTTTACATAAACCTTTTTTCTATCAATACATCAAAACGCACTGTTTTCTGCGTTTTCCCGAAAAAATATATTCTAGAATAGTTAGACAAGTAACTTCAATCTTTGTTCTGATTCATCAGTCCAATTATGTAAGATGCATGCAGGTTCAATTTTGACTACTCTTCTTCTCATATATAGATACATACATGTCTTAGGGGCTGGTAGCAGAATTGTTGTTACGATTCCCAGTAATCTAGCAACTGAAGTTGATAGTTGAAGATTATGGCCGGATTCTAGGAGTTGCAGCAGGTATGAGAATTCTCTTTAAGACTGTGTTGCTATCACATACTGCTACCCATCCACCAGAGTCACATCAAAGTTTGCTAAATCCAATTGTTCAGAGATAACAGAGCAAAATTCAAGCCTCTTTCTATAGAGGGCTATTTTATCTATTCTCGGGGTAAATGTCATCGCTTTCTTTGCTAACTTTCAGTCTCCATGTTAGCAATTTTTTTGTCAGACATAGGGAGAGACTATGAGCATGCAGCAAAGGCATTTCATGCTATGTTCAGTACATTTTCAAGCAAATTGCCAGATCCTTATGTTGCTCTCCAAAAAAATACTCCCTCCGTTCCAGAAAAAGTGTCGCAAGTACAACTATGAATTTGTACTAGGCAAGTTCATTTTCCACGACACTTTTTATGGATCGGAGGGAGTATAATATTACCAACCCTGATATTAATTTTCTTAAATTAACAAATTAGAACAAACACAACATTACCATATATTCCACTATATCATTCCTATGGTTAAGATTCAATACAGGGATTTGACAATCAATTTGATTAAACCAAACACACCCAAGATGTCAATCGGCAGTGGGTCCATATATAGTGAAACAGGTATTATAAAGGAATCAAAGTATGCAATAGACAAATAGTGCTGTCGTAATAAAAACCATACGGCATGCACTTCTTTCTTTCAACTTTGATGCTCCCTTGATTTCCACACAGAAACAAGATGTTTTACGAATTTGAGCTCAGAAACTAGTAGCATGTGTGGTATGATGATAATAGGCACTAGAGTCCTGATTCTTGTCGAGTAGAAGTAGTTAGTACCTGGCATTGAAGTTCCAAACCACGCTATGGCTCTTGGCGCTGGCCTCTATCTCTTGAATAGACTTGGAGAGACTGTCTACCTGGACAAGGGCCGCCTTCAACTTCAACCCCTCGACCTTCTCCACCACCTGGATAGTATTACGAATCTTAGGCCATGTACACTAATTCAACGCGACTGGTACTACTCGGCTACATGAGCAGCGGCAGGCGCCCTCCTCCAACAAAAGCGCCGACGGGGATTGCAGCGCATGGAGGCAAAACTACAGGGATTTTACTCCTTCGATCGAATCACCAGTCCAGAAAGAGGAGGGAGGACAGGATATTCAAATACCGCCTGATAGTTGGGGCAGGGGGCCCGGTGAGGCGTCGTCTTCGCCGCAGCAGACAGAAATCGCAGCGCCGACATGGTCGATTGCCCGCTCGCTCGTTTCGCTAGCTAGGGTTTCTACACTGGTGGAGAATTTCAATCGAACAGAGATCTCTGGCTCCCCGACTACACTGATATTTTTGTTTAAACATAATAATAATAGATCATATTTACAAGTTTTTCAAAATATGAAAAAAATACGTGCAGACGTGTAAAATATTAATTTAAAATACTGCATAGCTACATAAAAATAACAAATGTGCGGATCTAATTATACACACTTTCAAAATTTTAAAATATATTAGATTTTGTCATTTTTGTGTAGTCATAAAAAACATTAAATTATGATTTTGCATGCTTGTATGATGCAGCATGGGCTCATGGCTACATCCATAATTTGTTATAACCAGTAAATATAGTTTTGAATTTTTTTTTAAAAAAAGATGACTGGAGTTCGGGAGACAAAGTGATTTTTTTGAATCAATAATCGTGAACTTCGTGTATAATTTTCTTAGGGTTGCTTGGTATTGTATTATATTCTCACGACTGCACCCAGCCATCCCACCTAAGTGGGTCCGCCCTGCATTCCTATATACTACTCCATCTGATTCAAAATAAGATCTATGGCACTTATTTTGTATCGGAGGGAGTACTTTGTATCTCGCGAAAAAAGGTACTACTAATAAAATCTTCTTCCGTGTTGATATGAGAACGCTCTGTTCGAAACATGCTTGGGTCCCGCTTTATAAACAAACTACACGACCAAACCGATAGAAAGTGATAAGGGAATCATCTTACAAAGCAGATCAAACATTAAAAAAATAGAAAGACAGTAGCCACAACCCGAAGAAACACCCAAAACTACTAACTAAAGACGCCACCACGCCTCCTTGTGAAACCAGCGGATATCGTCACACCACTCCCATCAAGCTGTCCCCGGAGAGAGCCGCATGCCCTCTCACTCTGGGCCGTGGAGAGCCGATCCCGCTAGCAGACAATGAGGACGGGGAGTAGTGTGGTAACTCAATCACGTGTAAATATGTGACTTTGTGGTAACTCGTCTGTATTGGTGCAGGAACGCTCTCGTGACGATATTTGACTCACGTAGGGTTGAAAACGGAACGGAAACGGAAGGAAACATGAATTATCGTTTCCGTTTCCTTTCGTCTTGCCGGAATCGGAAACGAAATCGGAAACTCCGGAAACGAAAACGAAATCGGAAATGGCCGAAAATGATATTGGAACGGATACGGGACGGATACGATACGAAAGTGGATATTTGTCGAAATACAATAACGGTGTATTATATTGGTGTATACTCTCAAAATATAAATATAAATAGCTAACAAGACAAGAATTGTTCACAATCTCGACCAACGACAATTTAACATGAAGTATCACGCACATAGTTTAACATTTCGACATGTACAAAAATTCACAAAAAAATAGTTTCACATAGACACTAACACACTTAGTTTGCTAACAAAATAGTCTTATAAAATGTATGCTAATGGACCTAACTAATGGACCTAACAAGCGATATAGGCAGGGCTCAGTTTGCACCTGGGCCTTGGGTCGCTTGAATCCAGCGTGTACTGGTCGTGCGGAAAGATTCCATATTTATATTTCCGGAAATTTCCGTTTTGTTTCCGTTTCCGTCGGAAACTGCTAAATCGTTTCCTTTGTCATTTCCGTTTTTTAATATATCGTTTCCGTTTTGTTTCCGCAAAATTCCGTTTTCGTTTCCATTTTTTGCTCTTCGTTTCCTTTTTCTACGGAAATAGCCGGAAAGTTTCCTTATCATTTTCAACCCTAGACTCACGCGGTGCGAGTAGTACTTCCAAAAAGTGGAAAGCGGACGTACCTTCAAGTGTTGCACGTGCGTAATTCCAAATGTTGTGCGAGTGTATTTACGTGTAGTGTCGACGTACTTTCAAGTGCAATCGTGTGCATACTGTTAAATACAATACCTATACACAATTTAGAAAAACGAAAAAATCATCAAAAGCGATTAATATGGATCTAATTTTGAAGATTTTAACTCCGTGAAAATGGTTCGTCATTTAGACGAACAGTTTCATTGGTGTTTAGTCCTAAATTTTCCTTTCACTAAAAAAAACTATAGTAATCTCATCCTCATCCCCATTTTGGTTCTCCTACAAAATGATGGAAAAAATACCCCCATGAACCATGTGGAAGGAAACACGGCATTTGTGCGAGGAAGAATGTGTGTGAGATCTTCGGTGAGGTTGTTCTTTTTTATAGTGATCTCGACCAAAATCCTTTTTTATCGCGGAAAGGCTTTCCTAACAATGAAAGCTCGCCGGGCATTAGATATTCGCGTGTGATTCCGACGCCCCTCCCCTTCTCCTCTTCCGGCGGCTTCGCTGCTGGTAGAGAGGATGGGAGAGGTGGCCGTGCCTGCCCTGTACATACTAGTAGTTTTAGGCTGTTTGTTCCCCAAGTGGAGTTCGGCGACTTGCCGTTTCCCTGGTGCTTGCCATGGCCGCTCACGAGCGGTGGCCGCGGCTTGGTGAAGCTCTCCCTCGGCGTCCCATGGTGGAAGACGACGGGAGCGAGTGGATCTGAGGGTGCCTCTCCTAATAAGCTCGATCTGGCGTTGTGGAGGGAAAGTATGCAGCTTGTCTCTCTCCTTTGGATATGGCGAGATGGTGCTGTCCACATCCCCTTGGCCGGCCGTGGAGGCGAGGAGGGTGGATGGGGTGACGCTTTGCTGCCTCGATCTGAAGATGGCGTGTTGCATCAGGCATGGTCGTCTCCGAGTAGCGACCATACTGTGGTGGAGTTTTCCTCTCTGGGGGCTGATCTGCTCGCTGCACCGCGCGGTGACGAGCAGGGCTTGCTGAGACCCTCTGTTGAGTCTCCGAGGTGGAGGTTCGACGGTGATGGTCGATCTGAGCCGGCCTTCTTCAATAAGCGCGATGGTGTTTTGCAGTGGTTGATTCTTCTTCTGGCCGGCCGTGGAGGCGAGGAGCGGAAGAGCAGCTGCTGGTCCTCCCCAACTTCGGTGAAGTGGTTCGTGTTTTTGCTGCAACCCAGAGCACCACACGCGGTGGCCTTGCTTGCCGCCGTGATCTATGGCCAAGATGGTGGCCTTTCTTCAACCTCCGAGCTGGAGGCCTGTCGAATCCTGCGCCCGAGCTCGGCACCTCGAGGTAACCAAGTGGTTCGTCCCCGGTTACTTCGAGCTAGCCGGCGGCAGAGGTTCATCGCCGGAGGAGAGCATCCGGGCGTTCCCCTCTCTGATCGCGGTGCTTCTCGCACCTGCTGGTCGCCGGCGATCGGTGGCGGTGGTGCCCCAGGACTTGATTGCTTTGTATCTTTTGATTCTGGGGTCTTCTTTGTAAAAGCACTGGCCTTATCTTCGAATTCTAGGTTTTCCTGGGCAATAGATGTAAAGGGTCTAAGTGCAAATTTGTACCTGCCACGTGTTTCAATATAATGCAGCATCGGGGTCTTCTGGGCCCCACCCCTTATACAAAAAAAAAATGAAAGCTCGCCTACCCAGCAGCCTTGTATATGGGCTCCAGTTTCCCAGGCTTTTGCTCCTAGGATCTCCCTGTGAGTGTGAGCTTAGCGTGTCTATTTATGATATATTAGGCCTCCTCGTAACTAAGATTTCTCAACCAATCTATTACTCGCTCCGTTCGAAAAAGCATGTCTTGGATTTATCTAGATTCGGATGTATGTAGATATGTTTTAGTGTACACATACATCCAAACTTGGATATATGTAAGACATCATTTTTCAAACGAAGGGAGTAGAAATAAGGAAAAAGCCTATGTTCACATAAAGTTGGCCATCAGTACGGCCCGATACGACTCCTGAAGACCCTTTTATAAACAAGTCGTGTCGTGCCGCGTGAAGACCTCAAAATGGTGATAGCCTGGCACGTTAGCTAAAAGGAGCGTCTCGAACCGATGTGCTTGTGGGCCAGCCCACATGTTATTTCCTTTTAGTCCATTTTTTGAAAATATAGAAAAATCTAAAATAAGAAAAAATACACAGAAATCTAAAAATAAGAAAAATATAGCAGGATCGTGCTGGGCCGACCTTAAGGCCACACCTTGGCGATCAGCCTTAGTCCGTGGCGAGCCAAAGGCTGGGCCTGTCATTTTAATTCCATGTCGTGTCGTGCTCATGCCGGGTCCAAAATCTGTGCCTGCGGGCTGGCCCAGGAGGTACGGCCCATATGCCAGCTCTAGGTTCGGGTAACTGTTTGTCAAAATATGAACAAAAATTAAATTCTGAACAATTTTCGATTTTTTTTTATATGATTTTTTTTTGGATTTGAACAAATTTTGAATATGGAACCATTTTTAAATTTGGAACCATTTTCAAAATGGAACTGTTTTAAAAAATGAACCATTTTTAAATTTGGAACCATTTTAAATTCGGAACCATTTTAAATTGAGAACCATTTTCAAAAATGAACAATTTTTAAATTTGGAACCATTTTAAAACACAAACAATTTTTAAATTTGGAACCATTTTCAAAATGGAACCATTTAAAAATGAACAATTTTTAAATTTGGAACCATGTTTAAATTTGGAACCATTTTTGAAATGGAACCATTTTCAAAAATGAACAATTTTAAAATTTGGAACCATTTTAAATTTGGAACCATTTTCAAAAATGAACAATTTTCAAATTTGGAATCATTTTAAAACTTGGAAGCATTTTCAAATGAACCATTTAAAAAAAGAACAATTTTATAATTTGGAACCATTTTAAAAAATGAACAATTTTCAAATTTGGAACCGTTTTATATTCGGAACCGTTTTATATTCGGAACCATTTTTAAATTTGGAACCATTTTCAAAATGGAACCATTTACAAAAATGAACAATTTTAAAATTTGGAACCATTTTAAATTTGGAACCATTTTCAGAAATGAACAATTTTCAAATTTGGAACCATTTTATATTTGGAACCATTTTTAAATTTGGAACCATTTTCAAAATAAAACCATTTTAAAATTTGGAACCATTTTAAAAATGGAACCATTTTCAAAAATAAACATTTTTCAATTTTGGAACCATTTTAAATTTGAAACAATTTTAAATTCGGAACCATTTTCAAAATGGTACCATTTTAAAAATTTGAAATCATTTAAAAAATGAACCATTTTCAAATTTGGTGCAATTTTCAAATTTAGAACCATTTTCAAATAACAATTTTAAAAGAACGAAAAAATAATAAGAAAATAAAAAGAAAACAGAAAAGAAAACGAAAAAACGAAAAGAAAATGAATAACAGAAATAGAAAAAACGAAGAAGAAAAAGAAAAACGAAAACGAAAAAAAAGGCCAGATCCTTCACTCGCCACGAACTGAAAGCTTCGCGTGGAAATAGTGGGCCGACCCAGAAAACGATTCGCGAGCGGAGTCTTCAGGCGGCGCTCGCGTTGAGGGGCGCTAACGAGCGGCATATCGGGTTTGCCGGTTCCTCGACCTCGGGAAATCCCAGCGCCGGCGCAAACCCTGGTAGGTGGTAGCTCTGCCATGTCGTCTCTGCTGCGCTCTCCGGCTATCCGCCGCGCTCTCTCGGCCGCATCATCGGGAGGTTCCTTCCTCCGTGCCCCCTCAGCGGCAACCCCGCCGCTGCAGGAGCGAACGTCCGCCGTGGTCTTGGGCTCCCGACCGTGCCGCGCCGCCACCTCTCCGGGCAAGCGCCGAACGGCAAGCCTACTACTCTTTCCCCCGATCAGGTGAAGGAAACACACCTAAATCGCTCCATTATGTCTTGTTGGATAATATATTGATGTCTTGTTAGATAATATGTTGTGGATTATTCTGAGACATCCTTTTCGAATTACTGATGTCTGTGACGGTTGCAAATAGTCTTGTACACATATTGTTACCGGGTTAGTGCACCACATTACATTTTGTTCTTGCTTGCATATCACTATCGCATGGGCCTGTCTTTTTAATTCCATGTTGTGCCGTGCTCATGCCGGGTCCAAAATCTATGCCTGCGGGTCGGCCCAGGAGGTACGGCCCATATGCCAGCTCTAGGTTCGGGTTCCTCGAGAGCTGATATACAGCGCCCGTTAGCGGCGCTGGCGCCTCCTACCGCCTGAAGAAAAGACGAGGCGGGCTGACCCATTAGCCCCGATCGGTCAGAATATGGTACACAATCTATCCGAAAAAACAAACTAGCAGTCGACAGATTTTTTTAAAAAAAATCGAGAACATGTAAATTAGATGTAACTGTTTGTCAAAATATGAACAAAAATTAAATTCTGAACAATTTTCGATTTTTTTAATATGATTTTTTTGGATTTGAACAAATTTTGAATTTGGAACCATTTTTAAATTTGGGACCATTTTCAAAATGGAACCGTTTTAAAAATGAACCATTTTTAAATTTGGAACCATTTTAAAAAATGAACGATTTTCAAAAATGAACAATTTTTAAATTTGGAACCATTTTTAAATTTGGAACCATTTTAAAACGCGAACAATTTTTAAATTTGGAACCATTTTCAAAATGGAACCATTTCGAAAATAAACAATTTTTAAATTTGGAACCATTTTCAAAATGGAACCATTTAAAAATGAACAATTTCTAAATTTGGAACCATGTTTAAATTTGGAACCATTTTAAAAAATGAACAATTTTAAAATTTGGAACCATTTTAAATTTGGAACCATTTTAAAAAATGAACAATTTTCAAATTTGGAACCATTTTTAAACTTGGAAGCATTTTCAAATGGAACCATTTAAAAAAATGAACAATTTTAAAATTTGGAACCATTTTCAAAAATGAACAATTTTCAAATTTGGAACCGATTTATATTCGGAACCATTTACAGAAATGAACAATTTTAAAATTTGGAACCATTTTCAAAAATGAACAATTTTCAGATTTAGAACCATTTTATATTCGGAACCATTTTTAAATTTAGAACCATTTTCAAAAATAAACAATTTTCAATTTTGAAACCATTTTAAATTTCAAACCATTTTAAATTCGGAACCATTTTCAAAATGGTACCATTTAAAAATTTGAAATCATTTAAAAAATGAACCATTTTCAAATTTAGAACCATTGTCAAATAACAATTTAAAAAGAACGAAAAAATAATAAGAAAATAAAAAGAAAACAGAAAAGAAAACGAAAAAATGAAAAGAAAATGAATAACATAAATAGAAAAAACGAAGAAGAAAAAGAAAAACGAAAACGAAAAAAAAGGCCAGATCTTGTTTGCATATCACTATCGCATGGACCAGCAGTCTTAATTTGCATTGCGAAATTCCCATTGGACCAAACACTGACCACCCTTTGTGGGTGAACTCCCTTTAGGTACTCCTTTCCGTGCTGTTTTGGGTGAATTTGTACTGGAAAGCAGCCGTTAGTTATCTACTCATGTTTCTTAGTAAAGCCAGCCGGGTCTGTCAACATTACATGTAGTTGATTCTAGATTATAAGTATAGTTCACTCTGCTCCCTGCATGATTAGCAAGTGGACAAACAAAATAAAATGATTTACATTGCTAGATTATCACAGAATTGACACGTTTTATCTGCAGAGAAACCTTCTCGAGCCAACAAGTTCCTTGTTAGGATTCATTATTTAGTAATGAACATCATGAAATTTTTTATTCACAGAGGTACATTTACTTTGCAGAAGAGTTCGTATGGAAAGTTACGATCTGTCATCTTCAGCTTTTTGTACACTCAACAAACTGTGGACTATTTATCCTTAAATATCCAAATTGTAGCATCTTTTGTTCAGGTTGAAAGTGTCCCTACAGGGTCCTTCCGAAATCTATTTGTCCAATGCACTGTTAAGCTTAGATACCACATAAACCCCAATGCATCGTTTTAAGGCGTCGCCATAGGATGCTTAAGCTCGTGCCGCAGGATGGTAAGGGGTTCACCTTGCCTTAGCTATGAAGCGCACGGGTGCCTCAGTGGTGCTGTCAGAGGTCTGTGCCACCGCCTGTTTCTAGCTGCATCGTCGCTGTGGCTGCTCCTGGGGCTTGGAGATGACAACAATGCCGCCTCCCAGCACTCTAGAGACAATCCCGGCACGAGTCTGCTTTCACATCGCCTTCCCTTGTCTGATTTACTCTGTTGTTGTTCTGAGGAAGAAGGGATGCTGCGGCGAGGGTGTTGGGGACATGAGGAGAAGGGAGGAGATTTGGGGTTGTGTGCTGCTACCATGAGGAAAGAGAGCAGAAAGTGTGTGGCGGCTGTGGTGAGGGAGGGTAGTGGAATTAGGTCATGGGGAGGAATATATGGCTACTAACTGGAGTTTTGAGCCATGGGGAGGTGTATAAATAGTGGCCTATCTCTCAGTCTTGCCAATTTTTCCTTCCAATACATGCGTTAAACTGCTGATTGCTCTGTACTTGTAATGTCTAAGGCGGAGGAGTTAGCCCGACCCCCGCGTCGTCCTCCTCTGGGCGGCTCGGGGGAAAACCCTAGCCGCCGCCGCCGGAGGGCGCCCCGCCACCCACCCCCCGCTTCGCCCCCGCCGGAGGGGCCGCCGGCAAAGCCGCGCGCGCCCCTGGGATGGCAGCGGTGGGGCGTTGTTTCGCTTCCTCTCGTGCGGGGATCGAAGGCGCAGTGGCGGGGTCGCCATGGAGGCGCGACGGCGCGCGCGGGCCGGCGAGGTGGGGCAGCTCGCCGCCGGTTCGAGGAGGCCTGCTGCAGGAGGCGGCGGAAGGTGCAGCTCGCCGCCGGCTCGAGGAGGCCTGCTGCAGGAGGCGCCGGAAGGTGTGGGCGGGCCCGGGCCCGATCTGGGCCGGGCGGGCCACGGGCACTCGGCGTCGCCTCGACTGCCGCGGAAGGGGCGATGCGCTTGCGCGTCACTTCGAGCAGGCGGAGGCGTCGGGGCGCTGGGTGCTGCGGGCAAGCTGGGGCGGCGGCCCCGGGTTTTGGAAGATGGTGCGGCGGCGACCGCCGCGGCAGGAGGCGCCACGGTCTGGTTCTGACGCACAACGGCACGAACCACGGCGTTCCTCGGCTTGTCTCGCTGCTCCCAGCGTTTCACGGGCAGATCAAGCTCCGGGCGAAAGCCTTGCATCGACTCCGGTCGGTGCCGATGATGGCGGCGTCTTTTGGCGTCGTTCCCTTCTTGTTTGCGTCATCGTGGAGCTTTGATCCTGACCGACGTGGGTGGTTTCAAGATTTCCGGGTGAAAACCTAAGCTCCCTCGGAGCGGGCGACGGTGACAGACACGTCATTTCCTTCTTGGAGGTGTCGCCTTGGAGCTCTTGGCCCTCGCGGTGCGTTGGTTTCGCAGCGGTTGGGCGGGATGGCTCTGTGGTCGGGGGAGGCGGATGCCGGGGTGGCGACCCCGGACGGTGGTGGTACGTCGAGGCGGCGGCCTCGGTCCCCTCTACATCGACGGTCCTATGGGGCAGGACCTTCGCTTGGCGAGTTTTGGGTGGCGACTTGGTGCTGCGAGGGCAGCAAGTGTGTCGACCCGGCTGGTTCGGCTCCGGGCAATGCGGAGTTTGACCTGGTTGTTACGCCGGGGCGGCGGCCCCGGATTTGGCGCGACGTTGAGGTCTGCGGGCAGTCGTTTTTAGCGAGGGTAGCAAGGGCTACGAGACGGCTGGGTCGTGCGGCGTTGTGGCTCGTGTGCGGCTTTGGTGCCGGGTGGTGCATGTCGGGGCGGCGGCCCCGGGGTTTGGTGGTGTGTTTTGTGGCGTTCGGTGGGCTTGCGTCGTGTGGGCGACAGCCCCCTCGCTTGTGTGGTTTTTTTTGCCCTGTTTTCCTCATAAACAGGGCATCTGTATGGTTTTTGGGCCCGGTTTTCCTTATAAACTGGGTCAATTCTTACTTCTATACGAATTGCAGGAACGACCTGCCCTCCTCGAGAGGTTACTCGAAAAAAAATGTCTAAGGCGTCACCTTGCAATGTCTTAACGCCTTGCCGTGCCAACTTGAAAACAATTCCCCAATACTTCTGAATTCTTTGAAGAACCTGCGATACATTTACGCAATGGCTTGTCATCAGTCGATTTGTTCTCAGACCTGGTTTGCTCATTTGACTCGATGGCTTGTCATCAGTCGATTTATCCTCCCAAAACCTGGTTTGCTCCCACTCTCAACTTTTCCTTGCACCAAGTGAAGAAGGTATCTTTAGCTTTAATGAGGCCTGACCAAAAGGAAATTCCTGCTTTCATCTTTTCTCCCGAGAGAGTGGTATCACTTGATATTTTCTTCTTATCAGCTGTTTTAACATATCATATTTACTTTCTAATTCTTTTTTCAACCATTTTCTTATAGTGCGCAATGTTCATGGTTCTTAAGTCCAATATATCCTTGAGCCTTGGGGTTGGCCACACGGAATATTTTCTTATGGAAAATTTCCTTGGGACCCTTAAATATTTTCGTAACTTGTTTAATACTGCTTGAATTCCATTCTGTCAGACGGATTTCTGTCATTTCCATTAATGTTGTGCAAATTTTAGCATTTTACGGAGAAAATAACAAGCTCTTTTCAGAAATCTAAAAGTGTATTCCCTAGTAAGGTTTTAGGCAACAATGATGAGACTTTGAGGTATCTCACTTACAGCCAGCTGACAATACTACTTGAATGTTCTGGTGGTGTGCAGGTCAATGTGTTAGATCAGAATCTAAAGAAACTGCAAGCTACTGTGGACAATGGATTTATTATATGTGGAACTATTAGACTCTAAGTATTAGTCCCTATTTTTTTAATTATATGCCCTTCTAACTATGCCATTGATGTATCCTATATATTCGATACTTCCGAATACAGTCTCCTCGAGGATGGCAAGCTACATAATCCGTTTGTCCAGTGGGCGTGGATGGTTGGCGTTACTTATTTACTTTCTTCTGCCGAACAATGGATGAAGTCATCGAAGGGTGGATCATCCGGTGTTCATTCTCGCTTGTCTTTTGATTATTATATTATTAATTCATCGGCTTCACACTTGTGAGAATCTTTGCTCCATTTTATGAGTACAATTACATGCTGACCTTCATCGAGGCACTTTATTGTCGTGTGCAGACTGTAATATGACTTGAAGGAGGGAGCCATCCTGATAAATGGCTGTGGTGTGCTCCAAGGATCTAGATGCACCTGAGGTTTTAAATTTTTTGTGCTTGAGAGACAACAAGTTTGCTGGCCACACTCAAGGGCTAACAAAACTTTGTTTCGATGGTATTAAGGGCACTTGTTAACCTGGCTATAATTCCCTTTTAGCAAAAGAAGAGGAATCCTGGAACGAGCTGATGTGCACATTTTGCATGTTTAATCTTACGTTATGTTATTGCTGATATACATGTTGTATGAATCTAATTGTGTATCGGATGAATTTGAACATATTTAATCTTTAACGTAGGTTGATTATGACGAGCTTCTGTGCACTGTTAGAAAGAAGGTTCTCTGTTGACGAGCTTCTGTGCACTGTTAGAAACAAGTATAACAGTGTCACCAAAGTTGCCAATCAAACATCACCAAGCTTGTGAGCAAGAGAGAAAGAGTGAGAGATAGTCAAGTGTGCAAATACGTTGCTTCATATCTTTGTGTAAATGAGATAGTGTCTTTCGTTCATTGGTGTGGCTAGAGCTAGTAGTCTTCTTTGGCGCAATTTCGTTCAACCTCCTTTCCTTTGGTCACACTAGTCTCATTTTCTTTCCATGTGAGTTTTGTTCAATGGCTTTGTCTTCGTTAAGATCATTTCCCTTTGCAATTGTGGTCATTGTGGATTTTCTCTATGTTTCACAATATATTACTCTTCGTTTGTTCCATTTGGCTTCCACTTTACTTACAAAACTCCACATAAGCCTTGTTTGGTGGTTGCCTTGGTTTTTGGAAATCAAGCTGCTTCCCTTTTGGTGTATCGATCTGTCTTGGCAAGGTCCACTAGTTCCAACAGTATCTCTAGTGAAGATAGCAATGTCGGTTTCAAGTTTCCATTCAAATAACCACATATATCACTTGGTCTTGTGAAAGTGCTTCTAAAAAAGGGACAAAGAGAAGCCCGCAATGTTAAATATGCGACTTGAAACCAAGTATTTGGTGTAAAACGTGCTACCTATTGTAAATTCGAGACACTTGTTGATGAAACATTTGCGAAACTACATGCATCTATTGCAAGAATGGGTCATCGACGCCCACATACATGATCATCAAGTTATACTCGCACTGATGGATCATCATTAGGGACAAATTCACGAAATGAAGATCCACACAACCATAATGTGGATGAGTTGTTAAAAAAGAAGATAAAAACGCCGGCGTGATGAAGCAGTGCCAGTGGGCCACCAGAACTGGGCTCCCTCTTTGTGGTTTCACCAGGCCCAGGGTTCCAACGGAGCGAACACCGCGCTGAAACCCCAAACAAACCAAACCATGGAGCAAGCCGCCACTCCCGCCGCCGGCGTCGACCTATCCCCGGCGGCCACCGACCTCGGCCGGGTGCACCTCCTGCCCTGCGGGATCAGGCACAACAGCGCCGCCGCCGTATCCGACTACTTTAAGCCGAGGGACACTGGTCCGTGAGTTCGTGCCTCTCCCCGTCGATCTCCCTTCTGCCCGTTTGGTTGATGAAATGATGGGTGTGTGCGTGCAGGCGTGGAGGTGGATGGGGTGAGGGTGGAGGAGGCCTTTTTCCGCGGGAGGAATCTGCAGGGCTCCACCGTCGCGCTCCCCGATGGCTACCGAGGTGAGCTCCTCCGGCGATATGCGGTGACGTTATCTTCGAATTTGTTTTTAGATAAGATCGCAGTCACAGCTTATATTGAAAGGTGTCATAGTGTTTGCATACAATAAAGTAAAACTGAATTTGATTGAGCAAACAGATAGGAAATACAGAAAGCACACAGGCAGCGCAGGTGAGGACACCCCCACCAGTACAGGAACTAAAACAAAATATCCAGCCTAAGTTAGCCTCCCTGGATTCAAATCTTTCAGCTTAGAGTCCATCTTTGGAAGCGCCTCCTCGATCTCCAGCAGACGCTAGGCCCGACCAATGGCTTCCAATGCAGCATCAGCGAAAATGCTCTTTAAAGTGCAAAGCATTCCAAATCACTATATGATTGAACATTTCTAGTGAGCCAAAGCGACCACACAATTTCTGCAACCCAATACCATCTCACATGATTACTTTTGGCTACACCCTGTTTAGGAAGAGCTCAGTACACTCTCCTCGAGCACAGGGCAATGTGTTAACAGAGAAACAATCCCTGATCACGCAACAAATAAAATGTGCCACAGGCGGCAAAACATGACATGTTCGACATCCTCTGTGCTCCACAACAAATGCATAATTCAGACCCCGGCCAGTTTCTAGCAACGATTTGCGCAGCTGACGGAATCTGCCCCCCAAAACACACCTAGAGGAAAATTTTCTGCTTTATAGGACAATTGGATCGCCACATATCCATCATCCAAACATCCCTAACTCCAGAGTTATTCATGAACAAGTACAGGAATCTAGAACTAAACCTCATTATAGCATCAAGAAGCCACATAAACATTGTCCTCTTCGGCTGATAAAGCAATTTTAGTCAGTACCCTCTACAAGCCATTCCATTCACTCACCTCCTCAGGGACTCGGGGCCAGAAGACCTGTTGAAAACGAGGTGCAAGCCATCCTCTCTGACTCGGGGCCAGAAGACCTGTTGAAAACGAGGTGCAAACCATCCTCTCTGACCAACACTGACATGTACACAAATCAAGCCAGAACATGAATTTCTTGCTATTACCAGCACAATAAGCAGACCCCAGCTTGAACCAGTCCTTTATCTTGTGAAGACTTCTCCAAAATTGTGATCCTCTAGCACCATCGTATCGATAGAAGCCAGCATCCCCCATATACTTGCTTCTATGAATTTGACAGGTAAGGTCTTGGTTTTCATTTTCCAGCTTATAGATCCATTTACTCAATAAGCAAATGTTCCTAGTCCTGGTATCAGTGAAACCCAAACTACCAAAATCCTTATGCCTTCCCAAAAGAAATGAAGTCTAGACATATCCATCTTATAGTGTGATCGTTTAGAGAAAAGATAGAAACTCGTAGCATATGTACTATCTAAACAGGAATTGATCAACACTGCTTTTCCACCTGAAGAAATCTATGAGTTGAAACCATTATCTAGTTTTTATCCAGTTTCTGAACCACAAAAATAAGATCCTTCACTAAAGTTATAAAGTCTTACGAGGGCCCACTGGAACACCTAGGTACTTCAAAAGAAAAATTCCAACCTCACAATTAAAAATATTGCAATCCTAGTTTGCTCATTAGCACTAATACCCACACCGAAAACTTCATGTTTCCGGTAGTTTATTTTTAAACCTGACATAGCTTCATAACAGTAAGAGAAACTTTACTGTTCAAATGCTATCTTCATCATTATCAATCAACAGTATGGTATCATCTGCATACTACAGATGTGTGACCTCCTCTGTGATGAGATGCTAAGCCAAACCCCAGATGTGGCCTGCAGCTTTGGCAGAGTTCAACATCTCACAAGAAGCATCAGCTACCAAGCATCCTTGCCTTAATCCTTTGTAAGTCCTAAAGTATCCCCCATTCTCCCCATTTTAATTGATGCCAAACCCTCCCAGTTTGCACAACCTGTTTGATCCAAGAGATCCACTTACCACAGAAACTTTCCCTGTTAATACCTCCACTAAGAAAACCCACTGGGCTTTGTCACAAGCTTTACAAAAATCAAGCGTAAGGACTATCCCAGTCTTTTTGGAGCATTACAGGTCATGCAGTATTTCTATTTCATGGAGTACAACTCCATCTGAAATATAAATAGCAGGAACAAAAGCAGTCTGGGATGGACTAATATTAGGAACCCTAGTTAGCCTTGTAGTCAAGATTTTTGTGATTATCTTTAAAATCAGAATAATCAGACAGACGGGCCTACATTGTTTGATTACATTAGCAGTGAGGATCTTTGGTAGTAGGATAATAACTCCATAGTTAATTCTAAGGAATCTCCCTCTTGCCTATCCCTAACAGCAGGTGAAGTTATATATTAGGAACCCGTCCAATACAGAACCCTTTTTGGTAATGGAGCTATGGGCGACATTTAGAGGAAACTCGGCTACTTCCACCTTAAACTAGGGCTGATAAGATCGTGGCCGTCTGCTCGGAAGACGAGATGGTGCAAAGTGAAAAAAGTTGGAAGAAGACCCTCTAAGGGTATATTATTTTTCAGAGATGCCCGCCTTTAGAATATCTCAATAAAGACTGCCCTAAGATCTGCGAACCCAAAGCGCCTCTTTAGATCATTTCATAAATGAATGACTTTTTTCCTCTTTCTATTCCTGCTTGGTAAATAGTTCCAAAGTGCTCAAAGGCGGATCTTGGCCTAATTGTGGTCGGGTTTTCATCCTGAAAAAAGGGGAAAGGGGATCGGATGTCTATAAACCTTGCAGAGCGTCCATATGAGGGTACGGTTCCCTCAGCTAGGGCTCCACGGCTCCACCTTTGGCCATCCAATATTATAGGAAGAACTGCTAGTACTATAGGTAAGCCACTTTATATGGAGAAGCAAACTTATACCAAATCTTCTCTCGTGTTTCCAGGGTTTTGTATTGAAGTTAATAGAACAAAGAAGCTGCATTTGAAGGTTTGTATCGAAGTTGGAATTGGAAGTTTTGAGGAAGAATGTGTCGAATAGGAATGGAATTTTTCAACCTTCGATAAAAGCTCCCATCCTTCTTTCTTGATTTTTCATTTTATCACCAACCTAGAATGGTCATTATTTTTTTTCGTTTTCCTCTTGATTTTGTATCATTATTACTTTGGTTTCTTCGGGTTGACACGATGAATCACCCCCCTATTTAGAACCAAAGTAATAATAATGATATGAAAACCAAAAGGAGAACGTAAAAAAAAGACAATTCTAGGCCGATGGGAAAATGAAAAAAGGATTTCCAAAAAAAGATGTGACTTTTATCGAAGATTGGAAAGTTCCATTCATATTCGACACATTCTTCCCCAAGGCTTCCATTTTCGACGTCGATCCAGAGCTTTGAAGGCAACTCCTTTGCTCTACTAACTTCAATACACATCTTCGCAAACACGAGAGAGGATTTGATATAAGTCTGGTCTCCTTATAAATTGGCTAACTTATAGTACTAGCAAATTTTTCTATAATATTGGATAACCAGAGGTGGAGCACGAACTGAGGGAACCATACCCTCATAGGGACTGTGCAAGAGGTTTTTACGGACATCAAATCCTCTTTTCCATGTTTTTCAGGGTGAAACCGACCACCAATAAGCCAAGGTCCACCTTTGATCACTTTGGAGCCATTTCCCCTAGCAGGAATTGAAAGAGGGAAAAATCATTCATTTATGAAATGATCTCAAGAGCCCATCTAGGTTCCTAGATTTTAGGGAGGTCATTATTGAGATATTCGAAAGGCGGCCCTCTTTGAATAAATAGTATACCCTTAGATGGTCTTCTTCCAACTTTTTCCATTCTCCACGAGTTTTCTGGGTAGACGACCACGTCTTATCATCCCTATTTCAATGTGGAAAGGAGTCGAGTTTTCTCTCAATGACGTACCAAGAAGGGGTGCTACATTGGACGGGGTTCCTCATAAAGAGCTCCGCCTGTTGTTGAGGGATAGGTAGGATGAGATGATTCAAATATCCCTTTATAGATTTACGGTGTCTTCAATTTGGAAGCTCTGGAATCTGGAAGAGAGACTTAAATTTTTGATTGATTCGTATCAACGTGTGCTGAATAAAGGAATGATGGTTATAAAGAATTGCACATGGTATCTCCCTCTATTGAAATTTTGCTACCTATTTACCGGTTAATTCGAGGTATTATGTGTGCGCTACTGCTTGAAGTTTAAGTTTTCTCCCGAGATATGAATATCTATAGCTGAATTTTGACCTGCTGTGTGGTAAAACATGCGGAAGTATACGTAATTATATAGGAATATGTCATTTCAACGAAGATTGCTTATAATGAAAACCTTTGCAAGAACCTGAAGTTTGCTTCGGTCTTCTACTCCTTTGTTATTTTATATCAAACCTGTAGGAAAATCTTAGGTGTCTTATTCCTGGCGGAACATTAAATGGTCTGGGAATACTATTTGTGCTACTATAACATCTTGTATCTGAACTGTTGTGATGGTATGATGTGATGTTGGTGAACATCCGTGATTTCAGTACAATATCTGACTTGGGCATCGATTGAGTCTGTGGTGGCCTGACACTTACCTGTAGGTTATGTATTGGAGAAGAAGAATGGAGAAAAGGATACTCAGGGCATGGATGGGGAGGTTAGCAGTTTTGTATCCCGTGCAGAGTTCCAGAACATAACTTACTGGAATCATGATACCATGCCATCAGCAGAGGATCCTCTCCCGCGGTGCTTTCATTGGTTAACCATAGCGAATGCAGTGAGTGTTTTTCCCCTGATTTTGTTTATCCATTTTGAGCAGATGAGTTTTTATGCTTCTGTACTCTTTAGCTTACATCCTCAAATATTTGGTAGATGAGTTGGATTATGTCAGTAATTACAGATTTGAAGTTCTGGAAATGCTTCTATACTCTTCATGGCTACTCAATGCACACTGCTTTGCCAAATAAACATCGTTATTTGTGTTTTGTTTCTGGACGTACTTGTTGTCAGCAGTTGATCAACATAATGTCTGTTTGTTTTATCGGCCTTCATTTCATTTTGCTAGACACAGTAACATGTACAGTAGGCATCCGCTTGAAGAACTTCTGAAAGTCTTTCAACTGGTCCTAACTAGAGCTTCCTGTTCGTGCAGATGCACAAGCCAGTGACCGCTGAAGACATGGCTAACATGTCAAGCATGCAGAATCAGAACAGCTGATCAAGATCCATTACATATTGAATATGTAATTTAGTTCCAGTAGCTGAATCATCCCGGCAACTAATCTTGCAAGTAATCTACCACTCCAATGAACTTCGATATGTCGGAATCATAGTAGTCATTAGCAGCGAGCCTGATAGGCACTGTCTGCGTTAAGGTGATCAGCGTCAGGTGCCCCTGTTTGGAGAACATTGTCCCCTGGTGTTCTGTTCCTGGAGAGGAAGTCCTGCATCAAATGTAACTTGCTATTTCTTGTTCTACAGACCAGGTTCTGTGCCAGGCTATCAGATACCTGTAATGTTGTGATGGATACCAATGCGAAGTTTTTAGTCGTCATGTCTTAATATGGTGTGGAAAATTTATGTTGTATGCCATGGAATTTCTCGTATTCATACTGTCGAGATGCTCCCGTTGCTCCAAACTTCAGAAAAGTGCCACAAAATCAACTTTTAGCACGTCCCAGAATCTCACAATCTAATTCTGATCTACACGTTGAGAAACAAAATGAAATGTGTCTAACTAGATACTGTCATGTATATTTGTTGCAACAAGATAAGACCATTTCACTGACTATTTGTCTCATTTTTCCAAGGTTGATATGATCAGCATTTAGTAGCACAAGCGTGGTATCTCCTGGAAACCATTAAGAAAAATAAATACAAAACAATCTTGGCAGACAGCGAATTCAGAACTGATTATTTCTTAAAACAGCAAAATATCTGCAAAATTACATCAGATTACAATTGTTACAACACGATGACTGCGAGCAGAAGACTCTTCCAGAATTCGATGAAAATCGAAGTTCTAACAAACCACTGAACCGCGTTCTAAGTTCTAACCCGCAGCGCTAAATAAAACAGAGATACAAATACATATTTGAATGGTACAGCTCACTGTGGTACAAACTTCTATGATAACTATGATAAAAAAGATAAAAAAATAATCAACACTATTAGGTCGTGGTGGATGTTTTATTGCAAGCCATCAAAGAAACCAGGTCCAGCCTTTGCTTTCAGTTCGTGGCCTGCATCTTGGCCTATCGCAACCATGTCATCGAAGGAATATGTTCCACTTCTTGATGTCTTGTATACTGTAAGAAAAATCACGCACCGATGAAAATCATTGTATAACAAAATTCAGCTAGTTCATATCACACTCTTAACCGAAGAAGAAAATGGTACCTATAGATCCATCTGGTGAAGCCAATAGCCCACGGAATGAACAATTCCCATCCTTATCACGATGAGCATATGCCGCAATTGGAGTTCGGCAGTTACCATCAAGAACAGACAAGAACTCTCTTTCACATGCAACAGCTAATCTGGTATCTTCATGATTCAAAGAGGATAGATACTCCATCTACAAAAGAAAAATGAAAGAGAGGGAGATATTAGCACCTTTAACTAGAAGGTGTAAATAAAAAGATAAAACTTGGGCAATCAGCTTGCGTGTTCTGCACAGCTCTAGGGCATTTAAGCACAAGGAAATTAGACTGTTCTAAATCCGTGCTCTCTGAGTAGATTCAAATAAAATATGTATATTTCAAAAAATCAAAATATTCAATATGGTCAGGAAAAAACCAACAATACAAAGATCGGAGGCATGCTAGGCAAGAGGGAATAAATATGTGAATAGCTGGTAGACAACACAGACTTGGATGCATTTGGATCTGGGTGTTAAGAACACGTTGTGGCACAATGCCCAACAAAGTCCACAAAATAGACACTTGCATTTATCATTTTTTCAGAGGCATATGCAAAGTTAAAGAACTAAACATTGTGTCATAACATAGCTGCCAACCAATTTGGAAATGGCATATGCATGCAGCATCTATGATGTTTAACAAACTAACAGATTCAAACATCAGATGACCTACCATTTTGTCATCACTGGTCCTGCAAGCTATTCCAATAGCACCTTGAGCAACTGCTGGAAGCATTTCATCTACTGATAATACAGATGTTGCAGTTTCCGCCATGTTTAACCGTTTCAGTCCAGCCAGTGCCAACAATGTTGCGTGTACATCTCCTTCTTTAAGTTTCCTTAACCGTGTCTGGACATTTCCTCTGAAGTTAACAACCTGAAAATAAAGCACTACTGTTAAGTCATACATTAACTGAGAAGAGTCTCTGATAAAACAATTCTTGTGAAATTAATAAGACAGTACATATTACTAAAGTAGAAGACCGAGTAAACTGGGATTAGACAGATTCTAGCTAAGAAGAAACATAACTGAAAGAATACTGCATGTCACATAAGGGTCAGGAAACAATAATAACCCTTCAAAGTAGCAATCGACAGCATATGTGCTTATACAAGTTCTTAGGCAGCTTTACATATGGAAAAATGAGCTCAACAGTGATGGGATAGCAGTGATTATTTTTAGCATGAAAAACGACAAGGAACAAAACATAAGGAAAAACATGTATTACACAAATGCAGCCATCGCACGTACAAACTTACTTTGAGTGATGGATATTTATAGAGAATCTGAGATTGCCTCCGCAGGGAAGCACTTCCGACAACACTACCAGCAGGAAGATCCGCAAGAGTTTTTGCGGTCAAGCAAATGAACGCATCTCTCACATCTTCTCGTGGGAGGTTGCAGGGCAATATAGTGCCTTCTGGTAGATATGTTGGGACATCTTTCATCGAGTGAACCGCGATGTCAATCCTTCCCTGCAAGAGCGCATCATCTATCTCCTTGGTGAATAAACCCTTGCCTCCTATATCTGCCAGGGGTTTGTCCAAGATCATGTCTCCCGTGGTCTTTATAATGATAATCTCAACAGCGCCATCCTCGGCTAACTCTGTGTGTGCCGCTTTCAGTTTCTCACGGGTTTCATGAGCTTGTGCAAGAGCAAGAGGACTGTCCTACATAGTCAGCAATTTGAATTATAGACTTGCATGTGTAGGCAAGATACTCTAGTACAGGATAAAGCAATGAAAAGGCATCTAACTGAACGTTGAAAAAGACAGCTAGAATTCGACAGAACCCTTCTCTTGTGGGTTTCTACTTCGAGTTCCTTTTTTCCAACCTTAAAAATGAAAGCCTAAGCAACGCAAATTTCCACAAGATTCAAGCTAAAATCAGAATTCACCAAGCCAAAACAAGCAAAAGGTGGCCAAAAGTTACAACAATCTTGTATATATCCACATGAAACCCAGAGCTAGTTCACCAAACTAAAATTCAGCGAAAATTCTCGCATTGACCCCGAATTGCGATGTTAACATCTACAGGTGCAGTTCAGCTGATGGAAAAAGGTCCATTCTTCAGCACTACTAAGGTCAACGGCATGCTACTACAGAAATTCCAGGATTCCACAAAACCCAGCTAAAATGCAAATCTTGGTGAACATCCTCGACAATTCGCATCTGAATTCAGCAGTATCTGCCACCTGGGAACGCAATCGGTAAGTCAGAGCCGCATCTCAGGACCCGAAAATTCGACGAAACAGGATCTCGAGGGGCGCCTCCGGCGCATTGCCGCCCCACAAATCCGACCGAGCAACGCCCAGAGATTCCGCACCAACCAATCAACGAAGCTGCGGAATTCGCACCCCCTAAACCAAAAGAAAGGAACTTTGCAGTCATCGGAGGTTCGAAATTTGATCACCTCCCGCGCGTGCCAATCCGGATGAGGGAGACTTTGGGCCCGGCCTCGGCCTGGACGGCGACGGCGGCGCGCACCACGGCGGGGCACCTCCGGCGCGGGCGCGCGACGCAGGTCGGCGAGCCGAGGAGGGTGTGGTTGGTGCATCTCAGCGTCGCCATCTCCGGCGGTCGGGGCAGGTGAGGAGAGTGGGAGGGGAGAGGCGGAGGGGCTGGGCGAGGCGGGCAGCAGAATTCTGTGCTGTTATAGAGAGAGCAGAGGGATGGATGAGGGGGAGAGGATAATGTGTCCGGATTGGCCAACTGCTACTCCTCGAGTGCAGAGAGGGAGATGAGGTTTATTGGATCTTGTAGGTTTCTGCGTTATTTCAGCTTTTTCCTCTCCGGCCTTCAGTTTGGCCATCAAGTAAGTGGGGGTAATTTCAGTGCTCGAATCAATTTAATTTAGGTGCATCTTTTATGTGCGCTAAAGAATCTTGTTTCGATGTTGACTTAGTGTTAGGAATCATGAAGAATCCCCTAAAAACCTTTCCAGCCTTTCCAGCCAAACTAAATTGATAAGTTTGAGACAGGTCGACTTTTTAAGCTTAGGATTTGCATCACGATTGTTCATAAGTTAATTATCTGTTGACCGAGAATTAGCCACATGCAAAAACTTTCACACTTCACCTGGTTTCGGTGATGTTATACACACCGATTTTCACATGATTGTGTCTAGAGACAAGAGTTTGAACTATGTTTTTGAAAGAGGGTCTGAAGATGTAGAAGGCATAACAAAACTATAATTAGTGGACATTTGAAAAAAAACTGACACCTCTTGCTGACATGTGGCTCCGAAGATAGACAATGTCGAAAGTATAACAAAACTCACTGTTCAAAATATCTTTCGATATTCCGATAAATCAGCCGATTTATCGCTTCTCAGTGTCTGACCGATAAGATAAATTGGCTGATATGGCGATAAATCAGCCGATATGCCGATAAATCGACCGATTTACCCCTTATCTTGGGTCGACCGATAAGTTCCCGATAAGCGATATCCCCAACATTGACAAAACTACAGTTGGTGGAAAGTTGCAAAAAAAAATTTCAGGTTGTTCGCTTTTCTTCGTTGGAAAATAAATTACACGACCAGCTCATTGATCGGTAACTTCCTACCAATTGTCAACACAAGCTAAAGTCCATACACTATTTTAGTACTTTTTTATGGGGTTCGTAGCAGAAAACAATAATTTTTCTAACTATCGTAACACCGAAACTAGCCAGGATCTATCTATCTAGTAATGCGGTAACGGAGAAGTCATCGGAAACATACCCTTGTAGACCGATAGCGGGAATTACGCTCCCGCACAAGCGTTGCCGATGAAGACGTACGTAGCCGACCTCAAGGTCGCGGAGAACTTGGCGCGACGAAGAAGAAGGAGACGCGGCGATGAAGAAGCTCCTAGTGCCGAACTCGTGAGAGAGCAGCACCTCCGAGTACTCGCACACGTACGGACCTTGACGATGACCTCCGTGCTCCCCGATCCAGCCGGAATAGCGGAAGCGAGAACTTTGGGTGGAAACCCGCAGCACAACGGTGTGCTGCGGTTTATAGGTCTCCCGTATACGCTGTCCAGACTTGGGACCGCGCACGTCGAGAGATGGGGAAGGAGGAATTGGACTAGGGAGAAGCCTGGGCCAACCGGAATTAATTCCTGAATTTTCTGTGTATTTTTCCAATTAATCCGGGTCCCTATTTATTGGAGGAAAAGGGTGTGCAACCTCCCTCAACTCTCCATGTGGGACTAAAGAGGAGAGGGGGTGGTGCGGCTGCCATCATGGGCCAGCCGCACCCCAAGCCCAGCCGCACCCCCTCTCAAGGGGGGGAACTTCCCCTCTTGGGCCCTAGGCCCATTTAGGTGTGCAGCCCCTTTTTCTCCTTTTTATTTATTATTAAATTAATATAAATATATAATTCCATAATTAATATATTTACATACTATTTAATCTCCCGTGACTCCGAAACAATTTCCGGATCACTCCGAACTTACTTCGGTCTCCCCGGAACTCTTCCGGTCTTCCCCGGAACTCTTCCGTTCTTGCCGGAACCTTTCCGAAACCTCCTATCTCTATACCTAAGCCACTCCGATGTTTCCAAAACGTTCTCCTAGCGTCGTCAAGACCTTAAGTGTGTTACCCTCGGTTCGAGAATACTCCGGACATGGTCGAGACCCTCTCGCCAATGACCGTCAGGGAGCCCTGGATGACTATGACGGCCCCCGTGCATTCTAGAATAAATCATCCTTGAATCATCTTTGAACCGTTAACATGATATGGTCATTCCCTTTGTTCGTTGATACTTCCTTGTCCGAGATACGATCGTCAACATCCGATGTTGTGTTTTATCTCGTTACCGACAAGGTTGCTTTACTCGTTCCCATGAAATTATATCTCAATGACCTAGTCATACGCTGCGCAGCTTTACAGATATAATCTCACCGAGTGGGCCCAGCATATCAATCCATCACACGGATGAACAAATCCCGCTCTTGATCACTCGCCCCGACTACTTCCTTCCAATACCCGAAAGTGTCACCCTTATTGTCGTGCGTATGAGACATGACGTTAGGTGCGATCAGCCGTATCTTTCAGAAGCAGCGACTTGATGTAATCTCACGGTCTAAGGAATAAGCTACCACGTTATAATCCTATTGCAGTGTTGAACTATCTGATACGATCCTAACTGCAATACTTTGGGTAATGTCCATCAAATTATTCTCCCAATAAAATGACTCCACCATCAACTGTTAATGCAATATGATCGGGAAATCACGATCATCCATTGACTGATGGACTAGTTTATCTAGAGGCTTAACTAGGGACTCTGGTTTGTTTACATACCACACGTGTATTAACAATTCCGATTAATACAGTTATAGCATGGTATAAAACTATTTATAAACTTAAAGAGATAATGCAATAAATCTTATTATTTATTTGCCTCTAGGGCATATCTCCAACAGTCTCCCACTTGCACTAGAGTACAAATACACTAGCTGCATTTTCTATACCAATCATACAACCTTATCTTTTATAAGTGTTTATGATAATGCTCGCTCGTGGAAGAGGTTTCCTTCGGCCTGAACCTTTCATAACCATAAGTTCTTTGCAAACCATTGATATCACCTTATTTGATATCATCATGTTATCTTAATAACAAATATACATATTTGGCAACTAAGTGAGACTTTTGTTTCCCTGCGCTTACTCTGATCCAATATCAGTTAATTGCATTAAACACACTCAGTTTTAGAGAATACCTTTTCTCTACCAACTCTATGTACTTTTGCAGTATCTTTATACTTCTATATTTACCTAAGTAGATCCTGACATTCTATTGTCAGCCTAATGCCTTTTAGTTTATCCTATAACGACTTGATCCTTATTTCTTTCTGTCATTTAGGTTGATCCTTTTAACACAACATTTGTTAAACTCATCATCCTTTACAGATTTGAAATAACCACATATCCTTAGTTTCTTTTAAACTATGAAGGATAATTTTGGTTCCACTAATAATGAATCACAAATTCATCTCAGCGCTTATTCTTCTTGTAAGAATACTAATCATATCTTTTCGAGTATATAATATGGTTAATATGCTGCCACCTTATCATGGCATAGAAGTGCAGCATATTTTACAACCATGATTACTTTATCCAGATTTACAAGGACCAATTCCTCGTTACGTCTTATTCTGACACATCAGAATCTAATCTGGAAAAACACCTCGACTTCTTTAAAATGATCTATTCAAAACAGATGCTCACATTTTAAACATATATGATTTTATCGTAATTCAATAATTACTTCTAATTCATTTTCCTAGTACCTATCTATTATATGTCATTTACATATAAACACCTGACTAAGCTCCCACTCAAAATGTCAATTACATTTGAGATTGTGTAACTTGTAATGCTCCCACTCAAAATGTCAAACACATTTCATATTGTGTAGCCCACAAGCTCCCACTTAACAATATGTCACTTACATATTATTCCGGTAAGCTGTCCTACTCCCACTTAAATTATACGGATATAATTTCCTTCGATATTTCGGTCATAACCGAAATCCTTGATCATGTATCAATTCGAAAATTCCAAATACGATGTATTATACTTGTTAATACAAATCCAAAAGACTTAGGCATGTCTACATCCAATGTAGTCAAAACAATTTTGATTTTGTCAAAGACATTCTTCATGACAAAATTAGCTTTATGTCCTTCTCACAGTTTCATTCTTTTCACACAACTTGTCATGTGAAAAATCAAGTAACCCTTTTACTTAATAAGATTCAAGCAACATTTACTAATACAATCTTGAATGCAACCTTTTGGATTTATGACTCTGTAGTCACAATTCGAATTTGGCATCACCCCAATTTCTTTGTATTTCGTAGGTATCCCTTGTTCTAGTAACAAGCTCATTAAATCATGAAATATTAATCTGTGACCGGACAGAAAATATTCTTTAATGCCTACTATTTATAAAAAGCTCCTTGCATGAAAACACCATGATCAAATATCATCATTTTTCATTTCCATTTGTGGAGTTTTGTTGTCGGATCAAATTCCAAACAATATTTCTCTCACAAATCGAGTAAGGTCAATTACCCCTTTTAAGCTTTTCTTTATTTCATATCCTTTCTTGAAACTTGTTTTCAATGAATCACCAAGTTAGCAATACTAGTTTTGCCCTTGTTGGTGTTTACCATATGAAAGATATATTCATTCCTATGAATATTTTACAAAGAACTATTTCGTACATAGTTTCGTATTATCATATAATCTATAAACCATGACACACAACTTATTGTCGTTCATACGAATTTTGGGTGAAGACTTCAAAATAGGGAGTTTACTAATTCTAACGGAAAAACCTTCTACGTGATTTCTAAAATATTAAGAGATGATTTTTAGGACTATACTTTATTCAAAATAGAGTATGATCATAATGTCTATATCAACATGTTTGATATAGCATCATAATTTTGTGAACCGAATTTCACAAGTCCTTTTGTGAACCGAATTTTCACAAACCTTCATGATAAAATAAATCTTTAAAATCCTTGCTATTATAATCTAATTACAATGACTTGATTTTACATCCTCCTTTTCTATCCGAAAAATCTTTCTTGATCAAATCAAATAATTTCAGATAATTGTATCTTTTAGTAAATACTTATTATTTACTTAGACATACAACAAAGGTTTCAATAATAATTTCCACTACACAATTTAATTTGACAATCATCTTGCATGATCTCAAATCAAATTTCTTCTCATATTGACTTATCAATATTTTTCAATCATCATGTCTCATTAGACATCACGCATGCAAATACACAAGATCAAAGTATCCAAAATATTTGCAATGATTAAAAATTCGGTAGTGCATTTTATTATTGACTTAGGATATTTATTTTAACATTCAAATCCACTTTGCTATCAAAAAGATTAATGCATGAATAACTTATTCATAATCGAAATATGATCATAAGAAAACTTTATTCATAATAAAACAACTTGCTTGTCTCTTACAAATATGAATAACTTGTCTCATCGAATATAAGACATACTTATTACAATCACTCTCAAATTCGACTACAAAACTCTTATTCAAAACTACTAATCAAAACTTGATAACTATGGGCGTGAAACTCCTTGGCCATCAACTACTTTGCCTTGCCATCATTCCGCAAGATCATGTCGTACTCTGCATCTATCTTGTTATATTCTGGTGCTGTTTCAATAAAACAGACATAAGTATCAAATACTTTAATATCAACAAGTGTAAGAAATAACAATTATAACTTTGTATATCAAATATACCTTGCGTGTCATCTATTTCTCCTTCGATGGGTTCCACCTCCACATCTTTGATTTCGACCAGGAAATCATTGAAGAGGAGGAAATCACTCTTAAGTATATACTCATCGACAAGCTCCTCATAGCTAGGAGGTAGAGAACGCAACACCGCCTGTATTGCAAAAGTATCCGCCATCCAGTAATCGCATGTGTGTGTGAGATCATCGTGAATGTCAAACATCTTACACAAATGTGTCTCCAAGCAGGTATGTTCTTCCATCTTGAGTGAAAGAAACTTGTCCAGCTGCTTGTACTGCTCTTGCTTCATTCGGTTCAAGAACCGAACTTTAAGAGCACCTATCATCACAGCGGGTTCCATATGGCGAAACTCATTTTTCAGCTCATGATCCATGCAGACATACATCGTGATCTGAACACTCCTCCAGACCTCACGACGCTGACGAAAATCCTCTTTCGCCTCTGCACTTGCGGAGTCTCCTGGTTTATCTCCTAACAATTCTCCTATCACGTAAGAAATGTCGTTCTGGTAGAGGACGTCTTTCAGGTTTCTGTACCACGTCATGAAGTTGGATCCATCGTTCCGGAGATTTCCTTTTCTAATAAAATGGTTGAACTCAAGACTTTCTTCCTTAGGATAAGGCATGATCTACAAAGATAATTTGCAAAGACTAGGTAAGGCTAAGTTTATAATATTTTGAGTTTACTTTAATAATCATATTATCAAACACACTCCACTAAGAGAATTATCCCTAAAACTGTCTTAGTGATTACACGATCCCAATCCATTAAATTACCCCCTTCGATCGGGCGGGCAACGTAACTTCAGAGGTAGGCAACGAATTACCAATCGCAACAATCATGCGACTCATGCTCGATCTTTCGATCACCCGTGTTCCGAGGCCATATACTGGTATATGCTAGGCTCGCCAATTTAACCTTAGTGTTTTCGCGTGTGCAACGTGGCTTACACCCACTGTATGCGAACGAAGAGACGAGTGTAGATGAAAAGGATCGAAACCCTGAACAACGTACCCCGTAACGTAGAACTTTATTGGTGGTGCACACTAAGGCAGAACACAATTTTGGTATTAAATTAGGGATCATCCTATTACGGCTACCGTTGTATATCTTTATATAAGCACTCAAATAGGATGCAAACACACAACGAACAATATCAAAATAATGTAATGAAGTGCGATATGACATGGCCGTCGCGCCTCGGCCTTCACGGCGCGCCTCCAATGGTGCTCCGAGTCTACGGTGCCACCTTTGCCTCCGATAACATAAAACTTACCGTGACCATGTCATATGTAAAATAGCCCCACTGCAAAACAAAGTTAGACGCTCTACTTTTATCCTTTTGCAATTTTACGTGGCTGCTAGGGCTTTCGTGAAGAACCGTTTCTTACCTACGAACATACAACCACAACAGCGATTAAGTAATTGTCTCTATTACACCCTTTTCAGGGCCCTCCATTGAAAATGCCATGCCGTCTAAAGAGAGAGAGACAGACACCCGCTAGCCGCATATATGGTACAAGCCATATGTTAGTTGCGGAACCAGTCTCGCGTAAGCGTACGCGTAAGGTCGGTCCGGGCCGCTTCATCAACTCAATGCCAACAACATTAGCAAGTGCACGCGAGAGGGTAACAATTATAGAATCGATGCCCACATTCAACATGTGTTCTAACCGTACCAACAATACTACGCATAGATCGGCTCTGATACCACTGATGGGGTTCGTAGCAGAAAACAATAATTTTTCTAACTATCGCAACACCGAAACTAGCCAGGATCTATCTATCTAGTAATGCGGTAACGGAGAAGTCATCGGAAACATACCCTTGTAGACCGATAGCGGGAATTACGCTCCCGCACAAGCGTTGCCGATGAAGACGTACGTAGCCGACCTCAAGGTCGCGGAGAACTTGGCGCGACGAAGAAGAAGGAGACGCGGCGATGAAGAAGCTCCTAGTGCCGAACTCGTGAGAGAGCAGCACCTCCGAGTACTCGCACACGTATGGACCTTAACGATGACCTCCGTGCTCCCCGATCCAGCCGGAATAGCGGAAGCGAGAACTTTGGGTGGAACCCGCAGCACAACGGTGTGCTGCGATTTATAGGTCTCCCGTATACGCTGTCCAGACTTGGGACCGCGCACGTCGAGAGATGGGGAGGGAGGAATTGGACTAGGGAGAAGCCTGGGCCAACCGGAATTAATTCCTGAATTTTCTGTGTATTTTTCCAATTAATCCGGGTCCCTATTTATTGGAGGAAAAGGGTGTGCAACTTCCCTCAACTCTCCATGTCGTGGGGTAGATAACACGGCAGATGCTACTTTGGGGTAGCTTGAGTTGATGGGCAAGGCGACACTAGCGTCTGGGAGATTGTTTAGCATTGCAGGGACAAAAGGTTTACCCAGGTTCGGCCTCTCCATTGGAGATAAAGACCTACTTCCTGCTATCTTGTTATTGATCTCGATCTCGATAACCCGGCTACGACAACAGAGCCGGATCTCGATCTAGGTTACAAGGTGGTGTTGTTTCTCTCGGTGGTTCTCTCGCCTAAGCTTGGATCGTAAAGTTCTCCCTTAACTAGGGCTCAGGAACCGGCTTATATAGACTACCGGGTCTCCTGGCACTTTACAATACGAACCCGGGCTCTACCCAGACTCGGAATCCTACTCTAGCTCTTCTGGCCTTCGTATCCTCCAAGTCACGAACCGCCTCTGGTCTTCTAGAAACTTCCCTTCCTGAACCGGGTTACCGCCAAAGCCTCTGGCCCAGCAACATAACCCGGCCCATGCTGATGGTTAGCTGGCCTGGCCGGGCCTCCTGCCTGGCGGGTCATGCTTCCCTCTTCATGGGCCTACCGGGTTATCATCCCCCCATCAGTAGCCCCCAGATTAACCTGGTTGCCAGGTTGGCATGCTCGGCTTCTTATTCTTGAATATTACTTCTTTGAACAGAGCTGATATCCTGGCCAGCCGGGTTAATCACCTGAAACATAAGACAACAATAACAAGTCTAACATTAGACATGCCTCTTTTCTCCTTTACTTGGCCAGTTTCTTTGGCGGTTCGCGCCGTAACCCGGTTAACCCTTGCCGGGTTCCGACGCCCGGGTTTCACTTTCAGCACTTAGCGAAAACTATCTCCCAACTATAACTCCATCCTTATCCATTTAATCGCGATCTTATCATTTAATACTCCGTAATTATCTCATTCTGTTTGTCGTTGACTTTTAGTCAAAGATCCTTATCTCTTCACTTTTTACCACAACACCCCTAGGGTTTTCACTGCGCCTATAAATAGAAGGCCAGGAGACACCACGGTCATTTTTCCCCACCGAGTTCTTCTTCTTCCTCGCGCGCGCACTGTAGCAGCTGCGGATCCAATCTCAAATCGAGCTTCTCAATCTCCTGCAAGAAGATCTACAGGTGCGTTTATCCCACACATCCGTGCTCCGCACTTGATTTCTACTTGAATCTCGTCCAGATTTGCTTCGCATTTCCCTCTCCACGTATCCACATCTAGAACTAGGGTTTCACATCTCCATTGTTGCGCTCAGAGAACCTCGAAGCTCCCAGCCATGGTGAAGGACAAAGCCAAGGCCGGAGCTCCCCGCGCGGCGAAGAAGCTCGCGAAGAAGCCCCACAGCGCCACGCCGGTGCATCTGGCTCCGCCGCCCCGCTGCTACTCAGGTCAACTGGACCAAATCCACAGTGACGACCTTGATGCTGCAGGAATATGTGAATTGCGGCGAGCTCCCTCCAAAGGATGAGATCCAATGGCGTGCTGCTGGAGAAGAAATCCGCCCCAGCCCCAAGGAAGGTGAAGTGGTGGTTTTCCTCGACCACGTTCAGCGCGGCCTTCGCCCCCCGGGTTCCCTGTTTTTTCGCCGGGTCTTGAAGTACTACGGCCTTAGGCCTCAAGACATCGCGCCCAACTCCATGCTGAACATCAGTAACTATGTGGTGTTCTGCGAAGATTATTTGCAAATGGCTCCAAGCCTCGAGCTGTTCCTCGAGTTTTCTACTGCAACCCCTCCGCAAGGATCAAGTACTTCCATATGGGGGAGTTGCAATCCAGCGCCGAAGGGAGTGCGATTTCCCGGCTCTCCTTCTAGCCAGCCACCCCAAGGGGTGGCAAAACTCATATTTTTACTGTCAAGACACCTCTCCAGAATCTGACGATGCCCGTTACCCGGCTTTCCGAAACTCGGGTTTAACATATGACGCCAAGATGAACAGTTATGCGATGACGCCGAGCGGGTCAAGCTCGAGCCCATTCTTCGCCGGGCCAGAGCTTTACTCGCCCATGGTCTCAAGGGAACAGATCTGGTCAAGTGCTGGATCGGTTGGTTCATCCAGCCACTCAGCATCAGGACCCGGCTAATTTGCCAGTACACTGGCGAAACCACAGACAATATGCGTTACTCAGAGATGACGCTCACTGATGATCAACTTGTGAAGAATGCCAAGAGACTACTTGGCGAGAAGAAAGACGCCATTGCACTGAACGGGCTCGCCCCATTTAGTGCCAAGAACAAACCCCCCACGGTAAACTAACACTCAATCCATCTTGTTTACTTTAACCCGGCAAACTCATCCATAGACTGTTATTTATCGTGACTGCTTTTTCTCAGGACTCCAAATGGTGGAGCGTGGATTTTACCCCAACATCCTCTCCTGACGGAGAGGACACAGAAAGTGAAGACGATGAAGAAGAAGAAGGTGAGCTTGACTCCGTAGGCCGGCTCTTCCTCCAGTTGATTAACAACGAAGTCCCCAACAAGGACACCTCTACTGACAACCCGGCAAATTTTATTCCAGGCCCCACAGACCCGGCTTCTGACGTAGCGCCGGGTCCCCAAGTTACTGCAGCTCCAACTCAGAAGAGGACCCGGGCCACCATTGCCAAGGTACCACATTCTCTTTTCTCAATCTTCATGATGAACTCATCTTAAACTTAAGCACAATCACAGGAAAAGGAGGCTGAGAAGGAGGCTGAGGCGAACAAGAGACGCCGAACCCGGTCTTCTACAAGCGAAGCTTCCCTGAGCCCAGGTATCCCTCAACGCTCTTTATCAAGCTGGGCCAAATCCATCCAGAAGACGCCCAGCAAACAGTTCCCTTTAGCTGGCAAGATCCGGGTTCCTAAACCATCTCGTTTGTCAGATTCTTCCTCGGATGGTGTTAGCACACCCGAGGATTTCCCGATCAACACCGGGTTAGAAATACTTCTCTATCTTTTCCATACCTTTATACTTCACTGTCCCATTCTTATTAACTAAGACATTATTTTGTTCCAGTGCCAGGGCTTTTATGGAAGAAGACCCGGAATCTCCTCCCGCGGCATCCCCTCCTCCAGCAACCACAGACCTTCTCCTATGGAGGCACATAGAGGAACCAGAGGACAAGGACGAGCCAAGGGAGCAAGCAACCCCCGCGGCTTCTCCAAAAAATGTTGTTGACCCGGTACCAGAATCCTCGCCAGCTGCTCACTCGCCCGGGTTAGGCTCTGGGACAAAGAAGATGAAGTGCAGGTTACTGGGACCCGGCACGTTCCAGTACAAAGTGCTCCTGAGACTCTGGCCAAGGTGCCAGCCCCAGATGCTGACCCGGCAACCCTGCCAAGAACAAGAACCCGGCTTCCTCCTCAAACTCACCGGCTCTGGACACCATGTCTGTTCCAGCACTTTGCGATGAATATTTTTCTCGCCTAGCTCAACACAAGACCCTGGAGACAGAACTGGTCGCCCTGATCCAAAAACGATATCAGGTACCCATTTTTACTTCTTGCCTATATATTTTCTTGCATAACTATACCCTGAGTAGCCCCCAAGCTCTAAGTTCATCACTTGTGATGAGCTTGGTGCTTTCAATATGCATTCCTTAGGTAAAAACTTCAAACCTGTAGCCCCCAAGTGCCGGGTTGTCTGTTTACAGCAACCTGGGACTAAAAAACTTCCATCATTTAAAACTTACTTTCACATGAAACTTTGAACACTGTAGCCCCCAAGTGCCGGGTTGCGTGCCTGCAGCAACCTGGGACTTCTTTATTACTGAAAATTGAACTTCAAACTGAGTAGCCCCCAAGTGCCGGGTTAGCTGTCCACAGCTACCTGGGACTTACAGTTAGCAAATTTTCAAACTTTTTGCGCATGTAGCCCCCAAGTGCCGGGTTGCACGCCTGCGGCGACCTGGGACTAACATAATTTTTTGCATCTTAACAGGAAGACCATGCCAAGGCCCAGGCTGAGATTACCCGGCTCTGATGCTGCCAAATGAATCTGAGACCCGGGCTAACCACTCAGCTCAACTCCAGGCCTTGGAGAAAAGATTACTGCCTGACACAAGAAAACTCCGATCTGAAGAAGGACATGCAGGAGAACGAGGAGAACTTCCAGGAGCAACAGGAGACCCTGCAGAAGCAGCTGGATGAAACCAACAACGAGCTGACCCGGCTAAAAAGAATGATCACCTCAATGGTTGAATCTTTAGTGGGTAAGCACTACTCCCTTGAATTTCAACCTAAACTGATCAAACAGACCCGGTTTTTGAAATTTCATTACTCCACTTTTTCTTACACAGGCCCTCGTGATGGTAACCTCCGCAAAACCGCTGCAGAGAAGATCAAATGCATGTACACGCTGACCCGTCAGCTGTACTTTGGCAGCTGCGAGGTCATCAAAGCCGCTAGGCTCTGGGAGAACCCGCCAAGCAAGTACACTGAAGTCCTTGGGCATCTGTCAACAATGCCGCAATGGATCCATCTGCTCAAGAGATCAGCTTGCAGGGCCGGGGTGATGCGAGGTCTTGCCTTGGCAAAGGCCTACCATCCCCAGCTAAACCCGGCTCCACTGAAGAAGGGCTTTCCTCAGTTTGACACTGATGGCAAGGAGTTCGATAAGAAGTGCTATGCCCGGGTTGTGAAGCAAACCCGGCATGTTGCCACTGTTATTGCCAGCAAGATGAAGCTCACCACCTTACAGCTTGGATATAATGAGAATGATGAAGAGATCATGGATGACGAGCCACAACGCGTCGATCTCCTCCAAAGCTATAAGGATTCTATTGACCCGGCAAAGAATGCTCCTGGTACCTCCACTGCTCCCAGCTCCTCTACGCCAGTTATTCCTCCTCCGTCACGGGCGATAGCTGAAGAAGATGATGAAAACTTCTTCCAGCCACTTCGAAAAATCACCCGGCGCAAGACCAAGGCCAAAGAAACCGACGAGACCAAGGAGCCAGAGGCTAACCCGGCGGCCGCCGAAGAAGAAGAAGACCCGGCAAAGACCGTCGAAGATCAACCAACCGGCTCTCCTCCCCGTGACCCGGCTCCTGAAGCCAAAGCGTGAAAACTTACGCAGATGCTGTTATCTCTGCAAGAAAACAATCTCTATTCGGCCCTTTGGGCGCTTATTGTAATAACTTTTGCACTGTCTGCCTATGCCTGTGATGGTGCCCTATGCACCTGATGAAACTTTATGCTATTCTCAAACTTTTGCTATGAAATATGCCTCTTCTGTGGTTTTGATGACCCTTTTGATTTCTTTAACTGTGAGCCGGCTTTCGCATGGATACCCTGTCGCTACTTCTCTGAGAAAAACAGGGTCGAACCAAGTCCCAATGGGCTTCATGGTTGATTGAATTTCCAGGTGAGCAATCAGGCCATAAAATTGCGAGTCACATCAGCTCAACAGCAAGATAACCAAGAATAAACTAGTGGCATAAAGCCGGGTCTTGGGATTGCAGCGCAAACTATTGTAGTAGGAGCCCCCAAGACCTGGATCAATGTTTATAAAGTAATGGCTTAACTATGCAACATTACCCCATTGATCCTCATACTGGTGGGACACGCTCTCGGGCGTCCTCAAAGATAACTATGCACTTATTCTTATGACAAAAACATAAACAAATAAAACATAAACTTCTCCTTCATACCTCTGAATCCAAAGTTATGGATACTGTAACGAAAACTGCACAGCCGGGTCACGAAACATCGAGACCCGGATGACCGTGAAAAGCCGGGTCTTGGGCGAGCCCCCAAGGCCAAACTTAACCATAGAGCTATGCAACACTACTTATCAAACATCAAAAAAGGAACAAAAAGGACACAAATTTTGTTCAACCTTCACTTTATTGATAGAAAAGGTTAGGTCAGCAAGCCGCCTCATTAAAAACCTTCCAGTCCCCTTAGGTACCCTGGTAAGGAAAAGAGCGCGTCTGAAACCTGCTGCCTGTTACATCGTGTTTTACATCATATCTCTTTCTCATGCTAAGTATAATATGGGCGCAGCTGCGCAATATTCCATGGCCTCTCACGCTCTTCCAATGAAAAGGTAGAGTGCGATGTGTCATTACAGACTCGGACTTTTCTCTTGCATCCACCAAATAATATGAACCATTGTTCAATTTCTTGCTTATGATGAAGGGCCCTTCCCAAGGGGGAGATAGCTTGTGCATCCCTTCTCTGGATTGCACCCATCGTAGCACTAAATCTCCCTCCTGGAAAGTGCGAGTTTTAACCCGGCGACTATGATACCGCCTCAAATCTTGCTGATATACTGCTGATCTCTCCAGTGCTTGTTCTCTAGCTCCTCAAGCAGGTCCACAGCATCCTGCCGGGTCTGCTCATTTTCTGTTTCAACATAAGCCGCCACGCGAGGCGAGTCATGAATTATATCACTTGGCAAAACTGCCTCTGCCCCATACACCATAAAGAAAGGGGTCATCTTTGTGGATCTGTTTGGTGTTGTGTTGATTCCCCAAACTACTGATGGCAACTCCTCAACCCACGCTCCAGCAGCTCTGAGACACGGAACCCGGAGACGTGGTTTCAAACCTCGAAGTAACTCCTGATTTGCTCGTTCTACTTGTCCATTGGCCTGTGGATGAGCAACTGAAGCAACGTCTAAACGTATACCCTGATTTCCACAAAACTTTGCCATCTCACCAAGGGACATGTTAGTACCATTATCTGTGATGATACTATGAGGATACCCAAACCTGTGTATGATCTGCTTCAAAAACTTGACCGCTGTAGCTGCTTCACAATTAGTAACAGGCATCACCTCAACCCACTTTGTAAACTTATCAATGGCAACCAAGAGGTGGGTTTTCTTGCAAGGAGACATGCTAAAAGGACCCACCATATCAAGCCCCCAAACTGCAAAGGGCCAAGTCAAAGGTATTGTTCGCAACTCCTGAGCCGGCACATGAATTTGCCGTGCATATCTTTGGCAACCATCACATCTACTCACCAAGCGTTCTGCGTCTGCCTGAGCTGTGAGCCAGAAGAAGCCGTGTCTGAAAGCTTTTGCTACTAAAGACCTTGTTGAAGCATGATGACCACAATCTCCCTCGTGAATCTCTTTCAAAATTTGCCGGCCCTCCTTTCCAGACACACATCTCTGAAATACTCCAGAAACACTTCTCTTATATAACTCGCCATCAATAACTACGTATGCCTTAGCTCGGCGCACAATTTGCCGGGATATAACTTCCTGCTCTGGCAGCTCTCCACGCAAAAGATACGCCAAATAAGGTTCTGTCCACTCTGGAATTTCATGAGTTGCTGCTACCAATTGCGAATCCGGGTCTTCCTGACCCGCCAATTCCTCTACGCCCTGAGGCTTAACTGATGGAGTCCATAGCTCGTCCAAGAAAACGTTAGGTGGAACCGGCTCTCTGCGTGAGCCGAGTCTTGACAAAGCATCTGCAGCATCATTTTTCCTGCGGTCAATATGATCCACCTGATAGCCTGAGAAAAACCCGGCTACCCTGTCCACCTCTCTCCTGTAAGCCGCCATTGTTGCATCTTTTCTATCCCATGTTCCTGAAACTTGCTGTGCCACTAGATCTGAATCCCCATAACAATTAATATGCTTGATGCTCATCTCCTTTGCCATACGCAAACCATGTAACAAAGCCTCATATTCCGCCACATTGTTAGAGCAATCAAAGTGAATTTGCAAAACATAGCTCAGCTTATCACCCTTGGGAGAAGTTAACACAACTCCAGCTCCTGAACCTTGTGCCTGCTTAGACCCGTCAAAGTGCATAACCCAAGGTTTGAGACCCGGCGCAAGAGGTGGTGCACTCAACTGTGTCCAATCATTAAGAAAATCCGCCAATGCCTGCGATTTGATAGCTGTACGAGGCACATAGTCAATGTGGTAAGGCCCCATCTCTATTGCCCACTTGGCAATTCTTCCTGTAGCTTCTGAATTCCTGATAATATCTGCTAAGGGTATTGAACTCACCACTGTGATTGGATGCTCCTGAAAATATGGCTTCAACTTTCTGCTTGCCATGAAAACACCAAATACTAGCTTCTGCCAATGCGGATAGCGCTGCTTTGCTTCTGATAACACCTCACTAACATAATAAACCGGCCTCTGAACCGGGTTTTCCTTGCCTTCCTCCTTACGCTCGACCACCACCACAGCACTCACAGCTTGAGGCCCGGCAGCGACGTATAACACATGGGTTCCTTGGGACCCGGGGCCGCCAGAACTGGCGCTTTTGATAATTGTTTCTTCAGAGCTTCAAATGCCTCGTCTGCTTCCTGATTCCACACAAAATTGTCTGTTTTCTTAGTAACTTGTATAAAGGTATTGCTTTTTCTCCGAGCCGGGATATAAACCGGCTTAGCGCAGCCACACATCCTGTCAACTTCTGAACATCTGCCAATTCCTCAGGTTTTTTCAAACTTTGGATGGCTCTGATTTTTTCCGGGTTTGCCTCAATTCCACGCTCTGACACAATGAAACCGAGCAATTTCCCGCTGGAACTCCAAACACGCACTTTGTAGGATTGAGCTTCATCTTGTACTTCCTCAAATTTTTGAATGTTTCTGTAAGGTCGCTGATAAATGACCCGGCTTTTTCTGACTTGATCACCACATCATCCACATAAGCATGCACATTGCGCCCAATCTGATCATGAAAACAATTTTGAATGCACCTCTGATAAGTTGCTCCTGCGTTCTTCAACCCAAAAGTCATGGTTTTGTAGCAAAAAGCACCAAAGGGGTGATGAACGATGTCTTTTCCCAATCCTGCCTGTTAGCTTGATCTGATGATAACCTGAATATGCGTCCAGAAAACACAAGAGCTCTGATGGGGGGATGATACCCGGTAGGCCCATGAAGAGGGAAGCATGACCCGCCAGGCAGGAGGCCCCGCCAGGCCAGCTAACCATCAGCATGGGCCGGGTTATGTTGCTGGGCCAGAGGCTTTGGCGGTAACCCGGTTCAGGAAGGGAAGTTTCTAGAAGACCAGAGGCGTTAGTGACTTGGAGGATACGGAGGCTAGAAGAGCTAGAATAGGATTCCGAGTCTGGGGAGAGCCCGGGTTCGTATTGTAAAGTGCCAGGAGACCCGGTAGTCTATATAACCGGTCCCTGAGCCCTAGTTGAGAGAGAACTTTACGATCCAAGCTTAGGCGAGAGAACCACCGAGAGAAACACCACAACCGTGTAACCTAGATCGAGATCCGGCTCTGTTGTCGTAGCCGGGTTATCGAGATCGAGATCAATAACAAGATAGCAGGAAGTAGGTCTTATCTCCAATGGAGAGGCCGAACCTGGGTAAACCTTTTGTCCCTGCAATGCTAAACAATCTCCCAGACGCTAGTGTCGCCTTGCCCATCAACTCAAGCTACCCCAAAGTAGCATCTGCCGTGTTATCTACCCCACGACAGTTGGCGCCGTCTGTGGGAACCGCGTCCAAAGGTGTCACCATCATGGGAGAAGCAAAGCAAGGAGTAGAGAACTATGTTTTCGGCGAGATCACCCTCAATTCACAAGGAGAGCCCATCGTTGATGATTTTGGCTGGGGCCGGAATCAGATCTACTTGAATCAGTGATGATTCCAATTGGCAAGTTTAACGTTTTTGTTGGTATGATTGCAACTAGATCTGCTAGTGATGGAGACTATGAATCTGTGTCAGGATCTGCCACAGTTGTTCAATCTGATGGAGAAGAATCAGTTGGTACGGCTGAAGGAGAGCTGCCCCTGGACGTGCACGAGGAGAGATCGGGAAACCCGGCTCCAGTCCCGGGTGATGTGGGGACTATGCAGATTCAGAATCGATCCTGCCCTTGTTCGAGGGCCGGTTCGGATATGGAGTAGAAGAGGACGAAGAGGAGCAAGAGTCCGTTCCAAGCCCGGTTAGGAGGGTGGCGGTTTACACTGCTCCTTCAATCAACGCGGGGGCATCGCCGTCAACGGTTGTAACACCAGCTTTTACCCCGGGTCAGCAGCAGCAACAATTGCCACCAGTGTTGGAGCTGGCGGGCCAAAGGGTTGATGGAGACCCGCTTCGGTATCAGAGGAAAGTGAAAACACGGCGCGTTACAGGAATAGCTTCGGTTTTCTCAATAACCGAGCTCAGGGTGAGGAAAGAAACAATGCAACTGGGACCCGGGCCATGTTTAACAATGGCCTGGTCTTAGATCCAACCGCACTTACGAGGATTGTTACTCCAGAGAACGCAGCAGCAAGAGCTATAGAATTGGATACTGCACGCCGGGCCTTGGAGCAGGTACGCAGAGACACGATGGCAGAAAAAGAAGATATGGAGATTAGGCGAAAGCAATTAGAGGATGAGGAAAATCGTCTCAATGAGATGACCAGGGCGCACAGGAGGAGGCACCAGAGCCGCTGGCCCCTGGAGAAAATGCTATAAACCCAACAGTACTGTTTAGGACCCCAGAAGATCAACCAGTTGGTGTAACCCAGGTGGCTCCAGTTAGGCAAATATAGAACCAGACAGAGGAACAGGAGCAGCTGGGTTGCAGTTGCAGCGGCGCCGGGTCTTCTCGCTGGGGGAGCCAGGGGAAATCCGGGTCTGCCGCCCAGGACACCAAGGTTTCATACGCCGGCGGGTCACTATTCCAATCCAGCAGATAACGTATACGCCGCAACTTTGGCACTAGATCGTATTCCATTAGGAGACTCGCCAGCAGAGGTTGAAGCTCGGCGTGCCATTGATATGTTACGCACTGCGGTTGCTCAGCAAGTTCAGTACTCAAAAGAGAAAAGTGCGCTTCACTCTACAATATCGTAGCAAGAGTCGCCATGGGGGAAACCCGCCATTGGCCGGGTTTGCCGCGGCACAGCAGCAAAACCCGCCCCAGCAGAACCAAAACCAGAATAATCAGCAGTATCAACCCCCCCTGCAATTTCTGTGGCTCAGCAGATAGTCAATAGATCGCGGGAGGAAGGAGTGCAGCTAATGCAAACCCGGCAGTACCAGCAGCTGGAGCACCACAAGGAGGACCGGGTCCCGTGCCAGCAGCATCTGCAAGTTCGGGGTAACATTAATCTTTTAGCAAGTTCTTCCACTTTGGCGGGTCCCAAGTGTCTTTCAGATGCCATTAGAGCAGAGCCTTTCCCTGAGAAGTTCAAGGAGCCAAGCAAGATTGCCAATTATGAGCCGAGCACAGACCCGGCGAGTTGGTTGAGCAGTTATGAGATGGCAATGTGTATACGCAATGCCACAGAGAACGTTTGTGCAAAGTATATGTATTTGATGATGAGTGATGGTGCAGCAAAGTTGTGGTTCAAGAATCTGCCAGAAAATCTATCAATTCTTGGGATGAGCTGAAAACAATTTTCATCAAGCACTTTCAGGGCACGTGCAAGCGTTTATTTTCCATTGAAGATCTTGATCGTTGCGTACAGGAGGGCGAGTCAGCTCGTCACTGGATGGGCCGGGTCACGGAGATCCTGCACTCTTCATCAGGTATCGAGCCCAAGGATGCAATTTCATCGATGGAGAAAACTTGCAAGTACGCTCCCTTGGTGCAGAAGCTGGGTCGCATGAAGGAAGGACACCGGGTTAAGCCCGTTACTATGGCAGAGTTGATGGATGCGTGCAACAGACATGCAGCCACGGACAAAACCCAGGATGATAGTGAGGAAGAAAAAGGGAAAGGTGCTGCGAACAATGGAGGAAAGAACAATGGCCCGGGAAACAATAACAACAGCAATCAGAACCAGCACAAGCGTGGGCATCAGGAAGGAAACTCAGAGCTAGTTGCAAATGCAAATGCCGGTTTCAGAGGCAAAGGATGGATGGGAATTATCAGGAAAAAGAATGGAAAAAGAGGTTATCAGGAAAACAGAGGTTATCAGGGAAATAATGGGAGTTATGGTGGTGGAAATAGTTATCAAGGAACGCCCAATGAGCACTGAAGAGGCCTTCAGGATGCCGTGTCCTCGTCATAGCAAGAACGGCAGACCTGCCAATCATTCATTGGCCCAGTGTGGATTTGAACAGGTGGAAAAACAATGAGATTCAACGAGCTCTGCAAGGAGCAAACAGGAGTGGAGGACCCGGCCCGAGTGCTAACCCGGCTGCGGGACCTCTAACTGGAGCAAAACGGGTACCAACTGGAAATACAGGACCCGGCCAAAACAGGCAATCAGGGTGGATTCTCGAACCAGCCGAGGCAACTTGGCCAATATCATATATATACTAGTGGCACGACCAAGAGAAAGAAAGATAGTCAAAAGGGCAGTTAATTCAGTGGCTGTAGGGGTACCAAGGTATTTGAGATGGTCAGAGCATACTATTACTTGGAGCAGAGCAGATCACCCGGACGTGGTGGACCCGGGTCTGCTTGCGTTAGTTGTGGCTCCTCAAGTTCATGGCTTTGAGTTAAAGAAGGTTTTGATGGACGGTGGCAGTAGCATTAACATCTTGTACTGGGAAACATTTATGCGTATGGGTCTGAAGGAGTCACAGTTGCAGAAAACATCAACAATATTTCATGGTATAGTTCCTGGGAATCTGCTACACCTGAGGGAAAAATTTCATTAGAGGTTGCTTTTGGCGAGTCTATCCATAACTTCAGATCAGAGTGGCTCACCTTTGAGGTGGTGAAATTTCCAAGTCCTTATCATGCGTTGTTTGGAAGGCCGGCCTTTGCCAAGTTCATGGCGAGGCCGTGTTATGTGTACTTGCAGTTGAAGATGCCGGGTCCCAAGGGGATCATCACTGTTCATGGTAACAGAGAAATTGCAGCAGAATGTGACGAGGGAGATGCAGCCCTGGCAGAGCGAACTTGTGCTAGAGAGGAGTTGAAAGCTTACAGGTCTAATCTTGACCCGCAGGATAACAAGGCGCTCAAAAAACCAACAACAGAAGATGACAGGGCAAAGTTTAAAGCAGCAAAGGATACTAAGATGGTGGATTTTGTGCCTGGGGATTCCTCCAAGCAGTTCGCCATAGGGACCAGCCTAACTGATAAATAGGAAAGCGCGCTCATCGAGTTCATCCGTGAGAATCGGGATGTTTTTGCGTGGACACCTAGTGACATGCCAGGCATTCCGACTGAACTCGCTGAGCACCGTTTACATGTTGATCCAAAGGCAAGGCCGGTGGGTGAAACAAGGTTTGAGAAAAATGAACGCAGAGAGAAGAAAAGCTATAGGAGAGGAGATAGCCCGGTTGGAAGCCGGCTTTATCATGGAGGTTTTCCACCCAGAGTGGTTGGCTAACCCGGTTTTGGTTCTGAAGAAAAATAACGAGTGGAGGATGTGTATTGATTTTACAAGTCTCAACAAACATTGTCCAAAAGACCCGTTCGCACTGCCGCGCATCGACCAAATTGTTGACGCAGTGGCAGGCAGCGAGCTCTTGTGTTTTCTGGACGCATATTCAGGTTATCATCAGATCAAGCTAACAGGCAGGATTGGGAAAAGACATCGTTCATCACCCCTTTTGGTGCTTTTTGCTACAAAACCATGACTTTTGGGTTGAAGAACGCAGGAGCAACTTATCAGAGGTGCATTCAAAATTGTTTTCATGATCAGATTGGGCGCAATGTGCATGCTTATGTGGATGATGTGGTGATCAAGTCAGAAAAAGCCGGGTCATTTATCAGCGACCTTACAGAAACATTCAAAAATTTGAGGAAGTACAAGATGAAGCTAATCCTACAAAGTGCGTGTTTGGAGTTCCAGCGGGAAAATTGCTCGGTTTCATTGTGTCAGAGCGTGGAATTGAGGCAAACCCGGAAAAAATCAGAGCCATCCAAGTTTGAAAAAACCTGAGGAATTGGCAGATGTTCAGAAGTTGACAGGATGTGTGGCTGCGCTAAGCCGGTTTATATCCCGGCTCGGAGAAAAAGCAATACCTTTATACAAGTTACTAAAGAAAACAGACAATTTTGTGTGGAATCAGGAAGCAGACGAGGCATTTGAAGCTCTGAAGAAACAATTATCAAAAGCGCCAGTTCTGGCGGCCCCGGGTCCCAAGGAACCCATGCTTTATACGTCGCTGCCGGGCCTCAAGCTGTGAGTGCTGTGTGGTGGTGGTCGAGCGTAAGGAGGAAGGCAAGGAAAACCCGGTTCAGAGGCCGGTTTATTATGTTAGTGAGGTGTTATCAGAAGCAAAGCAGCGCTATCCGCATTGGCAGAAGCTAGTATTTGGTGTTTTCATGGCAAGCAGAAAGTTGAAGCCATATTTTCAGGAGCATCCAATCACAGTGGTGAGTTCAATACCCTTAGCAGATATTATCAGGAATTCAGAAGCTACAGGAAGAATTGCCAAGTGGGCAATAGAGATGGGGCCTTACCACATTGACTATGTGCCTCGTACAGCTATCAAATCGCAGGCATTGGCGGATTTTCTTAATGATTGGACACAGTTGAGTGCACCACCCTCTTGCGCCGGGTCTCAAACCTTGGGTTATGCACTTTGACGGGTCTAAGCAGGCACAAGGTTCAGGAGCTGGAGTTGTGTTAACTTCTCCCAAGGGTGATAAGCTGAGCTATGTTTTGCAAATTCACTTTGATTGCTCTAACAATGTGGCGGAATATGAGGCTTTGTTACATGGTTTGCGTATGGCAAAGGAGATGAGCATCAAGCATATTAATTGTTATGGGGATTCAGATCTAGTGGCACAGCAAGTTTCAGGAACATGGGATAGAAAAGATGCAACAATGGCGGCTTACAGAGAGAGGTGGACAGGGTAGCCGGGTTTTTCTCAGGCTATCAGGTGGATCATATTGACCGCAGGAAAAATGATGCTGCAGATGCTTTGTCAAGACTCGGCTCACGCAGAGAGCCGGTTCCACCTAACGTTTTCTTGGACGAGCTATGGACTCCATCAGTTAAGCCTCAGGGCGTAGAGGTGGCGGGTCAGGAAGACCCGGATTCGCAATTGGTAGCAGCAACTCATGAAATTCCAGAGTGGACAGAACCTTATTTGGCGTATCTTTTGCGTGGAGAGCTGCCAGAGCAGGAAGTTATATCCCGGCAAATTGTGCGCCGAGCTAAGGCATACGTAGTTATTGATGGCGAGTTATATAAGAGAAGTGTTTCTGGAGTATTTCAGAGATGTGTGTCTGGAAAGGGGGCCGGCAAATTTTGAAAGAGATTCACGAGGGAGATTGTGGTCATCATGCTTCAACAAGGTCTTTAGTAGCAAAAGCTTTCAGACACGGCTTTTTCTGGCTCACAGCTCAGGCAGATGCAGAACGCTTGGTGAGTAGATGTGATGGTTGCCAGAGATATGCACGGCAAATTCATGTGCCGGCTCAGGAGTTGCGAACAATACCTTGACTTGGCCCTTTGCAGTTTGGGGGCTTGATATGGTGGGTCCTTTTAGCATGTCTCCTTGCAAGAAAACCCACCTCTTGGTTGCCATTGATAAGTTTACAAAGTGGGTTGAGGTGATGCCTGTTACTAATTGTGAAGCAGCTACAGCGGTCAAGTTTTTGAAGCAGATCATACACAGGTTTGGGTATCCTCATAGTATCATCACAGATAATGGTACTAACATGTCCCTTGGTGAGATGGCAAAGTTTTGTGGAAATCAGGGTATACGTTTAGACGTTGCTTCAGTTGCTCATCCACAGGCCAATGGACAAGTAGAACGAGCAAATCAGGAGTTGCTTCGAGGTTTGAAACCACGTCTCCGGGTTCCGTGTCTCAGAGCTGCTGGAGCGTGGGTTGAGGAGTTGCCATCAGTAGTTTGGGGAATCAACACAACACCAAACAGATCCACAAAGATGACCCCTTTCTTTATGGTGTATGGGGCAGAGGCAGTTTTGCCAAGTGATATAATTCATGACTCGCCTCGCGTGGCGGCTTATGTTGAAACAGAAAATGAGCAGACCCGGCAGGATGCTGTGGACCTGCTTGAGGAGCATAGAGAACAAGCACTGGAGAGATCAGCAGTATATCAGCAAGATTTGAGGCGGTATCATAGCCGGGTTAAAACTCGCACTTTCCAGGAGGGAGATTTAGTGCTACGATGGGTGCATCCAGAGAAGGGATGCACAAGCTATCTCCCCCTTGGGAAGGGCCCTTCATCATAAGCAAGAAATTGAACAATGGTTCATATTATTTGGTGGATGCAAGAGAAAAGTCCGAGTCTGTCAATGACACATCGCACTCTACCTTTTCATTGGAAGAGCGTGAGAGGCCATGGAATATTGCGCAGCTGCGCCCATATTATACTTAGCATGAGAAAGAGATATGAGATGTAAAACACGATGTAACAGGCAGCAGGTTTCAGACGCGCTCTTTTCCTTACCAGGGTACCTAAGGGGACTGGAAGGTTTTTAATGAGGCGGCTTGCTGACCTAACCTTTTCTATCAATAAAGTGAAGGTTGAACAGAAATTTGTGTCCTTTTTGTTCCTTTTTTGATGTTTGATAAGTAGTGTTGCATAGCTCTATGGTTAAGTTTGGCCTTGGGGGCTCGCCCCAAGACCCGGCTTTTCACGGTCATCCGGGTCTCGATGTTTCGTGACCCGGCTGTGCAGTTTTCGTTGCAGTATCCATAACTTTGGATTCAGAGGTATGAAGGAGAAGTTTATGTTTTATTTGTTTGTGTTTTGTCATAAGAATAAGTGCATAGTTATCTTTGAGGACGCCCAGAGAGCGTGTCCCACCAGTATGAGGATCAATGGGGTAATGTTGCATAGTTAAGCCATTACTTTATAAACATTGATCCAGGTCTTGGGGGCTCCTACTACAATAGTTTGCAGCTGCAATCCCAAGACCCGGCTTTACGCCACTAGTTTATTCTTGGTTATCTTGCTGTTGAGCTGATGTGACTCGCAATTTTATGGCCTGATTGCTCACCTGGAAATTCAATCAACCATGAAGCCCATTGGGACTTGGTTCGACCCTGTTTTTCTCAGAGAAGTAGCGACAGGGTATCCATGCGAAAGCCGGCTCACAGTTAAAGAAATCAAAAGGGTCATCAAAACCACAGAAGAGGCATATTTCATAGCAAAAGTTTGAGAATAGCATAAAAGTTTCATCAGGTGCATAGGCGCACCATCACAGGCATAGGCAGACAGTGCAAAAGTTATTACAATAAGCGCCCAAAGGGCCGAATAGAGATTGTTTTCTTGCAGAGTAACAGCATCTGCGTAAGTTTTCACGCTTTGGCTTCAGGAGCCGGGTCACGGGAGGAGAGCCGGTTGGTTGATCTTCGACGGTCTTTGCCGGGTCTTCTTCTTCTTCGGCGGCCGCCGGGTTAGCTCTGGCTCCTTGGTCGTCGGTTTCTTTGGCCTTGGTCTTGCGCCGGGTGATTTTTCGAAGTGGCTGGAAGAAGGTTTCATCATCTTCTTCAGCTATCGCCCGTGACGGAGGAGGAATAACTGGCGTAGAGGAGCTGGGAGCAGTGGAGGTACCAGGAGCATTCTTTGCCGGGTCAATAGAATCCTTATAGCTTTGGAGGAGATCGACGCGTTGTGGCTCGTCATCCATGATCTCTTCATCATTCTCATTATATCCAAGCTGTAAGGTGGTGAGCTTCATCTTGCTGGCAATAACAGTGGCAACATGCCGGGTTTGCTTCACAACCCGGGCATAGCACTTCTTATCAAACTCCTTGCCATCAGTGTCAAACTGAGGAAAGCCCTTCATCAGTGGAGCCGGGTTTAGCTGGGGATGGTAGGCCTTTGCCAAGGCAAGACCTCGCATCACCCCGGCCCTGCAAGCTGATCTCTTGAGCAGATGGATCCATTGCGGCATTGTTGACAGATGCCCAAGGACTTCAGTGTACTTGCTTGGCGGGTTCTCCCAGAGCCTAGCGGCTTTGATGACCTCGCAGCTGCCAAAGTACAGCTGACGGGTCAGCGTGTACATGCATTTGATCTTCTCTGCAGCGGTTTTGCGGAGGTTACCATCACGAGGGCCTGTGTAAGAAAAAGTGGTAAGTGAAATTTCAAAACCGGGTCTGTTTGATCAGTTTAGGTTGAAATTCAAGGAGTAGTGCTTACCCACTAAAGATTCAACCATTGAGGTGATCATTCTTTTTAGCCGGGTCAGCTCGTTGTTGGTTTCATCCAGCTGCTTCTGCAGGGTCTCCTGTTGCTCCTGGAAGTTCTCCTCGTTCTCCTGCATGTCCTTCTTCAGATCGGAGTTTTCTTGTGTCAAGGCAGTAATCTTTTCCTCCAAGGCCTGGAGTTGAGCTGAGTGATTAGCCCGGGTCTCAGATTCAGTCTTGGCAGCGTCAGCAAGCCGGGTAATCTCAGCTTGGGCCTTGGCATGGTCTTCCTGTTAAGATGCAAAAAATTATTTAGTCCCAGGTCGCCGCAGGCGTGCAACCCGGCACTTGGGGGCTACTCAATTTGAAGTTCAATTGTTCAACGTAATAAAGAAGTCCCAGGTTGCTGCAGGCACACAACCGGCACTTGGGGGCTACAGTGTTCAAAGTTTGATGTGAAAGTGAGTAAGTTTTAATGATGGAAGTTTTTTAGTCCCAGGTTGCTGTAAACAGACAACCCGGCACTTGGGGGCTACAGGTTTGAAGTTTTTTCCTAAGGAATGCGTATTGAAAGCACCAAGCTCATCACAAGTGATGAACTTAGAGCTTGGGGGCTACTCAGGGTATAGTTATGCAAGAAGTAAAAATGGGTACCTCATATCGTTTTTGGATCAGGGCGACCAGTTCTGTCTCCAGGGTCTTGTGTTGAGCTAGGCGAGAAAAATATTCATCGCAAAGTGCTGGAACAGACATGGTGTCAGAGCCGGTGAGTTTGAGGAGGAAGCCGGGTTCTTGTTCTTGGCAGGAGTTGCCGGGTCAGCATCTGGGGCTGGCACCTTGGCCAGAGTCTCAGGAGCACTTTGTACTGGAACATGCCGGGTTCCAGTAACCTGCACTTCATCTTCTTTGTCCCAGAGCCTAACCCGGGCGATGAGCAGCTGGGGAGGATTCTGGCACCGGGTCAACAACATTTTTTGGAGAAGCCGCGGGGGTTGCTTGCTCCCTTGGCTCGTCCTTGTCCTCTGGTTCTTCTATGTGTGCCTCCAGGAGAAGGTTCTGTGGTTGCTGGAGGAGGGGATGCCGGGGAGGAGATTCCGGGTCTTCTTCCATAAAAGCCCTGGCACTGGAACAAAATAATGTCTTAGTTAAAAAGAATGGGACAGTGAAGTATAAGGTATGGAAAAGATATGAGAAGTATTTCTAACCCGGTGTTGATCGGGAAATCCTCGGGTGTGCTAACACCATCCGAGGAAGAATCTGACAAACGAGATGGTTTAGGAACCCGGATCTTGCCAGCTAAAGGGAACTGTTTGCTGGGCGTCTTCTGGATGGATTTGGCCCAGCTTGATAAAGAGCGTTGAGGGATACCTGGGCTCAGGGAGCTTCGCTTGTAGAAGACCGGGTTCGGCGTCTCTTGTTCGCCTCAGCCTCCTTCTCAGCCTCCTTTTCCTGTGGTTGTGCTTAAGTTTAAGATGAGTTCATCATGAAGATTGAGAAAAGAGAATGTGGTACCTTGGCAATGGTGGCCCGGGTCCTCTTCTGAGTTGGAGCTGCAGTAACTTGGGGACCCGGCGCTACGTCAGAAGCCGGGTCTGTGGGGCCTGGAATAAAATTTGCTGGTTGTCAGTAGAGGTGTCCTTGTTGGGGACTTCGTTGTTAATCAACTGGAGGAAGAGCCGGCCTACGGAGTCAAGCTCACCTTCTTCTTCTTGTTTCGTCTTCACTTTCTGTGTCCTCTCCGTCAGGAGAGGATGTTGGGGTAAAATCCACGCTCCACCATTTGGAGTCCTGAGAAAAAGCAGTCACGTAAATAACAGTCTATGGATGAGTTTGCCGGGTTAAAGTAAACAAGATGGATTGAGTGTTAGTTTTACCGTGGGGGGTTTGTTCTTGGCACTAAATGGGGGAGCCCGTTCAGTGCAATGGCGTCTTTTTCTCGCCAAGTAGTCTCTTGGCATTCTTCACAAGTTGATCATCAGTGAGCGTCATCTCTGAATAACGCATATTGTCTGTGGTTTCGTCAGTGTACTGGCAAATTAGCCGGGTCCTGATGCTGAGTGGCTGGATGAACCAACCGATCCAGCACTTGACCAGATCTGTTCCCTTGAGACCATGGGCGAGTAAAGCTCTGGCCCGGCGAAGAATGGGCTCGAGCTTGACCCGCTCGGCGTCATTGCGTAACTGTTCATCTTGGCGTCATATGTTAAACCCGAGTTTCGGAAAGCCGGGTAACGGGCATCATCAGATTCTGGAGAGGTGTCTTGGCAGTAAAAATAAGTGTTTTGCCACCCCTTGGGTGGCTGGCTAGAAGGAGAGCCGGGAAATCGCACTCCCTTCGGCGCTGGATTGCAACTCCCCCATATGGAAGTACTTGATCCTTGCGGGAGGGGTTGCAGTAGAAAAACTCAAGGAAACTCGAGGCTTGGAGCCATTTGCAAATAATCTTCGCAGAACACCACATAGTTACTGATGTTCAGCATGGAGTTGGGCGCGATGTCTTGAGGCCTAAGGCCGTAGTACTTCAAGACCCGGCGAAAAAACAGGGAACCCGGGGGGCGAAGGCCGCGCTGAACGTGGTCGAGGAAAACCACCACTTCACCTTCCTTGGGGCTGGGGCGGATTTCTTCTCCAGCAGCGCGCCATTGGATCTCATCCTTTGGAGGGAGCTCGCCGCAATTCACATATTCCTGCAGCATCAAGGTCGTCACTGTGGATTTGGTCCAGTTGACCTGAGTAGCAGCAGGGGCGGCGGAGCCAGATGCACCGGCGTGGCGCTGTGGGGCTTCTTCGCGAGCTTCTTCGCCGGCGGGGAGCTCCGGCCTTGGCTTTATCCTTCACCATGGCTGGGAAGCTTTGAGGTTCTCTGAGCGCAACAATGGAGAAGTGAAACCCTAGTTCTAGATGTGGATACGCGGAGAGGGAAATGCGAAGCAAATCTGGACAAGATTCAAGTTGAAATCAGGTGCGGAGCACGGATGCATGGGATAAACGTACCTGTAGATCTTCTTGCAAGAGATTGAAGAGCTCGATTTGAGATTGGATCCGCAGCTGCTACAGTGCGCGCGCGAGGAAGAAGATGAACTCGGTGGGGAAAAATGACTGTGGTGTCTCCTGGCCTTCTATTTATAGGCGCAGTGAAAACCCTAGGGGTGTTGTGGTAAAAAGTGAAGAGATAAGGATCTTTGACTAAAAGTCAACGACAAACGGAATGAGATAATTACGGAGTATTAAATGATAAGATCGTGGTTAAGATGGATAAGGATGGATAGTTGGGAGATAGTTTTCGCTAAGTGTTGAAAGTGAAACCCGGGCGTCGGAACCCGGCAAGTTAACCGGGTTACGGCGTGAACCGCCAAAGAAACTGGCCAAGTAAAGGAGAAAAGGGCATGCTAATGTTAGTTGTTATCTGTTGTCTTATGTTTCAGGTGATTAACCCGGCTGGCCAGGATACCAGCTCTGTTCAAAGAAGCAATATTCAAGAATAAGGAGTCGAGCATGCCAACCTGGCAACCAGGTTAATCTGGGGGCTACTGATGGGGGGATGATAACCCGGTAGGCCCATGAAGAGGGAAGCATGACCCGCCAGGCAGGAGGCCCGGCCAGGCCAGCTAACCATCAGCATGGGCCGGGTTATGTTGCTGGGCCAGAGGCTTTGGCGGTAACCCGGTTCAGGAAGGGAAGTTTCTAGAAGACCAGAGGCGGTTCGTGACTTGGAGGATACGAAGGCTAGAGAGAGCTAGAATAGGATTCCGAGTCTGGGGAGAGCCCGGGTTCGTATTGTAAAGTGC